>ML780218.1:471436-484706 GCA_009831015.1 Picea engelmannii | reverse complement strand
ATGCTTAGGGATTATTAAGTAAAATTTATTAAATAATTAATTGTCCTAATATGGTTTTAATTAAACAATGATTAGTATTAATAATATTAATTGATTATTTATTTATTAATTAATTGTTTTAACTTTTGATTAATTAATTAATTGTTTTAATTATTACATGTCACACTCAATGATATTGGTAATAATTAAAGGGGGGCTTAATAATTTTAAATTGTTTAATTAAAATGATTTACGTATGCGGGAAGGGATAAGGCACTAAAGAAATGGATAAGATATTAATGAAGGGGGGATAAGGCATTAAAGAATGGGATAAGAAATTAATAAGGGGGAGATAAGGAAATTAATGAGGGGGAAGAGTCGGTGAAGGAGGGATAAGGAAGGGAAGGAGTTGGAAGGGAGATCATGCTATGGGAGTTGGGAAGGATTTTGGGAGCTCTGAGTATTGCAGGGAGAGTGAAATTTTGGGAGATTGGATTGTAGCAGTGCACCGGGGTTGCTGGGGGTTTTGGGCACGGAGGGCCAGGATATCCGTTGATATCCTGGGGCTAGGGAGCTACCTAGTTGGCAGGGAGGACAGTTTTGGGTAGTGTTTTGCAGAAGTGGGAAGGAAGCAAGCTGTGGACAACAGGAGGGATAACAACATCAGGTTCAATTATTTAATTCAAATTTATGCATTGTTTTAATTAGATTTATTATTCATTGATAAATTTTACATGCGTAAGTGTTAAGAAAATTTGGAATTATTCTTCTTTTATAAACCTAGTAGAAATTACTGTACATTTGGTAGAATTACTAGATGTTAATTTAAAACCGGCCTTTACACTGTCTATTGGATGGCCCTGGATACTATCCCAGCTGCAGTCCTCACAAAGCTCGTTGCTATCCCAGCTGCAGTCCTCACAAATCTCTGCAAATTATTTTTCAATTTTTTGTGGTCGGGCTGCTTTGATCCATCCCGACAACACCTTTGCACTTGGAAAGATTTGGCCAAATCAAAACAAAAAGGTGGCTGGGGATTTCAGAACATCTATCTATTCAGCCAAGCTCTTGCTACCAGTTCTCTTTGGCATGCATTGACCCTTCCAGGCATTTGGCATTCCATTATAAAGGAAAAATACCTCAGTCGTCATTCTATCAACAATTGGCTTCATATGGATACTACTATCCCCAAGTCAGAATCTGTTATTTGGAAAAAATTATTAAAATCAAAACATTTGCTTAAACGATGGCTCTGTTGGCTCCCTGGCTCCGAACACTCCATCACTCTTGGCAGGGATCGTATTATGGGCATGGATGCCGCCTACACCTTCCCACATCAAATGCTAGATAAATTACACTCTAATAATCTCTATTTTCTCTATCAAGCAAAGGACAACACCAGACCGGAGACATTGCCTGACTGTTGGCGAACAAGTGAATCTCTAGAACTCAATGCAAAGCATTCAACTATCTGGAACACATTATGTGCGGCCCTTACACTATCAAGAATACATCTTACAACAATGGAGGACCGATTTCTTTGGTACGAGGGTGATCACTCCGGTCTATTAACTGTCCAAAACTTATACACAACCTATTCAAATTCGCGCTGGCATACAAATATTACTGGATGGAGAAAGCATATCTGGAAATGACATATTCCACCTAAAATCAAGTTTTTTACCTGGCTTTTGACTGCACATAATCTTAATATCTAGGATCTATTGCAAAGGAAGGATTGGATTGGGCCAAATATATGCCATCTATGCCACGGGGACTCAGAATCAACAAAACACCTATTCATCAAGTGCATTTTTTCCAGACAAGTCTGGGTTATATTTGCCTCAGTTTTAAAAATCAAAACATTGTGGGATGGGACCACCCTCACAGATTGTTTCGATCATTGGTCTCATAAGGAACACAAACATATGCACCTTCCATCCTTGGCCTGCTGGTCTATCTAGCTGGACATAAATCATACTATTTTTGAAAATGGGACACCTTCTTCGAGCTTTGCTGCTTTCAAAACGCTTGGAATATACAAAACTTGGAATGATCTATATCATAGAAATCCAAAACCACAACACATAAAGAAGACACCTTACATAAATGCCACACCCACTGGATGGTTTGATGGAGTAGCACAAAATAATGGCACCCAGAGTGGAATTGGTGGTTTGATTAAAATCTCATAAAATACATACTATAAATGGACCTTCAATTGTGGCCCAGCCACCAACACCAGGGAAGAACTATTGGGCGCATGGGCCACACTCTTTCTGGCATCCGGATTTCACATTGAAACCCTCCAAATTCTTGGAGATTCTAGAATTATCATCGAGTGGCTGAGCAACAAGGGCGACCTACAAGCTATCTCTCTCTTAGCTTGGAAGGACCGAATAAGAACTCTACAATTCTCTTTTAATAATCTCAGCTACAAACACATCTATTGGGCGCAAAACAATACAACAGATCAATTATCAAAGAAAACCCTACAAAAAAAAGAGGGCATCATTACATACAACCACTGGATAGATAGTCATGAGGGACCACCTCTCTTTCTTACACTCTTCTAAGAGCATCCTTCATCCCCCTTAAGTGGTTTTCCTGGTTTTTTGAAAAGTTGATGTTATACTTTAGAATTACTAAGCAGTGTAGTTTCTGTCTCTTGTATATACCTAATATTGAGAATTTTCTTCACTTTTGCTGATCGAGAAACCACCATAGGAGAAAGTTCTCACTCTATTCATAGCTCCTCTACAACTGCATTTTTATTTGTATCTTTTCTGATTTGAGAACATATTATATCTTAATATAATAGAGAAATTTTCGAGTTGGAAAAAAAGTGTACTACCAAAAATTTGATACTTCTTTACACATAATACATTTCATGTTAAGATGGTTTAAGTATATTGTTTATTAAATAAAACTGCTAAATATAGATTTTAATATTAAAACAAGTTATTCGTAAACTTAGATTTATTTATAGTGGCTTTGGGTGTGTTACCAAAAATTTAATACTTCTTAATACATCACACATTCCGGGTCAAGAGAATATGTGCATGAGTATAATATTTATTAAAATAAATAACCACACAAAGTTAATCATTTCAAAACTAACATAAACCAAATTTAATCTTATATTTTCTATGCATTTAGCGGTATCAAATTCGGAAGTGGTAAGTTTGAAGGTGTTACTTACAAATTTGATACATATTGACCTTTAATACATGTAGTTAAGAGTTTAGACGGGTATGTGTTTAATGATTGTGAAAATAAGATCTTAAAACTCATATATATCCATTTTAATTTTTAATTTATTATACATTTACAGGTATCAAATTCGGAAGGGAGCAATTTTGAGTGTGTTACCAAAAGTTGTATACCACTTATTAAAAAAAATGAGTTCTTGCTTTATATTTTTTTTTGGGTGAGAAACATTAGTCTACATAAATAGTTTAATAAGAATACAATAATTCAAATAATTAAAAGAAAGAATTAAAACTCATTAAAATAAAAATATATATATATATATATATATATATATATATATATATATATATATATATATATATATAATTTGGTACATCTAAAAACACATTAATTCATAGAACATATATTAATTCTCATGTTTATTAATATGGTTCAAGAGTGAATTGCAGACAATGAAGGATAGGATTCAAGAAATAGAAAAACATAAACAATCAACTCAAGAAGGAGGGGTTGAAGAAAATCACAACTTGAGAGATAGGATTAAAGAGATAGAAGAAAAACTAACCAACAATTTGATCCTCAGTAATATGGAAAACAAATTGGATATCAAACCTACAAAGAGGAAATGAATAAGCTAATCAAACTGGACCATGAGCGTAACAAAAGAGCCTTGAACCTCATAATTTTTGGTATAAAAGAACAAGAAGAGGAGGATATGCTAGCAATAGTAAAAGAAGAATTAAATAATGAATCACAAATTGATACAACTTACCTCATAGAAGCAAAGAGGCTAGGAAAAATAATTGATCACAAAGATAGGTTGATCCGTGTCAAAGTAAGTTGTAATGACCATAAATATAGCATACTTAGTAAATCTCTGAGCTTAAAAGGGTCAAAAATATTTATAAATGAAGACCTCATTCCCGAAGACCAAGCGAAATTAAGGAAGGAAGTTCAAAAGGTAAAAGAAGCCAGGAAAGAAGGAAAATGGGCAATAATTAGAAATCGAAAAGTTATTGTTAGGGATAGAGACCAGAAGGACAATAATAAATATGAATTTGGTACACTCAGGATCCTTTTTTGGAAATGTTGTGGCTTTCCATGGTGCAAAGGTCCTATGATAAGTTGGATCCCTAGTGATATTTATATTATTTGTCTAGTTGAAACTTGGGAGTGTTGGCACTAGAATTCACCTTTGGATTGTAGCAGAGGTAAGCCCAGTACCCATCAGTTTATATGTCACAATGAATAATTTTAAGGGTGGTCTAATGGACGCAGTCTCAGGATTATATCGCTTCAACTTAGAGAACTAGGCTGGCATACATAAGCAGGTGAGGTCTTGATCTAACTTCAGTCAGTAAGTTGTAATAAAGGTGAGTAGAGGGAAGAACTTGAATAGAGTGAAGGGGTCTGCTATGGACATCAGGTTTGCCAACAACCAAAAGAGGAAAAAACTCAGAAGACAAGATCCTCTTGGTTCAAAGTTTTAAGGAACTGAATGAAATTATCACTGAAATGAAAACAAAAATACATCACAATTCAATAACAACAACTCGATTGGATCATCTGTGCCCGAGTCATTCAACGTTGGAGGGAAAAGAAAACACAAAAACTGATTAAAAATGGTTGCGATGTCACTGTGATCAAACCTACATCACAAAAACATAACTACCCTTGACTGAATCCTCTATGCCCGAGTGTTCTAACACAACTGTTTACAGAGATATGAAAGAAGTTGACTTACATTAAACAAGAAGTCTCAAATACAGATACATAACCAGAAGAACCAGAGTTTCATTAAAACTTTACAATACGGGAGCCTAGCTCAACCATCGACCTTAAAAAAATATCAAAACTGAGTATTTATACTCAGAACAACTTTCCATCACCGAGAGTGTGACCTGGCCACTACAATCAAAGATTTGCGTCTGCATCCTCTTTCGTTAGGCTACACTTGAATTCTTCTGTCAGAAATAGAGATCAGATCGGTATGGGATTTGTAGGAAAATCCATGACAAGGGAACTTTCGGCTGACAGTCTATCCTCTATGGCCAGTTCTTCCATGCTTTCCATCAAAGGGGTAAAATGTGGTTTCAACTACCTTCCCCATTTCCATTAACTACTTTCGTCGGTATCAGGACAAAGTCTGACACCCATGAATGTTTTGGGAGACGTTCACGACTCCTCCGAGTCAATTTCGACGCCTCGAGACCACACAGATCTTCCTCTGTGAAAAATTCGAGAGCTCTCGGCCCTTGGCGTAGCCCCCTCTATCGTTCCATGCGACCTGGGGCCACAACCTGGGGCTTGTCCCATATGGAATTTCAAGATTTTTCTTTTCGAGAGTTTTCACTCCATTCTATCTCAAAAATCCCGACGCTCGATCTTGCGAAATGGCCTATCCAGATCGACGATAGGACTCGCTTTGAATTTGACGGCCAGGATCGGTTTCTCGAACAACTTCAGTCGCTTGCTGCTTAAAAGGAACTTACTTTTCTTTATGAACCTGCTTTCATACGCCATCGGGCTGTGATCATGGGCCTAATTTCCAGGTGCTTCGTGATTTCGCATTTCGCGAACTCATGTCGTGCTTCTCACTAAAACCTCTGAGTCACGAAATCACGATCCCTCATATCGGGTGCCATATGTTCCTTTAAATCAGAGAACTCAAACTGCTGAATTTCTAAGCAAGTGTTGATGGAGTTTACCCCCAAATCTTGGCAATTAGCCTCAGCCAACAATTTGGATAAACCTTGAACTTTGATCAATTTGGTGGGCTTGATCTCCAGATCAAATTCAAGGATCTTGGCGATCCATCTGATCCTTCTTCCATCTATGTTTGGCTGGATGAAAAATTCCTTCATAGAGCCTGAAGAAACATATGCGATGATTTTTGAGTGTGACACATAGATTCTGAAGGCTTTGGGATCTTTAACCAAAGTGTAGGCCTGCTTCTCTATGATGTCATATTTCACTTCAACGTCTCTCAATGCTCTGCTAAAAAATGAAATAGGCCACTCCAGCCCCTCAACATTCTTCTGCAACAAAACAACCGCTACTGTATCAAATGAAGCAAATGAAAAAATGAGGAAATCCTTTGAGTAATCAGGACTGATAAGCACAGGCGCTTCAGTCAAGGCTTTATTTATCTGATCAAAGGAAATTGGGACTCAACAGTCCACTTAACTTCATTTCCTTTCCTCAATGTGGTTGTTATAAGCTTCAACAGTTCAACAAAATTGGAAACAAACCTCCTCAAAAAATTAATCTGTCCCAAAAAAGATTGGACTTCTTTCCTATACCTAGGGAGTGACAAGGTTTGGATTGCTTCCACCCTGCTGGGGTCAATTTTTACTCCCTCAGCAGATACTATATGCCCCAATAGTTTCCCCTCCTTCATGGAAAATAACGATTTCTTGGGATTTAAGGAGAGGCCAAACCTCCTGCATTTCAAGAAAAACCTTTTCAAATGTTCACAATGCTCTACATCAGATCTAAAGAAGACCATGATATCATCCAGATAGATGACCACAAATTTGTCCCTCTCTCCAATGAAGGCGATGTCCATGGCTCGTTGGAAGGTTGCTCCTGCGTTCATCAATCCAAAGGGCATTTTGGCATACATGAATGTGCCCCAAGGAGTGGTGAAAGTTTTATTTTCTCTGTCTTCAGGCAGGACAAAGATCTGATTGTAGCCAGAAAATCCATAAATCATGGAAATCCTGGATGCACTAGTCACCCTCTGCAATATATGTTCCATATTTGGCAAAGGGTAGTTGTCATTCTTTGAGCTCATGTTTAGGTTTTTGAAATCGACACAAAGTCTAATTTCCCCACTCTTCTTTCTTACTGGGAACAAGTTCGCTACCCACTCAGAATACCTCAAAGGCATGATGATCTGGGCATCCAACAACTTCCTCACCTCTTTCTCCATGATAGGCAACAACATAGGATTTATCTGTCTTAATTTCTGCCTAAATGGTTTGGCCTCTTCCTTCAGTGAGATATTATGCTCAATAATGCTTGTGTCGTATGTTATGAGGTCTTCATAGGTCCAGGCAAACACATCAGCAAATTCTTTTAATAACTCAATATGCTCAACCCTTTTCTCCTTGGACAAACTGCTTGACATCTTGACAAATTTTAGATCCCTCTCTATATCAATATTGCACTCAGCTACGTCAATGTCCTCATTTGAGACTTTACCCTCTACTTCCACATCATTTCTGTCAAATAATCTTTCAGAACTAGTCCCTTTGGGATGTGATTGTTGGGCAACTAGACAATATGATGATCAACAATTTTGTTTAGAAAAACATCAGCATGGGGATCTATGTCAGAATCTGGATCTTGATCAATATGTAATGATGAAAACTCATCAACAGTCTCCAGGAATCTTTTGATCTCAAGATCATCCTTAAACACTTTCCAATGCTTGACGTTGTCAGGTATGGAGGGTCTATATTTTACTTCTATATCATACCTGAGATTAGGTGGCCAAGGGGTTCTGAAATTTCTTGCTGATATATTCAAAGAGTCATCCATGACATTCTCTTCTCTGGGAACAAATGAAATTTTGAAAGCTAAGAAAAAACTGTCAATGAGGTCCCATACTTCGTTCCTGTAACTTCTAACCCGAGGGTGTTTGGCCCGATAAATATTTCTGATCTGCTAGACAATCACCTCAGAATCCCCAAACACCGATATCTCCTCAATCCCCATGTCTTTTGCAGCCCTCAAACCCAAAACAAGAGCTTCATATTTTTCCACATTATTGGTAGTTTCAAATTCCATCTTGTAGGACAGAGATATAGTTTCCTGAGAAGGGGAAACAAAAACTACTCTAGCACCAACATCTTCTCTAGAAGAGGCTCCATCCAAGAAAAATTTCAAAATAGAGGTAATCAGAGGATAATATTCGCAGAGAGTAAGGGACTGATTTCTAATTTCAAGAGGGGGTTTAGGGGCATCGATGAGCTGTAATAAGCTGGATCCCAAATCAATGTCAAGTGCAAAGATAGGATGGTTGGTGGGGTCAACTTCATCACTAATAATATAGGCCAACTGAGCTTCTTTGTACAGTCTTCTATGTTCCTCCCCAAACACAAGAATAATAGCATATGTGAGGTCCATCTGCAATGTTCTTCCAAGTATTTTTATCCAAGATCTTGACAATAGCATGCTGAACTTGGGGGGAACATCAACTACCGCAATATCCATGACCATAATTTTCATGGGCAATTGGAGCAAGGTCACAACTAAATCTTTGATGACCCCAAGACATTGCACTTTCCTAGATTCAAAGGAATATAAGTCATGATAAGCCTTTGTGATTTCTAGTCCCAGTTCTTCCATAACAGTTTTGGGCATGAGATTATGAGAGGCCCCTGAATCCATCAGACAATTATGCAATACCTTGTCATGTATGTTCAATGATGTGTAGAAGGGAGGGGATGAATCATATCTATCTTCTACCATGGGGCCTAAGATGGTTGTTGGCTTCTCATCTTGCAAGTTGATTGAGTCTGAGGGATGATACAAAGGTTCAGGCAGCAATAGTGTAGATAGGGATCTCTTAAAGTCTTCATGCTTGAACAACTCTGAAAGGGGTACTAGGATCCTAATCTTTTGAATTTCTTACTCAAAGTTAAAATAGGAGGGGGGATTCAAAATTTCTTTTACCTCTAGTATAGGACCTCTAGATACTGGTGGGGGATTCTATGTTTGTTTTTCCTTGTTGTTGCTTGTTGTGTCTTTGGCGGGCTTGTCTTCTCTGGGAGGATGATCAGGGATGTCAGATTTCCCATCTTTCTTCTTAGACCTGAGGTTGTATCTATTTGGGATGTTTCTAGCCTTATCCCCCTTTCTCAACTCGTTTAACTGAATGTCCATGAGAGACTCCTCGCATGATGATTGAGTTAAGTGAGGAGAAGGAGATGCATCTTCAAGACAGTGAATTTCTGGGTCAAGGTCCTCTTCCTCTCCACCATCATCTGCGACAAAGTTGTTCTGAATAGGGTTTTGGATTTTTTTATCATCCCTGTCTCTGTTTCGAGGCTCTCTTTGCATAATCTGAGGAGCATTTTTATTCATCCTCCTAAAGTTGCCTCTATTATCAACATTTTGAGAATTTGTGTATGTCTGCTTTCCCTTCAATTCCAACCTTTCCATTCTAATTGAAAGTGATTTTAGTAACTTGGTTACTTCGTCCATTTGAGGGGGGAGGGCAGAGGAACTGGATTTTGAGGCTTCAGATCTTCCCCTTCCTCTGTCTCTATCATCCTTATTCTCGATTCGGTCAACTTCCAATATGTTAGACTCTACTTCCAGGGCTATATCTTGCATATGAGCTAAGGAGGTAGCTCTTCTCTCTCTTAACATAAGGCAGAAATTAGGGTCAAAATCACTAGCATAGGTAATTTTGGTAGAGGCCTTTGTAGGCTTTATCTCAGTAGGGATTTTATTGTACATTTTGTTGAATCTTTTGGAGAAGTCAAAGACAGACTTGTTGGGTATGTGTTATATTCTTTGCATGTGTGTGTGTGTGGGTACGTCAGATATGACAACTGCGTCTGACGATCCCTTCCCCTAGAGCTCTGTCGTGTGCGTGGGGTGCTTTCCTAGGGGGGTCGCAGGGGAGGGGGGCAGGTATTCCCTCCCCTGGTTATGCATAGCGTTCGGGGCAGCGCCCCGATTTTTTTTTTTGGGCGATTTTTTGCTATTTTTAGCGGATTTTTCTATTTTAGCAGATTTGTAAATTAATCTCGGATTAAGGGATTAGGGTTTTGGTATCTACGGAATACCTAAAAACATTTTATATATTGTATGGCGAATGGTGAAATTCGATATAATGAAAATAAGAAAGGTTTTCCTGGTTGAGGGTTTCCGGTATAAAATCTCTGTGTACTTTGTGTATGAGCCATTGATTAATTTATGTATTGCTTAAGAATCTATATGCATTGATTTACTTCGCAGGTTTAAAACTTACAAGACTCTCCCTCTTTTCTCTTTAGGGACCCGAACTCTGTGATATAATACATGAAGTCCTTTTTATCTCCCCATTGTCTCAAGAAGACATTATCTGGAGCCTCAATCCAAGCGATGGATCCAGGAGCTAGGGATCTGAACTACTTTCTGGCTTCTCCATCAATACTATGGACGAAAATACCCATCCATACATCTTCGTCTACTATGACATATTTATCAACATAACTATAAAAAGCTGCAAGGTGCTCTTCTGCAGTTATATCTCCCTCCCCTGTAAACAATAGAGGGCTTGAGGGAGTAGAGGTTTCCCTCTCTGTAAACACAACAAATTTAACAGGAGGAGGGGTAGTGAAGTTTGAAGATGGGAAATAAGTAGGAATACTATCAAAATTTAAACTTCTAGAGACTCCAACAGAGGGTGTAACGGGAAAATGAGAAATAACTATTGGAGCTGCTATCGGAGGATGGTGAAAATTATTAAAAATACCTGGTTCAACAGCTGAAATACCTTCTTGAAGTAATTTCGGCTGGTAGTCTCTCCTCTATGGCAAGTTCTTCCATGATTTCCATCAAAGGGGTGAAACGAGGTTTCAACTACCTTCCCCATTTCCATTAACTACTTTCATTGGTATCAGGATGAAGTCTGACACCCGTGACTGTTCCGGGAGACGTTCATGACTGCTCTGAGTCAATTCTGATGCCTCGAGACCACGCAAATATTTCTCTGTGAAAAATAGGAGCACTCTCGACCCTTGGTGCAAGCCCCTCTGTCGTTCCATGTGACCCGGGGCCTATCCCATATGGAATTTCAGGATTTCACTTTTCAGGAGTTTTCACTCCATTCAATCTCAAAAATCCCGATGCTCGATCTTGCGAAATGGCCTATCCAGATCGACGATTGAACTTTCTTTGAATTTGATGGCCAAGATCGGTTTCTCGAACAACTTCAGTCACCCACCGCTTAAAAGGAGATTACTTTTCTTTATGACCCTGCTTTCATACACCCCCGGGTTGTGATCATGGGCCTAATTTCCAGGCGCTTCACAATTTCATGTTTCGTGAACTCGCGTCGTGCTTCACACTAAAACCTCTGAGTCGTGAAATCGCGATCCCTCAGAACAGGTGCCACGTGTTCCTTTGAATCGAACGACCCAGATGAATATCGACATTTCAGGACCTCAGACCATCGACATTTCAGGACTTGGGAAAACTGCGCGTCTCTCACTTCAACCTTTCCGTCATGACTTCCTCTGTGGTTCGGATCTGGTGCCACGCGTCCTTATGAAATGGACAACCCAGATTATTTCGTGGCTTCGGGTTTCATGATTCCTCATGATTATGCCCTTTGACTACTCTGACTTACGAAATCGCAACTTATGTTGATCGTGCACCACGTATCCCTCCCAGGATCAATGGTTAGGATTGGCCTCATGATTCCAAAACTTCAACGCTATACTTCATGCAAATCTATGCTCCCGATCGCCCGATGGACGTCAATCTGATCTGCTCAATGGATCTCTGCCGTTGAAAGCTTATCTTGTTCTCTCGCTTGATTTAAGTCCATATCAACCTGCTCTAAGTGTTGCGTTGTGCTTATGGTTGTGGCTTCTGTGAACAATTAACTGGATGACTGACTGAGGGCTCGGGAAAACAAATGATCATTGACAAAGGTCAAGAGAGAAGTGATCAGTCTTAGAGAAAACAAGTCAATCAAACGAACGAAGGAAAACAAAATAAAAACTACAAGCCAAGAGGAAAAACCTATGATCGGGTCTGCAAAAGGATGAGAGATAGGAAATAATACATGCTTAGGTAGAAACCACAAACCCTTAAGGTTTTGACAATTTTATGTGATAGCAGGGAGCATGAGGAGTCTAAGGTCCCTAACATAGAAGGATTTGTCTTGTGGTCGACATGGAACAAAAAATCCCATCGTAGAGGGATGGGAGGCATAGGTTGTTATATTATAAAGAGAATTTATCCTCACATTCAAATTCATAAGATTGACTCTCTCAATCAGTACATTTGGATAGAAATTTCAGACACCAATGCTAAGAAGATGTATATAGAAGTTTTCTATTTTCCACCTATTAATTCTACTTTTTAGAAGAAAAATAATCTAGATAACAATTGTCCCTACAATAATTTAGAACAAGATATTTATAGTTTGAAAAATGAAGGTAATATCCTCCTGCTAGGAGACTTTAATGCTAGGACTGCAACTAAACAAGCTACTATTTTAAGTACTGATTCCAACCATAATCATTTATGGCTAGATGAGGGCCTTGTTTGATCTAATAGCTACAAAAGAAGCTCTGAAGACCTAATTGAGAATTTGTTTGGTACTGAGTTGGTCAAGCTCCATAGCTTTCAAGACCTAATAATTTGCAATGGAGTAATGAAGTGGCCAAACTCTAACTAGATGACTTGTATTCATGGGCTAGGTAGTAGTGTTGTAGATTATGTGATATATGATATCCTCGTTTCCAACCAAATAACAACTTTTGACCTTTAAAATGACCATGAGCCTGACTCTGATCATAAACCTTTAACCCTAACTCTAAACGTTTTCATGCATAGGAGCACCATTGAAGAGAATTCCGATAATCAAAGGAATTTGCGCTTTGAAAAAAGTATAGTTGACATTTTCTTTAAGGATTTAAATAGCAAATTAAATCTCCTAACTTATAAGGACAACATTGAAGAACTCTATCATAATTTTACAACTACCCTTTCCACTTCTATTAACAAGTTCTCTTTCGAGGTGTCATATAAAAAGAATAATAGAACGACCAACCCTTGGTATGATAAAGAATGTAAAATTACTATAAAATCCATTAGGGATGCTTCTAATGAGTCCTTAAAACTCGATAAGATCAATACGTACAAAGACCTAATTAAAAGGAAAAAAGGTACTATATCAATAAAAGGCAAGAGCAACTGATCCAGATTTTATGAGCAGAACGAAATGAATACAGATTATTAATAGGTGCTTAACAAAAAAATAACAGAGATACAGTAAAACTGGTTTTCTATTAAATAACGAAATAAGCTGAAACTGTAAAAATGCAGCGGAAACAAGCTTGCTGGA
>ML780218.1:395861-417328 GCA_009831015.1 Picea engelmannii | reverse complement strand
CAATGGTCTTCCCAAGATGTGGGATGCATTTGCCGCAAGCATGAACACAAGAAAGGAGTATCCAACATTTGAAGAACTTTGGACTTGTTGTGCTTAAGAAGAATCAATGATCAATGCAAAAGAGAAACCCCAAAAGAATTACGATGATCAAGCCTTCACAACAAGATTCAAGAACTTTAGGAACAAAAGGAAGTTTGGTTCAAGGAGGAAGCCAAATCAAGAGAAAGATATTTCAGAAATACAATGCTTCAACTGTCGAAAGTATGGTCACTACAAGAATCATTGTCTCGAGCTAAAGAAAAGGAAGGATAAACACGAAGCATCAGTTGCCAAAGAAAAGGAACCTACAAAGAAGACTAAGCAAGATGAAAGAGACTTCTTCTTTTGAAGGTAACAATACTCTTCTTATTTCTTGTACATATCTTGTTTGCATCGTCTCTGTACATATCTTGTATATCTATCTCTTGGAAGATAATGTGTTCCAAGAAGAACTATACCTATGGAAGAACAACAAGATAAGAATGGATATCATTAGATAATACACATGAAAGGATGAAATACAAATCATGTGGAAGCTATTGCAAGATAAGATGAATCAATCATGAAGAGACTTAGAAGAAGCAAAGATAGAAAGAAGTCAACAATCGAGAGGAAATTGGAAAAAGACTTATGACGTTTTGTAGAAGACAACAAGACGGAAGTGTGGACTCTGTTAGACAAGAGAGCCAATTATATATTGGAGAAGACAATAAGGATGCAGATGGAAGCGTGGACTTTGTTAGATGGAGGGAGCCGATTATATGCACTCATACATGAAGAAAGGATTAGGAGGGAGCTAATCTTATGATCCATTGAATATGATGAAGTATATATCCATGATAGCAGCCATGAAAGACAATGCGTATTCTTCAAAGAGAAGCCTTAAAGTATCTCTGGTTGTCCATCCACATCTGTGATCCTATGATGGAATATTTAGGGCATGGAATTTATAAGAAACTCCATAGACCCAAGAACTAAAGAAACACATGAAGATTCCAAGAAAGAAAGAGAAGCCAGAACAACCAGTCATTGTATCAAGGATCAAAAGATTGTCACCCTGATATAAACTCAATAAAAGAAATCAAGAAGAGGAGCTGAAAGTCGTGATGAAGAACATTGTATGGAAGACTTATGAATGAAAGCATTGCGAGATCCAAAACTAGGGGTTCTCCCAGATGGAGGGAGAAGACTATGATGATTACTTGTTCCAGTAAAATAGACATATCTCTACATGAGTCATTATATCATCCGCAACATCCATGAGTTGGAGTTCTACATCAGATGAATGTAAAGAATGATCTCCAGAGAAATTGAATAAAGAGCATATGAAGAGCAATCTCAAGACTTTGAGGCATACCAGAAAGAGACCCTTGTATGTAGATAGAAGAAGATAACTTGGTGGAGAACCTCCAGTGCACAACAGAAGTGTGGTGAAGATTCCCTATAACATCAAGATGATTACTCAGTAGATCAGATCTCATGATGACAGAAGAAGTGCCACATGGATATGTTCCAATTTTCCAACAATGATATACTCTATTGTTTAGAGCTACATGAAGCCTTCACGGAAAATCAGTGTTCCAGACTAAAGTACATTTGAAATCAAGCATTACATTATCCGTGATGAAGTCTAGAAAGGAGAAAGTGGTTCTCCAATACATATCTCCACAGATGAGCAGATAAGCAGACATTTTGGTAAAGCTTCTATCCAAGATGAAAAAGTTTGCGTACTCAAGCTGGAGCTCATGGAGACGACTTCCTTATTGAAAAAGGAAGAGATGGTTCCCAGGTTGGGAGGGAGAATTGAAAATATTATTGAGGACATTCATTTTCAAGATTGAAAAATAATCCATCTTGGACAGATGCTTTTCTGTTCGGAAAGTGGATTGAGATTTTTTACGGAAAATGATTTCCCATTGTGGTTAACATGGGAAATGGTCCAGATTGATGATGTATCATAGACATCGACTTCCCATTGTGGTTAACATGGGGAATGGTCTAGGGCAGTCTCTCTTCTTGAGGGTTACTCAAGAAGACTGGCCCGCCTCGCCGGACAACGATTTCTTATTGTGGTTAACATGAGGAATGGTCCATTTTGGAGGTTGATACAAGACAGTCTTTTCCTCTTGTGGTTAACAGAGGAAATGGTCCGAACAGTCATTCCTTAGGGTTTATACATTCTCTCCAAGGTGCACTTTGATTAGTGTAGGAGGAATGGCCCAAGGTGGGGAATGGTCCAGGATCAACAATCAGGGACAGACATTCCTTAGGGTTTATATATTCTCTCCAGGGTGCACTTTGATTAGTGTAGGAAGAATGGCCCAGGGTGGGGAATGGTCCAGGTTTAGAAGACAGGACAATTATTCTTCCTTTCTTGAGAAGAATAGTCCAGATATCTCATTGTTCTACTCTGAGGGTAGATACTCTTTCAGATCTCACAAATGTGAGTGAAAGATTGGCCCAGATGATTCAATTTATATCATAACATTGTTTCTGTGTAGGTTGGTATCAGATGATTGTTATGAAGACCGTATGACAGTAGATGTATACTACTATGGTGGATGTGTTCCACGGTTCGTGACTATACGTTGTTGATCAAGTACTTGTGTGTTACTTGGTGTGGTAGTGCACCACTAGATTGTAGTAATGTACTACTATGGATAGACACAATTGTGTTCTATTTTGTTCTGATTTCCTTGAAGATTATCAACAGTTTATTAGAAATAATTATCAGCTAGATGAATGGTGAATAGAGACTTTCTAGACAAAAAATGGTTCAGAACATTTACTCTTCTAGATTAGAAGAATGACTCTTGTATCACTATGTGGAGTGAGCATCATGTATGATTACTCAGATAGAGTATGGTTTCGAGAGATGATGCAGTTGATGATGATGATGGTGCTCATGATCTAGTCATGATCTAGTCAGGATCTAGTCTATATAACTATATTGATGCTACCGGGTGAATGGTATGTTTTGTGCTCAAGACCATTACCTGTAATATCTCCCTAGCTAGAAGGGAGTGTTGATATTATGGTAGTTGCTCGAGGTATTTACCTCCACATGTAAACCTGACAAGGATAGAATACTTCGAGAAGCAAGAAGAAGCCCTAATGGGTTGGCTAATAACCCTAGAAGACTTGTCGACTCAAGAAGATAATTTATATTAGGTTATTAGCCTCCAAGAGAAGAAGTCATCCATAAATAATAATATATACTGAACAGACAGATACCCAGAATGAGAATTTGGCCCAGGCAGTTAGCCAGAATTAGTATAAATACAAGAGGCCAGTTCTCATTCTAGCAGGCAGTCTCAGAATTGCAGTGCCCAGTCTTGTGCACATTGCAGTGCCCAATCTTGTGCACGGGTTTGGAGGACAGTTGTCATTGTAGCTGCTGCAACTAACAGTTACGCTTGGACTATCTCTTGGTTAGGGTTTGGAACATCTGATCATCTTTAGTTGGTGCGCTATCCTTGGGGAAAGGTGTGCTACCCTTTGTTTGGCTATCTAGCCTAGGGTTTTCTTCCGAAGTGATTCTCTGTCAAGGTTAAGGTGCTTGGAGGGTGGCTTCGGCCTATGGTTGGGTGACAAGGGTATTGTCAATGGTAAAACGAGCACACATCTTTCATATTCTAACAGATCTAAAGATGTTCTTTGATGTAATAACACAGATCTGCACACTATTCTTCAAGAAAACCTTCGTGAAGTATATTCAATAAGGCATAAAACTCAAGGGTAAACTTATCTTGGGGTAAGAATATTCCCAAGAAGCAAAAACACCAAGATCTACTAGCTTATCATATATAGAAATGAAGAACTAAGCTAGGGTATGATTTTTTTTGTATTTTTTTATAATAAAAGATGATTTGAAAGTTTGAAAGTAATTGGTTGAAGAAATTGAGAGAAAACCTTTACCTCTTTTTACCTTTAGATGTCTCTTAGTTTGAGCAATTGTGACCCCGCGAGTTGAAGATTGGCCTTAGATGGATTTCTAGTTGATTGGGTTTGGAGTCGAAAGACTATCGTCCCCAATAATAGAAATTTCAACAATAGATGGGTTCCTCCTTGGATTTGCTAGGAGAGATCCTTGATGGATGGTCTCCAAGACAACGAATCAACTTGGGTCAAAGTAATAACTTACCACTTGGTTGAAGCTACTTCCAAATAAGTTGGTCCAACAACTTGTGTGTGTTTCACTAAGAACCCACAAAAAAAGAGAGAGGCGAAGAGTTTGTTTCATTTCTTCCACGTGACTATGTAGCCCCTCAATGGATTGATTGGTCACCTCTTGCAATTATCCTAAGAAACCCCTGTCAAAGCACAATTAAAAGAAACATTAGTGAAGAAAAACAAGCATTGTAGTAGACAATCCACAGTGACATAAGAGAATTGAGTTCAAAATATGGCATTATGATCTCTCAAAGTTTCTACAACAAAAAATGAGAGGAAGGTCTAGCCTTTTTATAGGAATATTTAAAACGACTAGTTTATACCTCGCTCATAAAACATTATTTTCTTGGTTTTCTCGTCCACAATTGGTTGGAGGCTAAACCCATTGAATAATAATTTTTAATTACATATCTCCATGAGAAAAATGGGATAAAATCCATTTTAGAATTGTTGATCATTGAAGGTGTCCCCAAAAGAGATTCGCCCCACCAAGAAAGAGATCGTATGGCCTTGGAGAACCTCCAAGGTTCGATTTGATTGATGAAGTCCAAAGTTCCAACTTGGGGACATTTCCACCTTGAGAAATGAGCGCAACAATAATATTTTGTCCACATTGACATTTCTCTACTCCAATGGCTAGTTTGACTATTCAAATCCATGAGAGAGAAGGTACAACTTGTCCCAAAGGGGAGGATTTGGTCTTTTAGTGGTTAGATAAATCATTTTTCTTGTAGAGAGAGCATCTTTGACTTGTGAAAAATTATCCAATGACTAGTAGACCGAAACGTTCCTCTTCCTTGACTGCTTGACTTAGGATATGTGGCCAACAGTTTTATTAGAAGGATGGGACAATTTTCCTTTAGGAGGAAATATCTCCCTTAATATTTCATCAATCCAAAAGGTGCAATATGGGTTTTTCTCGTAAAATTTTTATGATAATTCTGAAACATTTTGAGCCCATGTTGTATCTTTTCCTATGGGGACCCACTATAATGGGATCCATGAACTACCTCAAAAGATGTGCAATAATGAAAACTTTGTGAGACTTCCATGTTGAGAACAAAAATGATAAATGCACTACAACCAAGGGATGCTTATAGACTCAATAGAAAATAACCATGTGGGAATACATAGGTGTGCACGACATTGACCAGACTAGGCCCCACGAACTGCAATCACCCCTACATCAGACCCATGGCTCCACACAACCATGTGTCTGAATAGATCCATGCCAGAGCCTCCAATCCTATCCAGGACAAAAGGCATTGAGAAGGGGACTAAGGGGACTTTGGACCAAGTCTAGAAGTCCATTACAAACTCATCCACTATGGTTTACATGGCTTTGACTTGCATCCTTGGGCTTGCAATGGTGTAGTGATCCGAAAATCTTTAGACACCACTTATTCTTGAAAATATATACATGCAGTATCTAACTTGTTTTAGTATAATTTCTAGGATCTATTGAGGTGATTGCAAAATTTTGATGATGTGCTCTTTACCCAAAACTCATAAAACTGAATATTAGATACCAAAAACACATGTAACATGACTCACGTATGTCAATTTAATGTATTTTTTTAAATTTCATCACTCAAAAGAAGAAAATTACTTCACCATTGACATCCTTACAAAATTCTGAAACTTTTGACTGTAAAGTCTACCTCTTTCCAAACTAGTTCAATTTTGTGCCTCTTGACACTCAAAACAATGCATTAAATGTACTCATAAATGACGAATTGAGCAAAAAATTTACAAATGACCTCAAATCACAAAACATACCACATATTCATACTCTTTGCAAAAAATCATGCAATTTTGATATAAAACACTTGAAATTTAGTCAAGGTACCATTTGGCATGCTTTATGGTGCAACACAAAATTATGTTATACTTGCATGTACTTCCATACAGTCCATACAATCTCAAAATCTGTGACCCTCAACCTTCATGCAGTCTTGGTCTCAGTGCCTTAGGATGCATGTCCTTGGACTATTTATTGGGATACGTGCTCAATATATTGGGTGACCTCCAAAACCACCTCCACATTTAGTTGTAACTTACTTGCTAATTTTGGTGGAATCTCTACTAAATATGGGGGTGTTGGTCTAGTGGTTAAAACCACCCGCTATTATAGCAGAGGTCCATGGTTTGATTCTCCTTCTATGTCGTTCGTTTGTTATTTTTAACATAGAGTAAACAATCTGTTGGTTAGTTTATATATAATATATAAAACTCCTGTGGCATTTAAACTTCCCGCGCAAACTTTGTGTTAAGCTCTTGTTCAGGTCATGTGGTATGGTAAAGACCAGGGGTTTGGGGATAGCCCTCGACCCCTTTTTCCCCATGTGAACTTTATTACAAATATAAATATTTTATTTACCACATGTATATTAAGAACCTTGTGTGGTGTGATGGTTGTGGGGATTTTGTTAAGGTGTGGAGATTAGGGAGGTCATGGGGTCGATTCCCCCAGACTCCATAACAAATTTACATAACATAAGCCATTACTGGCCAATTAGGGGCTACCACGTGGAAACCTTTTATTGGATAGACCTGTGCCACATGTCAACAATTAACTGGACCACTTGGATTACAGATGCCAACTCACTGTTGATTGGATGCCACATCACCTTTGTTATACGACTAGTTGCCACATCACCTTCTGATGTCATCATTGGCTTTGACCTTTGACTTTTTTCCTGTTTTGACCACGAACTTTGACTGCTCATAACTTTTGCATACGAGATCTGTTTGACGCACCGTTGGAAAGCTAACGATGAGCTCTATGCAATGATGTCATTTTCGAGATGATTTGAGATATTTTAATTTTGAGCATTTATAGACTCTCTGGGACCTCTGTGAGCATTCTTCATTCTCCTGGACCTTTGTGAGGGTTTCAGATCCTTCTAGATCACACGTTCCCACTAAAGAACTTTTGGACCTCCAAAAGTATATATACTCAAAAAATTAGTGATGATAACTATAAATCACTCTTCCATCTTACTAAAATGCTTTGATAAGTAACTTAGTAAGGAAGCTTCTTCACTCTTCTAATTTGTTGATTCTTTTGGAATAAGTGTTCAATTTGGGTCTTCGATCTCAGGTACTAGATTAGTGTGCTTCTGTCTGCTTCTCTAGAATATAGATGTGACTATGGCCTCTAGCTTTGTAGCTAATATGATATGTATAGCTCTGGTTCTGTCTTATTCTTGAATATAGCTTTGACTCTAGCATTGTAGTTAATATGATATCTATAGCTTTAGTTCTGGATTATTTTGGAATATAGATTTGAATCTGGCCTCTGGAACTGTAGCTAATATGATATATATAGCTCTGGTTCTAGCTTATAGATTCCCTGAAAACAAAAGTCTTGTTCAATGAATCTTTGCTATACCTGTATCTGTAATTTCAACATCCACTCCCATCTCCTTTTATGTAAGATAGTCTATCTTGGCCAATATGAAACCACGTCGAATGTTGATCTATGCCTTGTCCATTTGAACTCTCTGTTCTACTTGATGTATCTGTAGAAGTCCTTGAACAAATACTTTGTTCATTGTCGCTCCTGCCTTGGAAAAACAATTATGCTTGTACTATTATCACATGTACCTGCCTTGATTGCTTCTGTTCAAGGTATACATCCGAACATGACATAGTATTAAATATGCTTATAGCATGCACATTTATATGCCTCTTAAAAGAGAATTGTTTCTCCTTTACTAGCTCTAGAAATTTTTGCATTACTTCGATGCTCTTTTCACATCTGAACTACATGCTCCAACTACCTGGATTCCTCTGTTCCTTCACTTTTAGTTCTTCATAATAAAGAATGTTGACTAAGACAATTCGATCCATATGTATCCCCTTAGTTGATTATGAAATAATACATTTGTCCATATTTTTGTCTAAAGGCTTTAGAAATATTCATAACGAGGTTCCTCTCACTATAAAACAATATGTATAGGCAGCTATCCATAAATATCTTTAACGAGATTCCTCTCACCCTATAACAAAGTGTAAAGGAAACTATCTAGAAATATCTAACGAGATTACTCTCACTCTTTACAACATATAAGGTGGCAATATGGAAACTCTCTTTACAAAATTCCTCTCACTCATACAAGGTGGTAATATGGAAATTTACAGAGTCCCTCTCACTCTTATAATTTACAATAATTGACTTATAAACCTTCTAATAGACTTTAGGAGATATACACATGCATATTATATTTACAAATTTTTAAAAGATGGTTTACTTATGGACTCATTCTTCCCAGTGTACTGGGAGGAGTCTCGCAACTTCCAACCTCTGACAATGTGTTTGAATTTGATGCATAATTTGATGCTGAATCGAAGTAACCATTACACCAAACTATCAGTATTCCCAGTAACCTGCATAACCTCTCTCTGCAGATACCAAGTACTATTGCCATGTCTGGAGAAACTTCCCTTGCATACGTAAGTACTTGGACATTCTGGAATGCGACTGCATAGCCATCATCTTCAAATGATGCAATTGAGAGAAGGTTTACCTTTAAGTTTGGGACATACAACATATTCTCTATTCCAATAAATCCTCTTGACTTGAGCTGAAATATTGCATATCCATACCCCTTTATTGCTTGTCTGGTATTGGTTCCAGATCCCACACAACAATTTGTGTAGGAATCCAAGAAAGTAAAAAATATGGATTTCATCCTGGTCATGTGGCAAGATGAGCCACTGCCCACAAACCATTCTTTGATGTCTTCATAGATCACTTTTCCAAGGCCATCCATCAAGAAGTATTATTTTCCAAGTCTTTTTAGTAATACCATTGACTTCATCTAGAGCTGCTATTGCTTGTCTTCTCGCAAGTGTCTTCTCATTCTTCAGGTTTTGCTTCATACATAAGTGCAGGTAAAGTGTCCAACACTTCTCAATCTGGTGTCCACTCTTACCACAATAAGAGCAGAGTGTCTTGTTCCACGATCCCTTCTTATCATTCCTCCTTTTCCTCTGACTTGAGAAATGATCTTCCTCCTTCTGCTTGGAGGGATTTACTGGCACATATTTTCTTCTTAGATACACATTCACATCATGGCTACTAGTTCCATTGGAAATACATGGATAACTAGACCATTTTCCAATGGGAAAAGTTTTCATTCCTTCTCTTGTAGCATGCACATCTTTCCCTGAAGATGCCTTGCACATGCTACTCTTCTCTGGACTGGAACGTAAGGCCAATTTCTTAGGTAATATTTCTTCATCTGAGGTTCTCTTTGCTTCATCTACCTTCTAGCACTCTCCATCTTGATGGGAATATGGAGAGTCTTTTTTCTCAATCATGTCCTTGGAGGGAGATAGTGCAAGAGAGAATATCTCATTCACTGCTTGTCCAACTTTACTGATTGATGGTGCCATTTGCAACTTTCTTTCTAGTTCATGAAAAATTCTCATGTGGAAATTTTTATGACATAATAGTCGATCTTGCATGCTTTGCTTCTCTTCCTCAAGAGATTAAAATTGCATTCTTAACTCATAATTCTCTCTCTGGATTTGTCGATTAATGTTCTTTTGCATCCTAAGCTTCATAAGAACTTTACTCATCTTGTTTCCTTGAAAAAATCCTTCAAGATCTTCACCAACTTGAGCTTCATATCTCATCACATCAACAACTTGCAAAACACGTCAAAACTTGCTCTGATACCACTTGATCCAAAAATCTTTAGACACCACTTATTCTTGAAAATATATACATGCAATATCTAACTTGTTTCCGTATAATTTCTAGGATCTATTGAGGTGATTGAATTTTTTTTATGATGTGCTTTTTACCCAAAACTCATAAAAACTAAATATTAAATACCAAAAACACATGTAACATGACTCACATATGCCAATTTAATGGATTCTATTAAATTCCATCACTCACAACAATAAAATAACTTCATCATTGAAATCCTTGTGAAATTATGAAACTTTTGACTGTAAAGTCGACCTCTTTCCAAACTAGTTCAATTTTGCGCCTCTCGGCACACAAAACAATGCATTAAATACTCATAAATGATGAATTGAGTAAAAATTTTCATAAATGACCTCAAATTAAAAAAATTACCTCATATTCATGATCCTTGCAAAAAATCATGCAATTTTGATATAAAACACTTGAAATTTTGTTAATGTACCATTTGGCATGCTTTACGATTCAACACAAAATTAAGTTGTACTTGCACATACTTCTGTACAATTCGTACAGTGTCAAAATATGTTCAGCTAGAAATCCATATAGTCTCGGACTCTGTGCCTCAGAATGCATTTCCTTGGACCGTGTATTGGGATCCATGGCCAATATATAGGGCGGCCTCCAAAACCACCTCCACGTTTAGCTGTAACTTACTTGCTAATTTTGGTGGAATATTTGCTAAATCTGGGGGCGTTTGTCTAGAGGTTAACACCACCCGCTATTATCGTGGAGGTCCGTGGTTTTATTCTCCTTCTATGTCATTCATTGGTTATTTTTAACCCAGAGTTAACAATTTGTTAGTCAATTTATATATAATATATATTATACATAATATATGAAACTCTCGTGGCATTTAAACTTCCAGCGCAAATGTTGGCCATTGACCAAGTTTTGAGGAAACATTGGTCAGGCTTGACCACTTTTTAGACATCGACAGGCTGGTCGAAGATGGAGCACCCATGCGGAGCTGAGATCGCGGATCTCACTTGTTTTGTGAGCTTTGTGGACCCAACATGGGGCTCATTAGGGTTTTGTAACGGGTTATGGGATGTCGGCCCATGGGGTTACCCATGATTAGGCCTTTTTGTAAGGAATGTAAAAGTATAAATAAGAAAATATTGTAAGGTATAAGTAGCTAAGTAATTAGTATGTAGCTAAGTGCAAAAGAAAGTATCTAGCTAAGTGTAAGAGGCAAGTAGTTCTGAGTTGCTTTGTGCAACAAACCATGTATGTACAACTCTATGCTTAGTAGAGGAGTTGGATCTGTTCCTTGACCTGATTTTGGGAAGGTGGATCTGGTGCACAGTGCGCAGATCACCTGTCCGGTGCGAATATTGGCTCTATGGCTTAGTGCACATGAGAAAATGAATGTAAGAGATTGAAGCATAATAAAGAAGAATAAGTCGTTGGTGGACGTAGCCCCACACTAGGGTGAACCACGTATATCATGTGTTGATGGTTTGCTTTGTGCTATGATATTTATTCTGTAGATATGCTTAGTGCATGATTATTATGAATGATATATAGATCTATGAATGCTTAGTGCTTTGGCTATGTTGAATGTTTTAGATCTAACTTCTGATGCTAAGTGTGATGTATATTTTGTCATTGTTACTGCGCTGATCTGTACTTAGGGTTTGATCTACGATGTGAATACAGATAATGAATTAATGTGTGTTGTTCATAAGTACTCTGTGAAGTGTTATAATCACATATATGTGTCCCATCTTGGTTACATACACTTGAGTCCTGTAACCCCCCTTGCCTTTACCTCGAGTGAGACTTCGCCTGCTTCGCAGGTGTTTTCGAAAGGGCCGGTAGTTATGGTTTTGTTGGTGCATTGTTGAAGAGTTGATCCTTGAGTGTGACCCTGTGGCAATTTTTTTTTTTGTATTAAGCGCCCTTTCAAGTCGTGTGGTATAGTAAATACCAGGGGTTGGGGGCTATTCCTCAACCCCTTTTTCCCCCCACATGAACTTTATTACAAATATAAATATTTTATTTACCACATATATATTAAGAACCTCTGTGTGGTGTGATGGTTGTGGGGATTTTGTTAAGGCATGGAGGTTAGGGAGGTCATGGGGTTGATTCCCCAAACTCCATAATTTTTTTACATAACATAAGCCATTATTGGCCAGTGAGGGGTTGCCACGTGGCAACCTCTTATTGGCTAAACTTGTTCCACATGTCAACAATTAACTAGACCACTTGGAGTACGGATGCCAAATCACTGTTGAATGGATGCCACATCAGCTTTGTTGTAAGACTAGTTTCCACATCAACTGATGACATCATCCTTGACCATGCTGACATCATCATTTCCTTTGACCTTTGACTTTTTCCCTGTTTTGACACCAAACTTTGATTGCTCATAACTTTTGCATATGAGCTCCATTTGACATGTTGTTTGAACCATTGGAAAGTTAAGGACGAGATCTACACAATAATTCCATTTTCGATATGATTTGAGATACTTGAATTTTGAGCATTTATGGACCCCCTAAGACCTCTGTGAGCGTTCTAGATCCTCCTAGAACTCTATGACCATTCTTGATCCTCTTGGATCATGTAGAAAAATTAAAATCTAGGGTACCTCCTGGAGAGGTAATGACTGGCTCCAACTGCGGGACACATGCTCTTCCTGAGAGGATGTGGGAACTCCAAAATCTCAGTTCGAATGCTTGAAACAATTTCACAAAATTTTTACTAAATTCTAGGAGAGGGAATAGGACACAAGGTCTTATCCCTTCCTAGAATACAAAAATAAAACCAAAACAAATTGCATTTAATCTAGGAAATATAAATGTTGAAAGTAAATCACACAATCAAAACTTGAAAGGAAATAACAACACTATGAAAAACATATGAACTAAACTAATGCTCATAATGAAGAGCTTATTTTCCCTACCAACTCTAAACAAGGAAATAAAACATGTTAATTAAAATCATATAACCAATAAAACCAACCGACAAAATTATCATTACCTTGGGTTTTGCCTTTGTGTTTAGTTGCTAAGCAGAAGAGTGAAATGTCAAACATGTAGTAAGCATATGTTGGTAACTCTTTCATGACTTGGAAGGATCCTGCAATGGGATAAGGATCATCATGCAAAAGAGTTGTACCAAAATGCCACAAATCCCTTGTATTGCTACATGCTTCTTTGATCCAAAACTCAACAATGTTTATGGCCACTTATTAGCATTACTCATTGAGTTGTCAAGTAAATGAGGCTTGGATGGTGGCTCCAACTGGAACATGCATGAATATTTTCTCTCTCCCTGGATGTATCTAATCACATATCCACACATATGATGAGATAATAAATAAGAACTTAAAACAAAAGGAGACTCACACCTTATGGTTGATTGTTGAGGCATGAAAGGATGTCAACTCATGAATTATATATGAAACTGAACATGCTTTGGCCTTCCCATCATTGTGGCCCTCAAACTCTCGTTGTCAAATAGATATTTATACACTTGATAGCTATTGATTAAGGATATCCATGATTGAATAAATTTCCTTGAATCTTGAATGTGGAAGCTCCCATTCTGCACCTGTAAAGATACATGATGTTGTAATATGGCCAAAAATCTGCAATCTAACACTCATCATTCTCTATATCATAGATGGGATCATCACCAAAATAATAGTAGCTTGCATCCCATTTGCATCTGTCAACCTGAAAGAATGCATCAATACTTTCAGTCTCTATGCAATCATGCTCCCTATATTATGGAGAACTTCCCATCAAGTTTCCCCCTTCCAAATCACTGTAGGATGTATCATGAAAATCCAAGTATAAAAAAGGAATGTAAACTGTTTGATTTGTGCTTTCATCTGGAGGTGGGAGGGTGGGCTCTATTGATATTATGGTAGCTACGGGAGGTATTTATATCCACGTGTAAACCTGACGAGAATAAGATATTCTGGGAATCAAGAAGAAACACTAATGAGTTGTCTAATAACCCTAGAAGACTTGTCGACTCAAGAATATAACTTGTATTAGGTTATTACCCTCCAAGAGAAGAAGTCGGCCAGAAGAAATAATATATACTGAACATACAGGTACCCAAAATGAGAAGTCAGCCTAGGAAGTTAGCTAGAATTACTATAAATATAGGAGGTCAGTTTTCATTCTGGCAAGCAGTCTCAGAATTGCTGAGAAGCACTTGTGCGCATTGCAGTGCCCAATTTTGTGCACAAGTTTGGAGGAGAGTTTCCATTGCAGCTAGCAGATCACGTTTGGCTTGGACTATCTCTTGGTTAGTGTTTGGACTATCTGATCAACTCTTTTTGGTGCACTATCCTTGGGGAAAGGTATGCTACCCTTTGTTTGGCTATCTAGCCTAGGGTTTGATTCCAGAGTGATTCTCTCTCAAGTTTAAGGTGCTCGGAGGGTGGCTTCAGCCTATGGTTGGGTGACAATAGCGATATTGTTAATGGTAAAATGAGCACATCCATTATATTCTAACAGGTTATGGGCCCACACCTCCTTCATTCTGTCTAATCGTTGGAAGGAAACATAGCTGTAAGGATATTAAGCTCATTGAAGAATTGCCGCTAGGGTTTCTAGCAGGAGTAGTCACCATAGCACTGTCGCTAGGGTTACTAGCAGGCGCAGCTGCAGAAACCCTAATCCTCTCGTTGAGGCACCTTAAGTGAAGGGATTGAACTAATTTTTGGATATATTAGTGCGCCATAGTCTAGTGCATCTCCTGGTCCTCTCAGCAAGCCAAGACGTCAAGTTTGAGTTTTTGGTCAGATCTAAGGTTGACCAAGTCAAAGTAGCCATGACTTACTCTATGAAGTCATAAAACAAGTTAGATGGAGCTTCTAACTTCAGAGCATGGAAGACAAGGATTGACCTCATCTTTGCCAAGAATAAAGTGCTGGATATCATGAAAGGAAGATCGTGAAACCAGAGTTTGAAGAAGGAAAAGAGAAGGAACTGCAGAACGTTGTAGTTATGGAGAAGTTCAAAGACAGTGACATCAATGCTATGAGTATCATAGTGGAATCTATAAAATACCACTTGATACCCTACATATCCCATCTTGACTCATCGAAGAAGATGTACAATGCCCTAACAAACCTCTTCTTAGTCAGAAACATTGGACAAATAATGAGTATGAAGAATGAGCTCCGTGACATGAAGATGAATGATGATGACAACATAACATCATACTTTGTGAGGATTTCCCAGTTAAGAGATCAACTACAAGCCATTGAAGAGATCATTTCAGAGAAGGAATTGGTAAACATAGTACTCAATGGTCTTCCCAAGGAGTGGGATGCATTTTCCGCAAGAATGAACATAAGAAAGGAGTATCCTACATTTGAATAACTTTGGAGTTGCTGTGCTCAAGAAGAATCCAAGATCAGTGCAAAAGAGAAACCCCAAAAGAAGTACGATGATCAAGCCTTCACAACAAGATTCAATAATTTTAGGAACAAAAGGAAGGAGACAAATCAAGAGAAAGATATTTCAGAAGTACAATGCTTCAACTATCGAAAGTATGGTCACTACAAGAATCATCGTCCCGAGCTAAAGAAAAGGAAGGAGAAACACAAAGAATCAATTGCCGAATAAAAGGAACCTACAAAGAAGACTAAGCAGGATGAAATAAACTTCTTCTTCTGAAGGTAACAATACTCTTCTTATTTCTTGTACATATCTTGTTTTCATAGTCTCTGTACATATCTTGTATATCTATCTCTTAGAAGATAATATGTTCCAAGAAGAACTATACTTATGGAAGAACAACAAGATAAGGATTGCTATCATTATACAAGTCAGATAATACACATGAAAGGATGAAGTACATCAAACAAATCATGTGGAAGCTATTACAAGATAAGCCGAAATCAGAATCAATCATGAAGAGACTTAGAAGAAGCAAAGACATAAAGAAGTCAACAATCAAGAGGAAATTTGAGAAAGACTTATGACTTTTTGCAAAATACAATAAGACAGAAGCATGGACTCTGTTATACGGAGGGAGTTGATTATATATTGCAGAAGATAATAAGGATGCAGACGGAAGCGTGGATTATGTTAGACGGAGGGAGCCAATTATATGCACTCATACATGAAGTGAGGCTTAAGATGGATCTAATCCTATGATCCATTGAATATGATGAAGTATATATCCATGGTAGTAGCCATGAAAGACAATACGTGTTCATTTCAACCTCAGAAGAAGTATTCTTCGAAGAGAAGCCTTAAAGTATCTCTGGTTTTCCATCCACATCCATGATTCTATAATGAAAGGAAGAAGTGGAATCTTTAGGGCATGGAATCTATAAGAAACTCCATGGACCCAAGAGCTAAAGAAAAACATTAGGAAGAACATGAAGATTCCAAGAAAGAAAGAGAAGCCAAAACAACTGGTCAATAAGAATCACAAGATTACCAGCCTGATATGAACTCACTAAAAACAGTCAAGCAGAGGAACTGAAAATTGTGATGAAGAACAATGTATATATGAAAGAATTGCAAGATCTAGAACTAGAGGTTCTCCTAGATGGAGGGAGAATACTATGACTATTACTTGTTCTAGTAAACAAGACATACCTCTACATGAGTCTTTATATCATCCGCAATATCCATGGGTTGGAAGTTCTACATCAGATGAATGCAAAGAATGTTCTCCAGAGCAATTGAACAAAGGGAATATGAAGAGCAACCTCAAGACTTTGAGGCACACTAGAAAGAGACCCTTGTATGTAGATAGAATAAGATAACTTGGTGGAGAACCTCCAATGCACAACATAAGCGTGGTGAAGATTTTTTATAACAAAGATATTGTATCAAGATGATTACTCAGAAGATCAGATCTCATGATGACAGAAGAAGTGCCACATGGATATGTTCCAGTTTTTCCAACAATGATATAATTTATTGATCAGAGCTACATGAAGCCTTCAAAGAAGACCAGTGTCCCAGACCGAAGTACATTTGAAATCAAGCATTACATTATCCATGATGAAGTCTAGAAAGGAGAAATTGGTTCTCCAATACATATCTCCATAGATGAGAAGATACGAAGACATTTTGATAAAGATTCTGTTCAAGATAAAAGATTTTGCATACTCAAGTTGGAGCTCATGGAGACAACTTCCTTATTGATAAAGGAAGAGATGACTCCCAGGTTGGGAGGGAGAAATGATGTATTATTGATTGATGGACAATAATTTTTTAGTTTGAAAAATGGTCCAGGATGAGCATATTATTTCCAGTTCGGAAAGTGGATTGACATTTTTGATGGACATACATTTTCCAGTTCGGAAAATGGTCTAGATTGTTGATGTACCATAGACAACGACTTCCCATTGTGGTTAACATGGGGAGTGGTCTAGAGAAGTCTCTCTTCTTGAGGGTTACTCAAGAAGACTGGACCGACTCGTCAGACATCGATTTCTCATTGTGGTTAACACGAGGAATGGTCCGTTTTGGAGGTTGGTGCAGGACATACTTTCCTCTTGTGGTTAACATGGGAAATGGTCTGGACAATCATTTCTTAGGGTGGATTCATTCTCTCCAGGTTGCACTTTGTTTAGTGCCAAAGGAATGGCCCAGGGTGGGGAATAGTCCAGGTTCAACAATTAGTGACAAACATTCCTTAAGGCAGACTCATTCTCTCCAGGTTACACTTTGTTTAGTGTCAGAGGAATGGAACAGGGCAGGGAATGGTCCAGGCTTAGAAATCAGGACAATTATTCTTCCTTGCTTGAGAAGAATAGTCTAGATAGCTCATCATTGACGTCTTACCTTCTGAGGGCAGATGCTCTTCCAAGATCTCACAGATGTGAGTGGAAGAATGGCCCAGATGATTTTGTTTATATCATAACATTGTTTCTGTGCAAGTTGATATCAGCTGATTGTTATGAAGATCGTATGTCTCTATACAGTAGATGTATACTATTGTGGTGGATGTGTTCCATTGTTTGATCAAGTATCTATGTTGGTGTGGTAGTGTACCACTGGATGGTAGTTGTGTACTACTATGGATAGACACAATTGTGTTCTATTGAATGATATTGTTTTGATTGCCTTGAAGACTATCAACAATGTTGAAAATAATTATCCGCCAGATGAATGATGAAAAAGATTTCCCAAACAGAGAATGGTTCAGAACAATTACTCTTATAGATTAGAAGAATGGCTCTTGTATCACTCTGTGGAGTGAGTATCATGTCTTATTACTCAGATAGAGTATGGTTCCGAGAGATGATGCAACTAATGACATTGATAGTGCTCATGACATAGTCATGAGACAGTCTATACAACTATATTGATGCTATCGGGTGAATGGTATGTTTGTGCTCAAGACCATTACCTATAATACCTCCCTAGCTAGGAGGGAGTGTTGATATTATGGTAGCTGTGGGAGGTATTTCCCTCCACGTGTAAACTTGACGAGAATAGGATATTTTGGGAAGAAAGAAGAAACCCTAATGAGTTGGCTAATAACCCTAGAAGACTTGTCGGCTCAAGAAGATAACTTGTATTAGGTTATTAGCCTCCAAGTGAAAAATTCGACCAGAAGAAATAATATATACTGAACAGAAAGGTACCCAAAATGAGAAGTCATCCCAGACAGTTAGCCAGAATTACTATAAATATAGGAGGCCAGTTTTCATTCTGGCAGGCAGTCTCAGAATTGCAGAGCAACACTTGTGCGCACTGCAGTGCCCAGTTTTGTGTGCAGGTTTGGAGGAGAGATGCCATTGTAGTTGTTGTAGCTAGCAGATCACGTTTGGCTTGGACTATCTCTTGGTTAGGGTTTGGAATATCTGATCAACTCTTGTTGGTGCGCTATTGTAACGTCCCCAACCACCAACAGGCTAGGCAATGCCACTACTCAGACCACTTAACTTAGCTCTGAAAACCATTTTGTAACATTCCCAACTATCCATGCCGACACATGCTATGCCAGAGAACTCTTGCGTTCTCTCTGCAGAACATAATATAACATACCCAATATCCAACTGAGCTATGGCACATACAATTTTCTATACATGCAATAACAATATATGCATACAAAATTCTTGCGGAAGCATTTACATATAATGAAAATAGTCAAATACATCTGTAAATGCATAGATTCATATTGAATAACAGTAAACGGATACATACAACATATACAGGAAATACCCATAAATATAAACACAATTATAAATCATATACAGGATAAATCCATAAAATAACAATGCAACATGTAAATTTATCACACAATTGGCACTTATCTTGGTAAGAATGTCACCAACTGCGTGCAGACCTTCCATAAACCTCCCAGCCTTAGACTACACTATTCATCACTCTCAACAGTGAGTCACCCCCGAGATGGGACTAAACTCCACCCGGGTAAAGGGTTCCTAACCAGGCTAATGGCTCATGGAAAATAGGAAAGACTCTGTCTCAGATGCTCACTCAACTAACAACCTACACCCTCTCATTCCCCACATGCCTGTCCCACCCAAGGAGGTGTGCCCCTTCACTTCTCAACAGTCCTTCGGCTACCCCACTTCCCTTCCAGGGCTTCAACAATAGGCCGAACCGGAAGTCTCAGAGCACTGTAGCTGCAGTTTAGCACCTTCAGGAAATTGATCCCCAACAATTCTCTCACTTAGAGAATTGCTCACGGGCCTGACAACCCACCTCTTCAATATCCCACGGGCTTGACAACCTGCTTCTTCAATCCCGCTCCAAAGCTAACTAGGTTCACCAACATGAAAAATGGCTATAGAAATAGGTTCAGGTACAATGACAAAAAGTATGGAGGATAACTGACTGCGTGAGTGAAAAATGGTCATGGCATCATGGCTGAATGATCGAAGGAATCAATGGTCTGAATGATGAAAAAGATGATGGAAGAGTGTCCCCAAAAGAACTAAGTCACAACAATATGTATGCATGTCCCCAACATGACATTTGTCATGTTGGGAGCTACTTTGGCCCACTTGTCCCCAACTTTGAAACTTAGGATAAAATAATTATCCATACTTTTATACTTTAGGAAATATTAATATAATATTCCTTTTTGGTTCAAGCTCCCTTGCTTAGCCCCTTCTCCTAAATTTTGGCCCTCCCTTTCCCTAACTAGTGGAGTTTAGTCCCCCATCTCTTTTATCATGGTCGGTCTGCGTGCAACAATTTATATTATTTATGGGACATGTACAAAAACATGCACATTGGCCTTTAACATCTAGGCTCTATGGGATAATCAAAATATAAGCATCATAGCTTATAACCACTGGCTCACCAGCCTATAAAACATAACATATACACAAAGACTCGCTGGCTTCACAATCGTGCGCACTCAAGTTGCTGTGCACGATATCTTGGGATGTGCATCATTTTATTGCGTAGTACATGCACGCACTACACCATGGAAAATGCAAGCCAAAATATATCAAACAACTCACCAACTTAAGTACATTGTTACATTTACAGTTGGGATTCTACATGGGGATATTACAATCATGTCCCCTTATTTATGGACTGTCCTCAGTGCATCATGTATCCACATACAACAAAATTTCCAAAAATCCTCAGTGCATTATATACCATGTACCATTCAAATTATTTAAAATCTCCAAGCTTTAGATATTGAAAGCTTGTTACCCATTTGGTGCTCTACTTTCCAGCACCAGTTCTAGTACTTATACTGCAACTTGAAGTCAATTGCTCTATTCCATAGAGCTAGTTCAAGAAATAATTCAACTAATTGTTCCTTATTACAAAATTCAATTATACTTCATTGAAGAAACAACTGGCTGTAGATACATGGCGTTCCACCTAGCCTTATATATCACTGTTGATAAACTCTCAACATCATATCATCCCTCAACAACACTCCAACCAACAATCTCTCTTCCCCATATGCTTGTACAACCCACGATAGTATGCACCTTCACTGTCCAACAATCCATCGATTGCTCAACTTCCATTCCAGGGCTCCAGTACAGGGCAGACAGGAAGTATCAGAGCACCGTGGCTCCAGGAGTTCCAACTTTAATCAATATCATCTCATCTGCATCACACACATGCAGTTATCATGAGAGAGCATTATAAAAATTCCATTTTAGAAATCAAATTAATTTCATAATGAATTTTGACTTTTCCAAAAATATGAAATTCTATTTCATAATTTTTCATTGCTATTGCAATAACAGGATGTAATTTTCCTTATGGATTTCAGCAAGCACCATGCTAAATGCTATTTTTCCTGCAATGATTATATATTGAATACAAACAACAAATTGTCAGTATTTTCTGTACATCATAATTCAACATGTACATCATCTTATGCAATCTTCTTAGAATTGCCTACACCTAGCAATTCAATCACAATTACCAAACAATTCAACCAAATAGAATGACTCATCATTCCATTCATATGCATATTCATAATTAATAATAGTAAGTTCATTTCTTCAATTTTCTGAACATAAATTTTCTGTAGTCACTATTCCTATTACCACCTCACTTGCAACTTTCCTATTGCAATGTTTATCAGT
>ML780218.1:378415-395799 GCA_009831015.1 Picea engelmannii | reverse complement strand
AGTTAGCAACATTTCAACCATTAGTATAATTATTTCCATGTAAAAACATATATACATGCACTCACAAAATGCATTCAACAAAATGCATTTAAGTATACAATTCCATCATGTATGAGTGCAACTCTGCCACTTACCAGGCATGAATGCAACTCTCAATGCTTATTTATTCAATGCACCCTTGCATTGATTTTCAGAATGAGATTTATCTAAGTCACGCATCTCACCATCCATAAATTGGAAATCTGGCCAATGTCTTGACACATCTCCACACACTTCCCATTTTCTTCACGATTACTTGGATGCCTTCCTTTTCGACTTGAACACTACACCAAGAATACAATTCTATAGTGTTTATTAGTGTTAGAAAAAAGGTTGTAGTCCAAGTTTTATTTAAAGGTAGGAAGCTCATAAGGTATTTGTGTGGCACATAACCTTTCTATAACCATACCTTTCCACATCCAACCATGTTCTGGTCTCATACATGACTAGCTTTCTTGGCATCATTCCTATAACAAGTTATTATCTTTTATTTTCTTTGGTTATTGCCTCAAAACCAAATTAACATGACATGCTACTATGTCAGTGTGTGCATTCAAAAGATAAAAGATTTGATAAACATAATAGGCCTCTAGCCTTTACCACACTTACTGGTAAATTAATCCTATCAATGTACTTAAACAATACCATACAATGTATTATAAACTTCAATTTGGGGAAATCCTTACCTGAATTTCCCTTCGGCAATTATGCAATATAACTTCAAAAAGAAATACTTACCTGCATGGCCAACATTAAACACTTTTAATGCTACTTGATTAGTTGATGACAATAGAAGCTCTTATGCCTCTTTATCAACCTTATAATTCAACATTCCAACTTTCTGTTGTTTCCTTCCATGTGCAACAACATTATCAACAACACTTGCAAACATGCAAGCACTCTCACTTTATGGCTGTCCCAACCAGCCATAAAATACTTGTTGCTACAGTAGTTGCAACAACTTCTTTCTTCCTGTATCATGTTTCCTTGTTTATCCTAGAAGTCTTCCATTCTTCTGGATTCCTGAACCTTCAAGTGCTCTTCACTGTAATTAATGTGCATGAATATTTATGATCTAAGCACTTTCTAGCCAAAACACTCTTGGCTTCCTTTTCTTTTCCATCCAAATACTAAACTAATATTAACCTTCAACTTTTATTTACTTCCTGGATCCATCTATCCCAACTCATGCTTGTATTGAATTATAATTCCCATCATGTTGTCTTATAGACTTTGGATATTCAACATCCATTTATTTTTCAGATTGAACTACTTTAGATATTCCTTGAATGAATAATTTAATATTTGATTTTTCTTGCATTCTTCTCTACTCCTTGCCAACTAGCCTCAAACTTGGCTTGCATAGCCAATTCTCTTAGCATGCTCTAAGGATGCACATCTGCCTCCTTCCCTGGCTACATAGAATTAAGTAAAAGCACTTAATGCTGCTTTTAATTTACTAACATAATTTCAAGTGGTACTTCCACCCCCTGTAAATTTCACTCATGGCTCCATGCCATTTGAGATGGATTCTTCTCAGGAACCATCTCTTTTGCATTCAAAACCATCCATATAACCATTTTTTTCTTCATGGTTCTTTACTGATTCTCTACAAAGATTCATTTCACCTTTAAGTCTTTCTTGGCTTTGACATCTTCATGTTATTGTGGAAATATTTTCAATACTTTTGGAATGCATCAATAATCTCTACTACTATTCTTGCTTTCCCTCTTGGAGTGTTTTCATGCATTCCCATTTTCTTGATATCTACCCAATGAATTGTTCTTCCATTATTCTAGGATGTTCATGGACTTGCAACTACATATTATGTTGATATTAATTTTCAGCATCCCACTATTATTTGGATCCCCATGATCCAACTCCTACATGACCCAATTATATTTCCAGTCATGTTTTCTGAGTAGCCTTGGACAATTAACATCAACTTCCTTCTTGAGGTACTTGATTTACCCTTTTCTTATCTGATCATATCAGCAATTGGATTTGCTTGATAACTATTATGTTCCCTTGTCTTGACCAATCTGATTTTAACCTGCCTTGCACAACCCACTTCTATCATGCCATAATGATATCTTTCATACCATACTTCCACTGCGCACTATGATTACTATCCTTCTAATATTCAATTTCTTTTTATAATTGATCTGACTCCCATGCGTTGCTTAATTTCTATATTGATTTATTTGGGAGTGTTCACTAATTCATTCACTACATGATCTATTCCTCTGCCCAGATTCCATTGAATACTTGACTAACATGAGAGGACTTCTTGTAGTGGCTTCCAAAGACTTTATGGCTGCGCCAAGATTCATACCTTAACCTTTTGTAGTCTTGTATTTTGATCATCTTCTGAAATATTTTGTCATAGCACTATTTCCTTGAGTACCTTTGCTTATTTTTAACTAAATTTCAACCTTCTTGTGCTCACCATCAATGTAGAAGGTTTGATTTTGCTCAAGATCTGCATTAAATTCATGTTGAAGTCTTCTTGACTCTGCTTTCCTCTCATAGGTCTTTCATTATCAACTTTTAATTCTACAAAATATGTAGTGAACAAAACTTTGTCAGGTTAACCGACTCAATTTTTTTTATGAAAATACGAACCATTCTGGTTCAATAATACATATCAGAATTCTTTCTTCTAATTTCTTGGAAATTTGAATTCCTTGAATTCTAGGTGGATAATTATATTCCACTATCCAATACCTTTCCAATGCCTTCTCACATGCTCAATTCTGAGTCCGGAGCAGAAAGTTATGGTCATTTGAAAATTTCCCAATAATTTTTCTGTTCATTCTTCAACTTGTGCAACTCTGCGCTGTAATATGCATTTTTGCACCTCCTCCTTTGGAATTTTCGTGGGAACTCAATTGGGTTTCTTAATATAAATTTTATGGACACTCTATCCAATTTTCACCTCATTCTAGGTTCTGGGTTGCTAGTTACAAACCACGGAAGTTCTAGGCCAAAATACCATACTGTAACTGATATGCTACAGGTACCTTATTTTCCATATTAAACACTTTTAACATGCTCAAAAATTTAATTCAGCTCCTGGAATTTCTTCTAGGATTCAATATATTTCCATTGAATGCTCCTGCGCCTCAATATGATTCTGGAGTAGAGAGTTATGGCTCTTTGACGTTAGATGGGTCTTAATATTTACCCTCCACTGTTTGTGCTGTAACTTTCTCATAAAAGCTTCGTTTGACGAACAATTTACACCATTAGAAAGCTCTCTCCGAGATTTTTATTTGAGCTATGGAGACAAAATGTACCTTTGGTACACCTCTGTCTCATGGTTTTTGAGTTACTCAAAACGCTCTTAAGGCCTTTAAAAACATGCTGTAAAAGATGGTGTTCAAATGATATAAAACATCACAGAAAATCACTGGTTTTCTGCTGTTATTTTCCCTTCAAACAAATTCACGCGCACATATATCAACTAGTGAACCCATATTCACCATTCACAACAACAACACAAGGAAAATCATGCTTCGCGCACTTTAAAACCATTGTGTATCACTTCTCTGTCCCCCCAATAACTCGCGCGCACTACTTTTGTGTCGCGCTCCAAAATCCACTGTGCAATTTTGGTTTCTGTACTAATACCTGTTGCACACAGTTTTTGTATTGCGCAATGACATTCCACACACAATTTACTCCACACGCTGCACCATGCCAGAGTTTAGTACGCCCCCACCGTGCACCAATACTCTGCGCGCATCATTAACTAAGTTGTAGCGTGACAAGATTATACTCATATTGCGCGCGCACAAACCAAACTTCTCTGTGCTATGCCAATACTGTGCACACCACGCGTGCCATTATTATGAATGTCCACACCGCACACACTTCTTATGCATATGCACACTACACAATGCTAAATTTAGCGCACACACCTGCACACTAACATTTTTCCTATCGGTGCCAAATTTAGCGCACGTACCAGCATGCCAACATTTGTCTGCGCGGTACCCAATTTTCACATATCATAATCCTTTTACTGCACATCCTGCATTTTTAGCATGCCCACCTGTGCACATTTACCTTTACGTGCATCGATTCCTCGTGAATTCCGCTACAAAAATTGGGACTTTTCCCTAACTTTTTCCCCAATTTACCATAGACATTCTGCAACCACAAAATTCATTCAATTTCACCCCGATAATACCAATTCAACCTCTGCAACAAAAAATTGTTGTGGGTTTACATTTCTGGAACGAATTCACCCAAAATCAATTCACGAATTGGGAATTTTAATTACAAAACTCGCTCCAACTGACATGGCTTCCTTGTGACTTCAAATTCGACCAATTCCAGGTCTTAATTTGCTAGAACATATATTAAATCGATAATATCTCACCACATGGACAAATTTCCCAATTTTTCCATGAATTTAACAACAGAAATTGGGACTTTTTCCCAATTCCGCACAATTGTTGTTACTTTTTATCATGGACGTTCCATAATTCAAAATCTGGCCGCTTCGAAATAAATCCTCTGTGAAATTTCGCTTCAAATTAAATTGCTCGACCCATCTAGGCTCAGTGTTGAAAACTAAATCTCTAATAGCATATTGTAACGTCCCCGACCACCAACAGGCCGTACAATGCCACTACTCAAACCACTTAACTTAGATTTGAAAACCATTTTGTAATGTTCCTGACTATCCATGCCAGGACACACTACGCTAGAGAACTCTTCTGTTCTCTCTGTAGAACATAATGTAACATACCCAATATCCAACTGAGCTATGCCACATACAATTTTCTATCTGCATGCAATAACAATATATACATACAAAATTCTTGCGGAAGCATTTATATATAACGTAAATATTCAAATACATCTGTAAATGCACATATTCATATTGAATAACAGTAAGTGCATACATACACCATATACAGGAAATACCCATAAATATAAACACAATTATAAATCATACATAGGATAAATCCATAAAATAACAATGCAACATGTAAGTTTATCATACAATTGAAACTTATCTTGGTAAGAATGTCACCAACTGCGTGCAGACCTTCCACGAACCTCCCCTCCTTAGAATACATTGTTCATCACTCTCAACAGTGAGTCACCCCCGAGCTGGGACTAAATTCCACCCGGGTAAAGGGTTCCTAACCAAGCTAATGGCTCATGGAAAACATGAAAGACTCTGTCTCAGGTGCTCACTCAACTAACAACCTACAACCTCTCATTCCCCACATGCCTGTCCCACCCAAGGAATTGTGCCCCTTCTCTGCTCAATAGTCCTTCGGCTTCCCCACTTCCCTTCCAGGGCTTCAACAACAGGCCGAACCATAAGTCTCAAAGTGTTGTAGCTGTAGTTTAGCACCTTCAGGAAATCGATCCCCAACAATTCTCTCACTCAGAGAATTGCTCACAGCCCTGGAAACCCACCTCTTCAATATCCCATGGGCCTGACAACCCCCTTCTTCAATCCCGCTCCAAAGCTAACCAGGTGCACCAACAAGAAAAATGGCTATGGAAATAGATTCAGGTACAATGACAGAAAGTATGGAGGATAACTATCTGCGTGAGTGAAAAATGGTCATGGCATCATGGCTGAATGATCGAAGGAATCAATGGTCTGAATGACGGAAAATATGATGGAAGAGTGTCCCCAAAAGAACTAAGTCACAACAATATGTATGCATGTCCCCAATGTGACACTTGTCATGTTGGGAGCTACTTTGGCCCACTTGTCCCCAACTTTGAAACCTAGGATAAAATAATTATCCATACTTTTATACTTTAGGAAATATTAATATAATATTCCTTTCTGGTTCAAGCTCCCTAGCTTAGCCCCTTTTCCTAAATTTTGGCCCTCCCTTTCCCTAACTAGTGGAGTTTAGTCTCCCATCTCTTTTATCGTGGTCGGTTTGCGCACAACGATGTATTTATATTAATTATGAGACATGTACAAAAATAGGTGCATTGGCCTTTAACATCTAGGCTCTCCGGCCTAATCAAAATATAAGCATCATAATTTATAACCACTGGCTCACCAGCCTATAAAACATAGCATATACACAAAGGCTCGCTGGCTTCACAATTGTGCGCACTCAAGTTGTTGCGCGTGGTATCCTAGGATGTGCATCATTTTACTGCGCAGTACATGCATGCACTACACCATGGAAAATGCAAGCCAAAATATATCAAACAACTCACCAACTTAAGTACATTGTTACATTTATAGTTGGGATTCTACCTGGGGATATCACAACTATCCTTGGGGAAAGGTACACTACCCTTTGTTTGGCTATCTAGCCTAGGATTTGATTCCAGAGTGATTCTCTGTCAAGGTTAAGGTGCTCGGAGGGTGGTTTCGGCCTATGGTTGGGTGACAATAGCGATATTGCCAATGGTAAAATGAGCACATTCATTATATTCTAACAGGTTCTTGAATATCATTGTTAACAATGCTTCCCTCATCCCTTTGATCTTCAATTGTACTTGATTCTCGATCGAAAGATGAGAATATTCTTCTTCACCACGTGCCTCATCCATTTCTTCGAGGATTTTCAAATAGGCCGCCCATAAACCAACACCATTTTCTGAACATGAGAAATCATGCGAGATCGACTCATTGGAGGGAGGAGAAGGATGAGCCTCTTCCTAAATATCGTCGTCTTCCATATACTCCCCAAGAGCACACCCTTCATCCGTTTCTTGATTCCTTATGGAAGAACAAGGAATATATTCGTCTTTTTTATCTGAATGGTTGGAAGTATCTTCTTTCATATCAAGTTTTTCATCCTTCATAAGATGAGACTCTTCATTATTGTTTTCCACTTGGGATGACACACTAGGATCTGTCATGATGTCTTCTTCTAGAAGTTTTACCTTCTCTATTTCTTGGACTATGGGAAACCAACATGTTGAGTCATAATCCCAAATTGCACAAAATGCTTTCAAAAAATCTGCAAAATATGAAAACATACCTTTTCCAAGGCCTTCATACCACATCTGTGTAGACCCTTTCAAACTCATGATGGAAAATTTCATCATGAGATCCTCATGAAGGAAGTCATTTTTCTTGAAATATTCGATGCATGCAGACATGTGATTTACAACTGAATCCCCATAACCATAGAACATGGGATGGTCTCCTTCAATGTCAATTGTATGATCATGGGGAAAACTCTTCATACTGGAAAATTCAATCAGAGTATAACATTTTTCTAACCATGGAGGGAGCTTCTCCATTTTTATTAGTAGAATGTAGAAGTAAGGCTAAAAAAAAAATTGAGATGAAAAATATCTATGAGAATACCACAATGGATTCAGTAATACACACCTTACTTCTTACCTTAGAGAGTGGCTTCTTGTATGTACCTCTTTATTATGTGTTGTTCGAGTGGAGTCATTAGATGAGATTCTGCAAGAAAAAAAATAATAATAGAAATCTCACCAAGATACAAAACAAGAAAACTTACCAAAGTGATGTCAGACAATGGAGTTGCCAAAGCTGGGAACTTCGTTGCAATGCACTTATTTGTATTTTTTACTTCAATGGAGTCACTAGATGAGACATGAAATGTTAGTGCAGATGGAATACCAAAGGAATCTCATCAAAGTACAAAACAATAAAGTTTACTTGATATTTATCATTGTAGTATAGTGGTAAGTATTCTTGCCTGTCACGCAGGTGACCTGGGTTTGATCCCTGACAATGATGCCAAAAAATGTTACCGAACAAAATAGTAGTCTGCTAATCTCCTCAATCTTGATAGGGCATCAACACAAGGGATATGTTACCAATGTCACCACAACACCTATCTTTCCATGTTCAAGCCAAACTCTTACACTAAGAGGCTTCCCACAAAATATCACTTCACCTTAAGGAATCTTGGGACCAGTGCTTAAAATGAAACCACTATGTGAAGGTAGGAGTTAATTGTTTAAAATACTTCCTAAACTAATAGATAACACATAAAATAAAGTAGCATACCAACAAGCTAACTTACCCCAGTCCTCCAAAATATTGGCTACATAATGCACAAGAAAAATGGGTGAATGTCCTTACCACTTTATGAATGATTTGTAATATGTGTACCTTGGAAGAAGTGGATGGAAACAAGATATTTTCTTTCTGTCCTTTTATATCAGACCTGCAAAAATAGAGAAAAACGTAGAAAAACAACAAGAAAAAGGCCTTTTGAGGCCTCCCATAAGTGTGTAATCACACTAGATCAATAGATCTGTGGGAAGAAATGATAGGGAAACAAATTATAAGTGAATACTATTCCCTAGAGCCATTAAACATGTAGTAGAAATAATTTCCAGCTGGCTGGAAATTACCTCTACAGATTTGGGGTTCAAATCCCCCTAGGGCCAAAACCCAAATTTGCTACAACCAAGAGAAATGCTTGCTAGATTGTAGTTTTCTTCTATATTAACCAGAAAATAAAGATAAAACTTATAAATCAGATTTGAAACATTTATGGAAGGGTTTGAGAGGTAAATTCTTACAATATATGTCTCTTCTCATGCAAAAATGTGTGTAGATTTGAAGATGTTCTTTGTTGTAATAACACATATCTGCATACTATTCTTCAAGAAAACCCTCGTGAAGTATATTCAATAAGGAATAAAACTCAAGGGTAAACTTATATTGGGGTAGGAAAATTCCCAAGAAGCAAAAACCCCAAGATATTCTAGATTATCAAATATAGAAATGAAGAACTAAGCTGGGGTGTTTTTTTTTTTGTATTTTTTTTATAATAAAAGATTATTTAAAAATTGAAAGTAATTGTTTGAATAAATTGAGAGAATACATTTACCTCTTTTTACCTTTAGATGTCTATTAGTTTGAGCGATTTTGACCCCACGAATTCAAGATTGGACTTGGATGGATTTCTAGTTGATTGGGTTTGGAGTCGGAAGACTATCGTCCCCAATGCTAGAAATTTCAACAATAAATAGGTTCCTCTTTGGATTTGCTAGGAGAACTCCTTGATGGATGGTCTCCAAGACAACCAATCAACTTGGGTCAAAGTAATAACCTACCACTTGGTTGAAGCTACTTCCAAAGAAGTTGGTCTAACAACTTGTGTGTGTTTCACTACGAACTCACAAATAAAGAGAGATGAAGAGTCTATTTCCTTTATTCCACGTGACTATGTAGCCCCTGAATGGATTGATTGGTCACCTATTGCAATTATCCTAAGAAACCCCTATCAACACACACATAGAATAAACCTTGGCCAAGAAAAACAAGAATTATAATACACAATTCATAGTGACACAAGAGAATTGAGTTTAAAATATGGCATTATGATCTCACAAAGTTTCAACAACAAAAAATGAGAGGAGGGGCTATCCTTATATAGAAATTTTTAAAACGGATAGTTTCTATCTCCCTCATAAAATAATGTTTTCTTGGTTTTCTCATCCACAATTGGTTGGAGGCTAAATCGATTGGATAATAATTTTTAATTCCATAGCTCCATAAGAAAATGAGATAAAATCTATTTTAGAATTGTTGACCATTGAAGATGTCCCCAAAAGAGATTCACCCCACCAAGAGAGAGATCATATGGACTTAGATAAGGTTTGATTTGATGGATGAAGTCCAACATTCCAACTTGGGGACATTTCCACCTTGATAAATGAGCACAATAGACACACTTTGTCCACATTGACCTTTATTTACTCCAACGATTAGTTTGACTATTCAAATCCATGAGAGAGAAGGTATGATTTGTCCCAAAGGAGACAATTTGGTATTTTAGTGGTTAGATAAATCATTTTTCTTGTAGAGAGAGCATATTTGACTTGTGAAAAATTATCCAATGGATGGTAGACCAAAACATTCCTCTCCCTTGACGATTGACTTGGGAAATGTGTCCAACCATTTTCTTGGAAGGATTGAATGATTTTCCTTTGGGAGGCAATATATCCCTTAATATTTCATCAATCCAAAAGATGCAATATGGGTTTTTCTCATAAAAGTTATCTGATCATTTTGAGCCCATGTTTTGTTTTACCTCCAGGGACCCATTGCATTGGGATCTATGAACTACCTCAAAATACGTGCAAGGATGAAAAATTTGTGAGACTGCCATCTTGATAACAAAAATTATAAATGAACCATGACCAAGGGATACCTATAGACTCAATAGAAAATAACTATGTGGGAAGATAGGTGTGCATGACATGGATCGGACTAGGCCCCACAAACTAAAATCACCTCTACATAAGACCCATGGCTCCACACAACCATGTGTCCCAATAGATCCATGCCAAGGCCTCCAATTATATCTAGGATGAAAGAAATTGAGACGATGACTAAGGGGACTGATCATGGCTGGACCAAGTCTGGAAGTCCATTACAACCTCATCCACTATGGTTTACATGGTTTTGACTTGCATCCTTGGGCTTACAATGTTGTAGCCAAATGAAAATCTAGGGTACCTCTTTGAGAGGTAACAAATCCTTTAATTTTGAAGTTCAAATCGTCACAAATAAAATTTATGTGAAAATTTGAGAATTAGAAAGTTCATAAATGAAGGTTTCGAATGATAGTAAAAAATTGAAGAAACAAAGATGAACATTCATTCATTTATTTACCTAGCGACCTGATAGTGGACCCTACACATAACTTCAAAGTTTTTATCATGGAAATAGTAGGAATAAAAGAGTGAATGTGAAATTATATTAAAATAAAATAATTGAAGGGGATCTCAAAGCTAGGAAGTATGAATGATAACTTGGAATAGAAATAAATGAATCGGTTTGGAATGAAGAATAGTGGGGGGTGAAGGAATTCAACATAGGAAGGTTCCTGAGTGGTTTGGTCCTATGGATCTCGAAGCCAATAACCATCTTCCACTTGTGAAGATGTTATTTGCTAGTAGAAACTATAATTGGTAATTTAAATTCTTAAAGTAAAAATTGACATCTTATTTTATCTTTCCCTTTCTTTCATTTTGCTTAAAATTTTAACATTATAATTAATAGTTTCAAGATCATTGTTTGCGAGTGGTTCCAATCTCATCATAATTCATATAAAAAAAAGTAGAATTCCATATATGTTGGTGTATTTACACCTTTTTCTTTAACTTTACTTAGGTTCGTAGTAGTTTTTCCTAAAGTTATTGTGCATGTGCATAATTTTGGAGAACCATGTGCACCTTATTCAATGAGGTAAGTCAACATTTAATTTTAAGTGAGAGCACACCTTATGTGCCACCTCCATCTTCACTTGTATCTACCTACATTTAATGTGACCCCATCCAAAAATTCCTATAAATGGAGATGCTTGTAACCATTTAAACCATAGGTTCATAGAGTAATATAGTAGACTTATTGTGCATCATTGTTATTCTTTTCTATCATTATTGTATGGAGGATAGCAAGTCTAGGTTCTGTTGGATTTTTATTAAAGGATATAGATTGCTTCATCTCAAGACACATAAATTGATTATCAATGGGAGTGTTAAATTTTTTAAACATCCTCCTCTCTATTAGGCATTTTCTAGTTCCCCTTATTCTTCTCTAGTTCCATCCCTTGTTTTGACTTATCCTTTTGATGATAGAGACCACGAGGAAAATGATCCCCCTGATGCAATTCTCCCCCCATCCTCCACACCTACCCCTCATACACTCCTAATTGGGTTCAAAAGACAAGGAAAGTGACAAGTTCTCATTGGTCTTGTTGTTCAAATATGGCTAGACCTTTAGATCCACACCCTTTCAAAGAGGCCAATGGAATTCCAAAGTAGGACACAACCATGGAAGAAGAGTATAATTATTTGCTAAAAACAACACATGGGATTTGGTCCCTCTTTTGAAAGGAAGACATATGGTTTAGTGTAAGTGGATCTATCAAACCAAATATGGAGATGATGGTAGTATTTATAAGCATACAACCCATTTGGTTTCCAAAGTTTTTTCTCAAGTTGAAGGGATTGATTATTTTGAGACCTTTGCACCCATGGCAAAAATGAAGTCCATTTGCCTTGTTATCTTAGTTGTGGTTAGTACATAATATGGATGTGAAGAGTGTCTTTCTACATTGTGATTTGCAAGAAGAAATGTACATGGAGTAGCCTTGAGGTTTTATTCATGATTTTTCTCTTATGTGTAGCCTTTATATGTCTCAAACAAGCTCCTCAAGATTGGTACAAGAAGATGAAATTTTATTCTCTCTTTGGGTTTTCTTGTTGCAATCTATTATGATTGTATACATTTTGCAATAGAAAGGTGAACTTCTCCTACATTTTATTTATGTATATGATCTTCTCCTCACAGGTAGTTCACCATCCTTGATTGATCATGTAAAATATTCTCTTCAACAACAATTTGAGCTAAAAGTCATAGGGCATCTTCACTATGTTTTTATATTACAAATATTTCAATATAACTTTGGGATTTGTATTTCATTGCCCAAGTATGCCTTAGAAAGTTTGAGCATATGTCACATATTGGATTCCAAGCTTGCACCTATTATATTTCTTTCAAGATTCAAGTTGTTATCCAATAATTCTACTCCTTTTGTTGACACCACTGTGTATCGAAAAGTTGTTGGTAGCCTCATTTATTTGACTCATAGTTTCCTTGGTATCTCTTTTGTTGTTGGATTAGTATCTTGGTTCGTGTAGAAGCCTCATGAACTTCATTAGAAAGATACAAAGAATATTTTTTGTTACATCAGGGAAACATTCTTATGCCATTCAATATACAACAGGTGTAAAATTAGATTTAATAGTATATAAAGACTTCGATGGGGCTAGCAATGTCCATGGCCACAAGTCCACTTCTAGCTATGTCTTCTAGCTTGGCTCAGGCCTTGTTATTTGGTCCAACAAGAAGTAATCGACCTTTTATATTTATTCTACAGAGGAATAATATAGAGGAGTTGTTAATTCCATTGTAGATTCCATCGAGATCCAACATATTTTCTTAGAGTTTGGTATTCATTAGGAGCAACCTATGAATATCTGGTGTGAAAATCATACTACTATTCATATTTCAATAAATCTAGTTGAACATTAGTGCAAAAAAAATTGATGTCCACATGATCTACATCCAATAGTTGATTCATGATCAAATCATTGCTTTGCAATACTGTCCAATAGAGTTACAAGTAACTGACATCTTCACTAAACCCCCAGGAAATACTATATTTGCACAACATAATGCATTTCTCAGGGTGAAAGAAGTTGCCCTTGGGTTGGGGCGAGGGAAGGGGTTAGTTGAATCCTCCATACTTCTTCTTTATTTCACTCTTATGGGATTTTTTATACATATTTGTATGTGGATACCTACCATGGCCTTGTTTCTAGGACCCATATTAGAGGATCAAGCTTCTTTAAAATATTCTCTAAGTTGCACTTAAAGGGAGGGGGTGTTGGTGTATTCACACCTTTTTCTTTAATTTTACTTAGGTTCATATTAGATTTTCTTGAATTTATAATGAAAGTGCATAATTTATGAGAACCATGTACACATTCCACAATTATCACAATTATCATGTGTACCACTAGTACATATTGTAAAAATTTCGACGTACTATTTGTGACGTTATGAACAAAATTGGCCATACTGTCAAAAAATAGATTTTTTTTTTTCCATATTGACCGATAACGTCGCTATTTCCACGTTGATGTGTTGATGTCTCTCTTTCCACGTTTGTAAAATAGTTGTCGCAGTTGCGACGTTGTGGAAACTAGGTTTTCCCCCCTCCAATGATCACCTAGTATTTGACCAACTCAACTTTGATTTGGTCAATGATCGTCAGAATTGCGATGTTATAAAATATATGAATATGTTGCATTTTACGGATGTTGTGACAATTTTTCTATAATAATGACACTTCAAAAAGGGTTTGCGTGTCTTCTCGGTGAACAAAAAACATGTATTTTTTTCAGGATATGTTTGTGGGGAAGAATGTTAGAAAACAATAGAGCTGGGAAAAGAATTAAAGAGGGTGAAAAGGGTGACGATAAATGTTATTTCCCTTGAAAAAATTGTTGTACTAGACGTCCTAAAATATTTTTAATAGAAACAACTAAAAAACATTATAGAAAATATGGGCACATGGACGGGGGATCAAATGAATATCATCCCATGGTATATACATTCATTATCTGTTTTAATATTTATTGTATTCTCAAAAATTTATATTGTTTTAGACATGCACTATTTTTTCATGATTATTTGTAATTATAAAGTTAGATTTCCCCCCTAACTTTATGCACAAAGCACCAAGTAGTAGCAGAAATGATGTTGTAGTACAAGATGAAGAACTTGAAGAAGATAATGAAGATCAAGTTAATGATCCCATGGAAGTAGATGAAAATAATAACATAGTTCAAGATGATGAGACAAATCAAACGATTCAAGACTTATTCGGTCATCCAGATGAGGATCATGGGGACAGTAGTGATGGTATTTATGATGAACCTCTGATTGAAAAGACAAATAAACAACTTTATAAAGGATCAAGATAAAATATTCTCTCCACTACATTGCTGCTGGGGAACTTGAAAGTTACGAGTCATTTGTCTAACACTTGTATGACACATATCCTAAGGTATGTAATATGTTTCTTCAGATCTACATAAAGGTTGACTATTCCCCATTGTTTTTAGTGTTAATTAATGTGTAAAATAAAAATGCAATATTTACAATTACTATTCTTTATATTAACTATTTATTTTTTATGTTTTAGATTGTTAGGTGAATTTATGTTACCCTCGTCAAATATTTTACCTCGCACATATCGAGATTTACATGCCATTATGAAAGACATTGGAATGGAGTATCAAAGTATAGATGCATGTCCTGATCATCATATTATATATTATGGAAAACATACATCGAAAATAGAATGTCTGGTATGTGGTATCAGTAGATATCGAACCTATCAAGTAAAACAAATGGTCCCTCGAAAGGTTCTCCGACATATTCCTATAATTCCACGTTTGTAGCGACTGTTCAGGTGCCAAAGCATAACACAGTTTATGGATTACTATGCACGAAAGAGAATTGAAGATGGTGTTCTTCGAATGCCTGCAGATGGTTATGCATTTAAGGAAATTGCTACAAAATGGTCAGAATTTATAGATGAATCTCGTAACGTTAGGATTTCGTTGGCAACTGACGATGTTAATCCATTTGGAGAGCTTCAGTCTGTTTACTCAGTGTGGCCTATTTTTGTTATCAACAATAAAATTCCTCATTGTATGTCAATAAAGAGGGAGCACATAATGTTGACAATGATTATTCCAGGTATTTGTTTACATTAATTTTTCGAATTTAAATTTTTTATTTTTCTCTTCTTTTGCATAACATCTTTTATTTATTTATTTACGTATATATACATACCATGGTAGTAATTTCATGTAATTTCAAACAATTAGGTAAGTACCAAGTTAAATATATGAATGTGTATATCGACCCTCTTATCGATGAGCTACTAAAGTTATGGTAGGGCATCACTGTGTATGACATCTGTAAACCAATTGGGCAGAAGAGATTTCAATGTCGTGGAATACTTTTATGGACAATTCATGATGCCCCAATACTAACACATTTTTTGTGGTATGTAACGTTCCATATTGCACACTTGAATAGTATATAATTAATTTACTATATCTTGCATGTTATTTAAATAATCATTTCGTATATATATTAATAATTCACATTAATCCATCTGTTGCAGGTCTTCAAACAAAGGTTAAATTTGCATGTCTAGTTTGTGGTCCTAAGATGAAATCTCGTCGGTCAAAAGTTTTAGGAAAGGAGGTGTTTGATGAGTATAGACACTTCCTCTCTAAGAACCATAAGTATCATACTAATGAAAAATATATTTTCAATGGGAAACAAGAGACTGGAATAAAACCACAAAAAATGACACCTCGCCTATGGAAGTTGGCATATGACAGAATTAATCCTCGAGGTACGCATTTTGTTTATGTATCATAAATGGAATCATGTTTTGAAATTTTATTTTAATTATTTATTTCATTTTACCGCATTTGATAAATAATTTTCTGATTTTTTTTATGCTTCATCAATGTCGTCGTCGTGAAGGTAGTAATAATGGGCTTCCACGAGGAATGAAATGTTATCCCACTCAATTCATGAAGTTTCGTTACTATAAGGACCTAAAACTAGTTCATTTATTTGATACAATGCATATCGGGAAGAATGTGACAGAAACATTATGGCGAATCATAGATGGCAGCAGGGATAAATAAAAAATTGTCAAAATTTGTAATGACATTCGGGAATCCAATCATGCATTGAAAAGTGTGATCCGATCAAATAACGATGGAGACCAAAATAACCTTCCATGGTTTTTAATAGAGCAACAAAGCAATGGTGTAAAAGAGGTCATTCAAAAAATTAAATTTCCCACAGGTTTTTGTTCAAACACAAAGAATATCTTAACGAAGAAAGGTGAATTTGGTGGGGTAAAAACACATGATTGGCATACCTTCATTAAGGTAATTAATCATTTTAGTATTCATATTTATATATTGGTCATATACATTTTTTGAGATTTTTATTTTTTTGTCTAGTTTTGAACAAGTAACTATTCGTTTTTATTGTTACAGTATGTTCTACCTCTATCTCTCCCAAACGACTTTGACAACAACATCAAACAAGTTATATATGATATTGGAAAATACATGAGGTAAGTAGCTGCAATATATATGCAAAAACAAAATTCAATTTTTTGTTTCTCTTGATGACATGTGTTTTACTTGTAATGTAATATGTCTTTATATGTTTTGTTGAAACATGTTATTTTCTTACATCATGATCTATAGATGGTTGTCATTGAAAGAAATACATGAAGATGATATAAAGTATTGGAAGAGATAAATTCCTCAGCTAATGTCTGAAATTCAGAAGTATCTACCTCCAACATTTTTCAATGCACAAGAACACTACCTCATACACCATGTTGAAGATATTGAAATGTGTGGACCTGTACACACAAGGTCAATGTGGATGGTGGAGAGGCACTTGAAATCATTAAAGGCTTTGGTTAGACAAAGAGCACATCCTGTGTTAAGAACCAAAGACTGAATACAAAAGCACCACAACAGATATAGAAGAAACCACACTTTATTATATCAAACCCTTAGGGTAGGGCAACACCATACAATGGATCCTATTATGGAAGGGATCCTCTCCTATTCACTTGCCTCTTCGAGGGGGCATCCTCCTATTGAGCTACCGCTCCAAACACAATACTTCTCTTCATATCTCATTACATTGCTTGAACCCCTTTATATAGTGCTACCATCACCTAAGAACATTCTAGAGGAGGAATCTTCTA
>ML780218.1:296594-359004 GCA_009831015.1 Picea engelmannii | reverse complement strand
TACAGGTTGATGCATGGTTGATGCATGGTTCAGATTTATTGGTACAGGTTTACAGCGGTATATCTCACAGTGATAGTGTGACAGTGGTTCCATCATTCTACTTCTACTTCAGGGTGGCAGGACGGGGCAAGGATAGGTGGTTGCAGCCACCTTCCAGTTGTATATGGAGAACATAGGGGGTTGTAGCCTCCTTCTGGTGATAGCCAGAGAATTGGGGAGTTGGATCTTCCCTCAGGTTGTAGCCTAAGAAACTAGGGGGTTGGAGCCTCCTTCCAGTTACAGCTGGAAAACAAAGAAAGTTGGTTCTTCCAATGAATGTAATTCTTCAAGACATATAAGAAAAAACATTCTGTAGTTTTCTCCCAATTTGGGTTTCCACGTAAAACACTGGTGTACTGTGTATGTGTATGATTGTTCATTTGTTCATTGCTTATTTACTCTGCAGTTATTGGATGATAATGCTTCATTGATATAACACTTGGATTATATGGTTAAAAGGCATTATTGCTCTATTAATGATTCACCCCCCCTCTCAGTAATCCAACATTACCTTCAAATATATAAAAAATCATACCGTTATCCATCAAACAATCTTGGGTCCATTACCCAAACTTGGGTTCTCCAACTTCATATGGTCATAACTCTCTAACCGTGAGGAGTTATGTGATATTATACATACCACCAGAAATGGAATGACAAGCACTATCCATCTAGGATAGTTTCCCTGATAAATTCACTATCCTTCATCTCATTATTCCATAATTAAGCATGGGTTCTCTTACTCTGCAAAGCATCTTCCTGTGAGAGATTTCACCATAAGGGGACCACTTTGGAGTTCATCCATATTTACTTCTTATCAACCATGAAATTTTTTTTTATTCATATTTAAATCAAACAATATTGGGTCCATTACCCAAACCTTTGTTCTACGGGGCTTTCTTCAAGGGTTGACATCAATGACAACCAACCTTAGTCAACAATTTCCCCCTTTGGCATTGATGGCAACACTCTGATGCAATACTGAAATCATATCACTCATGCTCCCCCTGAAACCATGCCTCTGTCCTCTACATATGATAAATCTCTCCCCCTTTGTCATCAATGGAAAATGTATCTTTCCATCCGGGGTTGCTCCCCCTAACTGAACTTTCCTCTTATGGTTCTTCGTCATGTACATCTAAGACATATAACATAAGCATTAAAAAAACATTCATTTTGGAGTAGAAATAACTCCAAGTCTTTGGCGAAGATATTCAAAGGCTTCCTGTGGAAGTGGTTTTGTAAAAATGTCTGCCACTTGTTATTTTGTGCCCACATACTCAACTCTGATGTTCTTTTCTGCAACCTGTTCCCATAGAAAGTGATACTTGATTGGAATGTGCTTCATCTTGGAGTGCATCACCGGGTTTTTTGAGATATTGATGTCACTTGTATTATCACAATATATTGGAATGGGCTCATCATAATCAACCTATATATCTGTCAAAGTTTGTTTCATCCAAAGAACCTGTGTACAACATGCTGCTGCTACAATATAATCTGACTCGACTGTAGATAAAGATACTGATGATTGTTTCTTACTTATCCATGATACCAACAACTCACCTAAGTAGAACACTGCTCCACTGGTGCTTCGTCGGTCATCAATACAACCTACCCAATCTACATTTGTGTAGGTAGTAAGTGATATATCTTTTCCTTTTGGATACCATAATCCAAACTCTTATGTTCCTTTGAGATATCTGAAGATCCTCTTTACTGCTAATACATGTGATTCCTTTGGTGCTGCTTTAAATCATTCCACCTATCGAACTGCTTGCATTATATATATGGTCTGGATGCTGTCACATACAATAGGCTTCCAATCATTGACTTGTATTTCCTCTGATCTGTAGACTTCGAATCATCATCTTTGCTTAAGTTACAACTGGTTTGGATGGGAGTGATACTTGGTTTGCAATCTTCCATTCTGAACCTATGTAGCATTTCTCTGATATACTTGGTTTGAGAAATAAAAATTCGTTGGTTTCTTTGACGTATCTGAAGTCCCAGAAAGAAGGATAGTTTTCCAAGTAATGACATTTCAAATTCATTCTGCATGTATTTTGCAAATTTCTAGCTTATCCTATCATCATCACTACCAAAAATAATATCATCAACATAAACTTCAATTAATAAAATATTACCTTGACTTACCTTGATGTAGAGGTTTCTTTCTGCACTTCCTTTTCTGAACCCTTTCTACTGCAGATACTTATCTAGTCTAGAGTACCATGATTTTTGGAGCCTATTTTAGACCATACAATGCCTTCTTTAATTTACACACATAGTCTGTGTTCTTTGACAACTGAAATCCTTCTGGTTGTTCAATGTAGACTTCTTCTTCAAGTTCCCCATTCAGAAAAGATGATTTTACATCCATCTGATATACTTTAACATTTTTGGAGCATGCATAAGCTAAAATCAAACAAATTGCTTCCATTCTGGCAATTGGGGAAAATGTCTCTTCAAAGTCGATTCCTTCAATCTGTGCATATACTTTACATACCGATCTAGCTTTGTTCCTTGTAACCTATCCATATTTGTTCAACTTATTCCTAAAAACCCATTTTGTGCCGATCACATTCTTATTCTTTGGTCTTGGAACCAATTCCCATGTGTCATTTTTCTCTATTTGATCCAATTCTTCATCCATGGACTTATTCCAAAATTCATCCTTGCTGGATTCTTCAAAACAGTTTGGTTCAATTGTAGATAAGAGTGCTAGGTGTGTTTGTTTTGGTGAACGGATTTTTCTTCTAGTCTCAACTCCTGCATCTTTGTTTCCAATAATCTGATATGAAGGATGATTCTTATGTACTCATTTGCTAGGTTTCTTTGAAGATACTTTCTAAACTTGCTCTTCTTCTTCTATCAGATTCTCTTCATATTCATCTTCCTCTTCTACTTCTTTTTCATCTTCTTCTTCGAAAAGTTGTTCCGTTGATTTTTTTTCTTCTTCCTTTGATTCTGGTCTGCCTGTTTCATCAATTCTTACGTTGATGCTTTCCACAACTTTGTTTAATCTTAGATTGTAACACTTGTATTCTTTCCTTGTACTTGAGTTACCAACAAGTATTCCTTTGTCCACATGAGAGTCAAACTTTCCCATTCTGCCATCTTCTCTTTTGATGTAACATTTTCTTCCAAAAACTCTGATGTGCTTCACATTTGCTGGTCTTCCTTTCCATAGCTCATAGGGAGTTTTATCAGTGTTGTTTCTGAGCATTACTCTATTTTGAATGCGAAATGTTGTATGCACTACATGTGTCCAAAAAATATCTGTCAAATTTGAATCCATTATCATTGTTCGAGCCATTTCTTGTACTTTCCTGTTCTTTCTTTCAACAACTCCATTCTGTTGAGGTGTCCTAGCGATGGAGAATTGCCTTTTTATTCCATGATTGTTGTAGTAGTCCATAAATTCCTTTGATGTGAATTCTCCTCCATTATCCGATCTTAAGCATTTTATTCTTGAATCCATCTCATTTTCAATCATTTCCTTGTAGATCTTGAAATTTTCAAAAGCTTCTAACTTGTTCTTGATAAAGAAAACTGTAGTCATTCTTGTATAATCATCAACTAATAACATAAATTATCGCTCACCTTTTAAGCCTTTTGTTGTAGTTGGTCCAACTAGATCAGTATGCATAATTTCCAGTGGTTTTGTTGTTGAATATTCCTTTGATTTGAACCTGGTCTTTGTTTGCTTTCCTTGTTAGCAATGCTTGCATAAAGTGTTGGTTGGTTTCATGATTTGGGGCATTTCTCTGTCTGCTTCTCTTTTGCTGACTTTGAAAAGGTTATCAAAATGCATGTGACCCATTCTTCTGTGCCATAGCCAAATTTCATCTTCCTTTCTTAGAAAACACTTTTCATTTCAAATTTCCCTTAACACATATATGTTGCTTGAAGTTCTTGCAGCTGTAGCGACCAATTTCCCTGAACCTTCTTTTCTTATCTCACACTTTTGTGAATCGAAATTAAATTTATGACCTTGGTCACACATTTGACTCACACTTAAAAGATTATGTTTCATATCTTCTACTAGTAGAACATTTTTTTCCTTTTCATTCTTGTGCCCAATTCAGACTATGCGTTTTCCAATGATTTTGACTGAATCATCATTTCCGAAGGAGATTGATCCATCTCTTTCCTTTCGTAATGTAAGAAACTTGTCTCTATCACCTGTCATGTGTTTTGAACATCCACTTTCAACATACCAACCACGTTTCTTCTGCTTAGCTTGTAGAGCGACTCCGCATTCTTCATTGCTATACTGATTTTTCTTTCTTATCCATGTTGTTTTCTGAGGTTCTTGTTTGTGACTCTGTTGAGATTCTTTAGGAGGGACTGTCATTCTGCAATTTTTGGCCATGTGTCCAAAATTGTTACATTTGTAACATTCCACTTCAGTTCTCAAAGATTCAAACTTGTTTTAACTTATTCTCTGTGTTTCACTAGGTCTTCTTGAATAACCCCTTTGTGTATGGCTCTCAAAGTAGTTATTGTTCCTGTTGTTAGCTCTGCAATTTACAAATTTATGTCCAAAATTACTACATGCATAACATAAAACAAAAAAATAGTTTGATACCTGGTAGTTGAATATTTTCTGAAAGGAGGTGCTCTTATGAATCCTTCTTCTTCTTGAGGTCTGTCTATCTGTTGTTGATTATGAAATTTGAATCTTCTCGGTGGAGGAGTGTCCCTGTAATCTTCCTTGTATATCTTTTTATCCCCTTTGATTGTTTCTGCATATATTTTTGGATTTGTTTCTTTCTCTGTTGTTTTGGATCTTGATCCCTTTTCTGTCTGATTGTGTCCAAGTATGGACTTGTCAAGATGAGATTTTTGACTGCTGATAATGTCATCCAACACTTTTGATCTATTCTGCATATTTTTCTTTTGAATATCCTTTCTTAGTGTGACAATCTCTACTTCTAGGTTTCCAATGATCCTATCCTTTCCTTCTAGCTGTTCTTTGAGTTCTTCTTCAATTCTTTTATCTTCTTCTATTTGAACCTTCAATTTTGTGATCATTTGTTCTAGTTCTTGAGTGTCTTTTTTCTTATCTAGTTCTGCTTTTAGTTTCTTATTTTTCTTCTTTTCTCTTCTAATAACTTCTATGGCACTCATTAATTATTCTTGGAAGTCAACTTCTGCCTCTTCAATTTCTTCTTCATATGATTCTTCATATTCTTCTTAGGAGTCTTCTTTATCAGAGTCTTCTACTGCCATGAATAGAACTCTCCATGTTTCACTGTTAATGACTTCATCTTCATCTGATGATGAGATGTCTTCTTTGGTGCAAAAGCTTTTATTGAAAACTTTCTTTGTAGTTCTTTTACCTTTATATGTTTTTCTGCCTTTTGAGTAACCTTCATCATTTCTCTTTTTCTTATGGGGACATTTGTTAGCAAAATGAACAATACCATCACAATTAAAACAAATTAAAGGAAGCTTACCTCTATACCTACCGTTGGTTCCCTTGTTCAGTCTTTTGATGAAGTTGGCCACTTCTTCATCGCTGCTGCTACTACTATATTCTTCTTGTTCCTTTTTCTTTTGCTTTGATATTTTGGATGCTTTGAAGGATGCTTCTTTTACATCTGGATTTTCCTGTTCAATTCTCATCTCATATGCTATGAATATTCAATGCAGTTCGTCCATGCTTATTGAGTTTAGATACGATCTTTCTTCTACTGCTGATATCTTAGGCTTTAATCTCATAGGAAGAGATCTTAGTACCTTTTCAACAATTATAGATTCTTCAATTTCTTCTCCCAATCCTATGATTGCATTCACTGTTTCATCAACTCGTAAGAAGTAGGCTGCGATATCTTCATCTTCCTTCATTTTTAGTTGTTCGAACTGACCTCTGTAAGTTTGAAGCTTTGCTGCTTTGACTTTTGAATCCCCTTCATAAATATTTCGAATCTTGTCCCAAATATCTTTAGCGTATTTACAATGTGCAACTTTGGTGAATACCGTATCATTGAGACCATTCAAAAGTGCATTTTTGGATTTAGAATTATTCTCACTGAGTTTCACTACTTTGTCATTTGTTGGTGGAACTGTTGGTGCTGTGTATCCATCAACAATTGATTGCCAAACTTGAAATCCCTATGCCTGTATATATGTCTTCATCCTTATGCTCCAAAAAGCATACTTTTGTCCATCAAACCATGTTATTCCATTTTTATACAAGTTGGTACTCTCCATGATCTACCTTTCAGTGGTTAAACTAATCTCTGAAGGAACCTGCTCTGATACCAATTGTTGGATTAATGAGAGGGGGGTGAATCAGTAATAACGTAATTATAATCCTTTTTCTTCAAATGTTATATCAATGTAGAATTATTATCCAATAATGAGAAGTAAGAAATAAACAATCACACACATACACAGTACACCAGTGTTTTACGTGGAAACCCAAATTGGGAGAAAACCACGAAATGATTTTTCTTATATGTCTTGAAGAATTACATTCATTGGAAGCACCAACTTCCTTTGTTTTCCAGCTGCAACTGGAAGGAGGCTCCAACCCCCTAGTTTCTCAGGCTACAATGTGAGGGAAGCTCCAACTCCCCAATTATCTGGCTACAACCCCCTATGTTCTCCGGCTACAACCACTTGTCCTTGCCCCGTCCTGCCACCCTGAAGTAGAAGTAGAATGATGGAACCACTGTCACACTATCACTGTGAGATATACCGCTGTAAAAATATACCAATAAATTTGAACCATGCATCAACCATGCATCAACTTGTACCTCAACTTGTAGTCAACCTGTACCATAAACAAGTGCATCAACCATGCACCAACCTATACCAAACAACCTGTATTCAACCTGTACCATAAAAAAGTGCATCCAACCATGTACCAAGTATGTACCAATCATGTTCCAACTACTCATCAACTATGACTCATCAATATGTACCAACATCATCAACTATACACCTCATGTATGTGCCAACTCATCAACTACTTGTCTCAACCATGTACTCAACATGTACCTCAACCAAAAGCCCTCATCAATTTCATCATAAAAATCCGATTTGTAGCTCTGTAATAGACTTGGTGTATATGATCACATTCTTGCAAACCTTCCTTAACTTGAACAACAAGAGACTAGCATTTTCATCAAACTTTTCTTTAGTCTCACATGCCTAGTTTTGGATTAGTCAACAACCCTAACTTGAAGTAATCATAAATTTGAACCTATAATGTATAAATATCTAAAAATTATATACAATGTTCATCAGTGTGTTTTATGCACTTCATCTAGGTGTCACTACTTGGAACCTCTCAAAAAAGGAGTTATAGCAAATGACATACCTTGCTGAATTTTGGATTATTCTAGAGAGCAACCTTGTAGAGTGTTCCCCGCATGAAATATTAATTGAATTGATCTGAAAATGTTACAAAGAATACTAAAAACTGTACCCTAACCAACACATTTGGTCTCACTGAATTTGGATCTGTTATGAAGAAGTTATGACATTTTTACCTGAAACATATGTTTTTGACTAGTTTCATGACTAGCCACAAACCCTATTTTCCACGGAGTGTAACTCCAAAAATGAAACGACCCACAAACTAAATTTGTTACCAAAGATACTTGGGTATGCGTTCTCACTAGAATAGAAATTTCATGGTCAGAATCCTTATAGAAAAAAAGTTATAGCGAAAATGGTGAGATGACCTGTAAATAACATACCTTAGAAAGCACCATCAAAAGAATTTATCCTTCCTTGCATTTCAGCCTTATTTTCTTCACCTTCCCTCAGAAATTTGGAGGATATATCCTTGGTTAGCTCAGACACCTATAGATATTCAATATGCTCAATTTTTTGTAAAATGAGAGAGCCTTTCCTCTTATTTATACTCTCCAAGTGGCTTCCTTAAAAACATCATCTAGGTCACTTGGCCCACTTTCCTTATTTTAGGGCTAACCCACTTCTAATTTCTTCATTAAATTTATTATTGAAATGATTTATTTTGTATTCACTTTGAATTATAATACAATCATCACTTCACTTTATTATTTACCTTTTAAAATCTCTTAAACCACTTTGATTACTTCGACCTTTTGGGGCTTCTAGATGACATATGAGGGTCCTCCAACTTCGTAAGGCCATAACTCTCAAACCGTGAGGAGTTATGTGAAATTACACATATCAACAGAAATGTAATGACATGTATTATCAATCTAGAATAGTATTACCTTCAAATATAGCAAAAATCATACCATTATCCATAAACAAAACTTGGGTCCATTACCCAAACCTGGGTTCTCCAACTTCACATGGTCATAACTTTCTAATTGTGAGGAGTTATGTGACGTTCTACATACCACCGAAAATGGAATGAAAAGCACTATCCATATAAGATAGTTTACTTGACAAATTCAATTTCCTTCATCTCATTATTCCAAAATTAAGCATGGGTTCTCTTACTCTGCAAAGCATCTTCCCATGAGGGATTTCACCATAAGGGGACCACTTTGAAGTTCATCCATATTTACTTCTTATCAACCATGAAAAAAAATATGAGTCATATTTACATCAAACAATATTGGGTCCATTAGCCAAACTTTTTTGCTATGGGTCTTTCCTCAAGGGTTGACATCAATGACAACCAACCTTAATCAACAGAAGAAGAAGAAAATATGGAGCGAAGTCCGAGAGAGAAAGTCGTTGGACGAGGATATAGAGGAAGGCATATCAATAAGGAAGGTGGATCATGGAAAACTCAACAAGCAAAAAAATCCACCGGTAGATGCTGTTATCACTGAAATTTCGTCCGCACATGGTTACAAGAACTCAACATCGTCAAACAGTAATGAAGTCATTCATGGCCCTGAATTAATCTCACAGCATTCAAAAAGGGCAAAAAACTATACAAAGTAGTGAAAAATTGAAGAGCGCTTTACAAAAGTTGGTTGCGCGCGCACATGCACGGAACAAGAATGTAGCATGCACACATACGCGCACGATGTGCGGATGTTAGCGGAAAAATCCACGCACCTGCTAAACGGTGAATTTATGAATATGGTCGGCCTCCCAACCACTTATGGTTCAGCTCCCAAGCTGACTTGACCTCCAAATCCGGGTTGGATCCGAATGGTGGGCTGGTCAAAGACCTAATAATTCCCTAAATGGCCTCTTTTCACACTACAAAGCAGTTACACAATAACCCAATGCAATGCTATAAAAAGCCATGAATGCACCTCATTTTCTCAAGGAATTCAAAGTAATTTTATGCTGCCTATATTTTTTTAAGGACTCCATCCTTGACAAGAACACATTGGCACCATTTCATTGAGCAATCCACCTCTCCATTGAGTGGATTTGCAAAGAGTTCTTTCACCACTATTTTCATTTTCTTTGTTGTAAGGAGAGCAAACTTGTGAGGGTCCAAGAGCCTTCCCTTGGAGGAAGAAGGGACTCGTAGTCCCCTTTCTTCTTGGTGCTTTGATTTCATCAATAGATCAGCCTAAAAGCATTGGTGACATGGGTCTTTTTGTGTTTGTTATCTCTATGTCCGTATGCTTATGATTTTAGTTTGTATTAGTTTAATTCTTGCTTATAGTTTTGTTTTTTCTTTCTCTAACTCTTTCCTCTACAGCTGTCCTGCTCAGCAAGACCCAACTGGGCATGAAAGCACCTCTTATTTTCTCACCAAGGTGACAAAAGAGGCGCAACAGATGCTTTGGAGAACCTCGCGGGAAGGAGGGAGAGACAGACTGGCGAAGCCTTGAAAACGTGGGTCAAGTTGACCTAGGGTTTTGACACCTAAGTTTTGGCCTAAGGATGTCAGAGAGCTATTGTAATGTATAAATAAAGGTCAAGAGGACCTGGGATGGGTTTGTTCCGAGTTCATTGTTATTAATGTAGAGAGGAGTATTTTGCTGTGAGAACATTTGATATTGTAAGATCTTCAGTTGGGTGCAGAGATCAACCCTACAGTTGGGTGTGCAGGGAAGGGAGATAGAGAGAAGAGAGAAGGAGAGAATATTTGAAAAGTAAGAGTCCAGATGTAACTGTAAGCTTTCACTTAATATATTATAAAGCATAGTTCTGTGGACGTAGCCCTGGGGAGAGGGTGAACCACGTATATCTTGTATTGTGAGTGATTGATGCTGTGTTCTTTACTTATGTTACTCTGATGATGCATTAGTATGTTAGATCTAATATATAACTGTGCGAAGTAGGTTTATGCTTGGAAAGAATAATCTGATCTCTGTGTGTGTTTGCCTTGATTCCACTTGCATTTCCTCTGGTTGTAGACACCTGTGTCCTGCAAACCCCTATTTCTACTTCGGGTGAGACTACATATACTTTGCAGGTGTTGTCAAAAGGGTTAGTAGTTAGGACTTGTTGGTTCTCTATTAGAGTTGAACTTTGGGTTTGCCCTTGTGCCAACAAATGGTTCCATTGTCGGGACTGAGATCTTCTTGAGGGAATGTCAAGGTGGTTTCCATCGAAGATAGAGATTCATAAGTGGATATAAGAACAAGAGAAGGACTTCGTAGAAGCTCAGAATAAGAACCCTAATATTAGCATAGAAGACTGGTTGGGAAGGTATATCTTTACTGATATACATGAGAGTTTCTTTGGAGGGATTCATAAGGAGCTATACAAGTGGCTGTCTAGACTAGCAGATGCCCAATTTTTGATTAGATCTAGACCGCCTGTGGCTTGGACTTCGACGCTGATCAAGAAGGTCAAGATATTTTATAACAACGTGTCGAGAGCAGTAGATCACTGGTTTGATAGTACCATTGGAGGGTATATCACCGAGTTTTCTATTGACAGAGTAGAGTGATATAGCCAAGCAGAGAGATATTCCTTTAAGGGGTCAAGATGCTACTACATGAGAAGAACATATTGAAGATACAGTAGTGGGTTAGACTAAGAGATAATGATTAGGAATTCAGACAGAGACAACGACACAGAGGTTGACACATGCGCATTGGGAGAATCTTCAGAGAAGTCCCTTTGGTGGACTTCTCTGAGCAGAATCATGAACCAACATAGGAAGAAGGGTTATATAGTGGATAAGAAGAAGATTTACTGAGCCAAGAACATTTAGAGTCCGCTAGGGTAGAATAAGGGAAGACTGAAGAACCTCGCCGAGAAGAGTCAAAAACTTCAGGGATTACGCAGACTGTTGAAGTAATTATTATTACGCCACCTATTTTTTTAACAACATTAAGTAACCAGAGTAACCTAAGTTATTAGAGCACTCAGAGCACTAGTACAAGTGGTTTAGTGCACACTCAGTCAGGAAACCTAGGAAGATCTATGGTATATGAGATGGGGTTACCCACCTTTAGAGATGGATCTGAAGATCCTGATCAACACTGGTTTCTATGTGAAGTTGTATGGAGTATTAAGAATGTCACTGACGAAGTTGTTAAACGAGCTCAGTTTAGTACTACCCTGAGAGATCGCGCACTGAGCTGGTACATGAAGTTCGTCCAAGGATTTATCCAACCGAAACTGCTGAACGATATTAACACTATGTTGATTGCTGAATTCAAGAAACTCAAGTTGGAATCACAGTGCATTATAGAGTTGAAAGAAATCAAGAAGAAAGTAGCTGAACCTGTTTGGGAGTTTGATCAAAGGTTAAAGAACCTGACAGGTCATTTGAGTTTTCAGATCCCAGACGAGAAGAACAAGGAATGGTTCATTGTTGCCCTCCTACCACACATCAGAGTCCCTCTGATGCATTAGAAGATTTCTTCACAGGCTGAGGCATTGGAGATCGCCATGAAACTAGAATCGACCCCTATGGAAAAATCCATCTCAGGTATGAGTCAAATCTTGAGTCAACTAACTGACTTATCAATGCAGGTCGAAGATATGAAAAAAGATAAGGGAAAATATAAGAGAGAAGAAATCTGGTGTATCATATGAAAATCAGAAGGTCACGATAAGGAGCACTGTCCCCTGTTTCATGAATATTTGTCTTCATGAGCCCCGAGCCCTTTGTAGCAAGTTACTCTACCTTGGTGCGAGGTATGTGGAAAGAAATTGCCCTGGAGAATGCTATTACGTGAAAAAGCATGTTTAGACACCTACGAACCTCTACTGCACATTCTGTAAATCAGTGGGTCATGATGAGAAGGAATGTAGATCTTATGACCTCTTGCATGAAAGATCAAGGGATATCTAAAAAATTCAAGGTGAAGTACAACAAGAAGGGAACACTACGCAGTATAATTCCATTGGAAGAGGAAACTTCAACCCTTGTGGTGGATTCAGAGGAAGAGTACGAGGAGGAGGTATGGGTTGAGGTTGAGGCCAAATCATTTGTTATAATTGCGCATGACCAGGTCATTTGGCAAGGTACTATCAAAACCCTTTTACCACTTGCAGTTACTGCAACTCATTTGAACATGTCATAGAATATTTCCCTGTGCTATTATCCAAACTTCATGAATGACGAGGAGGAAACCAATAAGTACAAATAATCACAGCAGAACCTTGTGGAGTAGATCCTAGAGTCGCTGTTATCACTAGAGGAGGCACTGCTACATGAGAAGACAAGGTGACTCCAGGGAAGAATACAGGACAATCGGGAGTCAGAAAAGCTGTAGAGATGACACAAGAGTTTGATCCAAAGAAATATAAACAAACATTCGAGGAAGCAAGAAAAGAATTCGGGAGAGATCAGGCTTCTTCATCAAAGGCTCAACCAAAAGTAAGAGAATGTGGAATGCCTCTGGAATTTGATTAGTCTTCTTTGCCCAGAGAAGGAAAAGAGGTAATTAAGCTCATGGAATTCTTATGCACTTGCATTAATTTGATAAAGGATGAGAACACTATACAAGAGATAGAAAACTTGATCAGACAATATGAGCTAGGAAGGGTAGATCCCTTACTGAGTAGAGTAGTACATCAAGTATCCAAAAAGAGAAGAACAAATAAGGAGCTACATCTGAATGCTCCGATCATATATTATGATATATATTATGTGGTTCTCAACTTAGGTTCGGAGGTCAATGTCATGACGAAGCAAACCTGGGAACTGATGGGAAAACCTAATTTGATCTATTCCCCCATTAGGCTTAGGATGGACAATCAACAGGTTGTGAGCCCCTTCAGAATATTGGAACATGTTCCCATGGACATCGATGGGGTTAGAACATTTGTGGACTTCAAGGTGAATGAAATAGTCGATGATAGTTGTCCTTATCCTTCACTGTTAGGAATTGATTGGGATTTCAACAATTCTACTGTTTTCGACTTGAAGAAAAGAAGAATGACATTTGAAGGTGATGGCCTTAGGGTCATCGCACCTTTGGATCCTGATGAAAGTCGTAGATATGCAGAGCCGATCAGAGAAGAATACCGCGCATATGAGTTGGAGAATATATACAAACTGACAACAAGACATCAGGATTACATTAATCCTACAACAGGTGGGAATTTAAGATGTCGAAGTGACAATGCATGTTCATCAGATTCAGAAGAAGAAATAGAGAACTGGAAGAATAAAATGTATGAAGTATCTACAGAGAGATGTGCTAGACTGACTAGAGAAGTTCACTAGATCAACACAACAATAAGTAATTTACCCATATTTGATGGTTTGAATCACTTAGAAACTTTCTTACTGAAATTTGAATAAACTGTACCAGTACAACAAAAACTGTTGGCATTGGATGAGTCTTTGAAACCTACTCCAGCAAGATGGTAGGGAACACATAAAAGGAACATTGTGAACTGGATATAATGTTGCACTTTGATGACAACGCGATTTTCAGAACAAGTCGAATGATGCGAAGTTAGGTACATAGGTCAAAGCTGTCTGAAATACCATGTGCGAGGTTGTGAGGAGGCCTAGAGAAACATTCCTCAAGAGAACTGGGTGCATAAATTCATCAATACTCTTGACACAACGCCTATCAACTGGTACCTTCAAGTGGAACTGTGCCTCACCACTGCAGATTGACAATGTATGACTCAAAATTTTGTAGCTACATTTTTATTTAAAAGTCAACACCCTTTGCTAGATCAATATTTACAAGTTGTATGATAGAAAGTATTTGAGGAAGCACCTAGCCTTCCTGTGGAGCAAGAAGAGGATGAATGGACTACAACTCTTCAAAAATTGCAAGGATGTTACAATATCAATGCCGATGAAGACGATGATCCTAGGAATGTGAACATTGCAGAAACAAAAGGACAAGGAGACATAGAAGGACCATGAGTCGAACTACCTTTTATTGGAAAGACAATCAAAATCAAGAAAGTTAATATTGGAATAGAGAAAGCACCTAAGCTTGCTAATGTTGGAGATTACTGGGATGGTGCCACTATTGATAAGATCACAGAGTTACTGCATGAATATCAAGACTTGTTTCCAACCAAGTTCACTAATATGAATGGCATTAAAGGGCCCATGGGAGACATGAAGATCCCCTTGAAACTAGATGCAAGGCTAGTCAAACAAATACCCTACAGATTGAACCCTAAATATAAGGAGAAAGTGAAGATTGAATTAGACAGAATGTTGGAAGCATGAATCATAGAACTTGTTGAAGAATTAGAGTGGATTAGCCCTATGGTGGTTCAATATAAGAAAATATGAGAGATCATAATCTGTGTATATCTCATGAAGCTGAATGATGCATGTCTACATGATCTATTTCCTACACTGTTTACTGACGAAGTGTTAGATAACGTGGGAGGATAGGAAGTCTACTCGTTCAATGATGGATTTTCAAGATATCATCAGATCAGGATTGCCAAGGAAGATTTCCATAAGACCACATTTTCAACAGAATGGGGATCCTACCAATACACAATGATGCCTTTTGGATTGAAGAATGCACCAACCATATTTTCTAGGGTGGTGGTCGAAGCATTCAAGGAGTTTTTACATAAATTTCTGGAAGCCTATTTTGATGATTGGACTATTTTTAGCATATTGAAAAACCATATTGAATGCTTAAGACTAATGTTGGATAAGTGCAGGCAATGTCAGATTTCTTTGAACCTGAAGAAATGCATTTTCTTTTCACCCTTTGGAGTGTTGTTAGGCCATATTGTGTGTAAGCAGGGGTTACTGGTAGATCCCTCCAAGATTGCCATTATTGTCGATCTACCCCCTCCTACTTCAGTTAGACAGTTGGGCACTGCGCTGGGACATAGCAGATACTATAGGAAGTTCATTAATGGATATGCAAAAATCATAGCACCTATGGAGAGGCTTTTGAAGAAATATTGTCAGTTTCACTAGACCGAAGAATTCCAGCGGAGCTTCGACACACTGAAACAAAAAATGGTTACTGCGCCTATTCTGGTTTTCCCAGATTGGAGCAAGGAATTTCATGTGCAATTTGATGCATCCTCTATTGCATTAGGGGTAGTGTTAGCACAACCGGGAGCAAGAGACATTAACCACCCGTTAGCCTTTTCTACCAGGAAAGTATCTACAGTTGAAATCAATTACACCACCACCATCGAGAAAAGGGTTAGCCATAGTGTATGCTCTGCAGAAGTTTCGTCACTACTTATTAGGAGGAAACTTTAGGATGTTCACTTATCACTCTACATTGAAATACCTAGTCAACAAACCAGTGTTGGGGGGAAGGATATGCATATGGCTTCTTTTATTTTAGGAACATGATTTTGAAATTATGGTAAAGCCAGGAAGGATGAACAAGGGACCTGACCACTTGTCTAGGTTGGAACATGAAGAGGAACCTAGTAGTTTGGAGGATACATTACATGATGCACAGTTGCTAGCCATTAGAAAGGTTGATGATCACATCGCTGAGATAGTTCAGTTCCTATCAACAGGAATAACACGTCACACATGCACATTCATTCATAAGAAACAACTAGTGGTGTGTGCTGCATATTTTTCTCTTATAGTTGGAAAACTATATAAGATGGGACCTGATGAGATCCCGAGAAGATGTGTTATGGAGGAAGAACGATGACTGATTTTAGAAGAATCTCATGAAGGCATCGTAGGAAGACACTACCTAGGATAAGAAACATCACAGAAGGTTCTTAGAGCTGGCCTTTGGTGGCGCACTTTACACAGAGATGCTAAAGAATACTATAGAGTCTGTGATGTATGCCAAAGAGTTGGGAAACCTTCCAGAAGAAATTAAATGTTGTTAGCACACCAAATAACCTTACAAGCATTTGTGAAATGGGCCATTGACTTTGTGGGACCTATAAACCCACCAGGGAAGCGCACATGACCCAGATACATCATCACCGTGACATAGTATTTGACTAGATGGGAAGAAGCAAGAGCAGTTAAGGATTGTAATGCAACTACAACTACACATTTCATATTTGATGATATTATAACCTAGTTTGGATGCCCAAATATCCTCATGAGTGATCAAGGTACACATTTTATTAATAAGACTATTGAAGCCTTGACTCAGGAATTTGAAGTTCACCATCAGAAGAACACCCCATACCACCTGCAAGAAAATGGTATGGTTGAATCCTTCAACAAGATCTTGGAGACAACGCTAAAAAATATTTGTAGTTTGAATAGGGATGACTAGGATTTGAGCGTACCAGTAGTGCTATGGGCCTATAGAGCCACTTGTAACAAGATGACAATGAAGACTCCCTTTAAGTTGGTTTATGGCCTAGAAGCAGTTGTACCCATGGAATATTTAGTTCCTAGCTTAAGAATTGTAGCCTTTACAGATATGGATGAAACTGGCGTTGTTCAAGAGAGGCTTGCACAGTTGGTTGAACTAGAAGAAGATCAATTTATTGCAGGATTCCATAAGCAGGTTCAAAAGGAACGAGAAAAGGCCTACCATGACAGGCATATCAAGAAGAAAGAATTTAAGCAAGGAGATCTGATATTGGTATATGATAACAAGTTCATGAAGCATCCAGGGAAGTTCAGAACACATTGGATGGGGCCATATGAGGTTTCCTATGTTACAGATGGAGGAGATATGCAGATGAAGAATTTGAATGGGGAGTGGAAGGAAGGATTGGTGAATGGGAGCCGATTGAAATTGTACTATGAAAACTAGCTTCCTCGCAACTCTCAATAAAAATAAAAGGAGAAGGGTCTAGGTACTAGGTATAGTTGAGACTGGGTACCAGACACAAGAAAGACAATCTACACATAGGGTGGAGGAACATAGAAAAAAACACAGGTTGTGCTGCGCAGTCTGAAGTCAAGGTACAATAGAAGGTTCAGAACAGAGTGCCTTGGGATGAGTCATAGGTGAGTTTTGGGGTCCTGTTGGACCTTGGTTATGGAAGAAAGTGAATATTAAGGAAGAAAAGGAGAAACATGAACTGCACGGAAGGAAGGTTGGCTGAGATCAGGTCGAAGTGGTTAAATAAGTAGAAAATATGGAGCGAAGTCTGAGAGAGAAATCCGTTGGACGAGGAGATAGAGGAAGACATATCAACAAGGAAGGTGGATCATGGAAAACTTAGAAAGAAAAAAAATCCACCGATAGATGCTTTGGAGAACCTCACGAGAAGGAAGGAAAGACAGGCTGGTGAAGCCTTGAAAACATGGGTCAAGTTGACCTAGGGTTTTAGACACCTAGGTTTTTGGTATCAAGGGTTTTGACACCTAGGTTTTGGCCTAAGGATGTCAGAGAGATATTGTAATGTATAAATAAAGTTCAAGAGGACCTGGGATGGGTTCGTTCCAAGTTCATTGTTGTTAATGTAGAGAGAGAAGTATTGTGCTGTGAGAGCATTCAATATTCTAAGATATTCAACTGGGTGCGTAGGGAAGGGAGATAGAGATAAGAGAGAAGGAGATAAGATATGCAAGCTAAGAGCGTAGATAGAACTGAAAGATTTCACCTAATATATTATAAAGCTTAGTTCTATGGACTTAGCCCTAGGGAGAGGGTGAACAACGTATATATTGTATTGTGAGTGATTGATGCTATGTTCTTTACTTTTGTTACTCTGATGATGCATTAGTATGTTAGATATGATATATAACTGTGTGAAGTAGGTTTATGCTTGGAAATAATAATCTGATCTCTGTGTGTGGTTGCCTTAATTCCACTTGCATTTCCTCTAGTTATATACACCTGTTTCCTGCAACCCCCTATTTCTACTTCAGGTGAGACTGCATCTTCTTCACAGATGTTGCCAAAAGGGCCAATAGTTAGGGATTGTTGGTGTGCTATTAGAGCTGAAATCTGGGTCTTCCCTTGTGCCAAAAATACTCATATGATCTAATAGCATGGACTGGTAATATTTGTATAGCCTTATTTACTCCTATTGTTTGATGATGTACCCGATGAGTTCAATGAATATGGAATAAAGGGGCATCTGTTTTATTTCTGCATTTGTTTTATATTATTTCTATGTGATCCTCTTTTTTATAACAAGAAACACCAAACCATAAAGGTAAGAAATAATCTCATTAAGAGATAAGGGATAAGTGGTGGATAAAAAGGACCTAGTAGTGCAAGTCATCATTACATGAGGGGCTGGTCACTAGGCAAATAACTCCCCAAAACTACCTCCGTGTGAACATGTGTAATGTTACTAAAGTCTAGTGAAGATTAGTTACATGTATAAGTTCCCCACAAATGATGTTATAATGATCATCATTATGACACTAGTTACAAGATTACATCAATCCACTAGACAACATTAAAACACATTCTAACATAACCCTCATCTAGAAATGAAAAAAACCCAATGCATGCATAGATATGGATCTTTAAGTTTTGAAGCTATCCATATGAATGCTTCTTTGAAGCTAGCCATATGAATGGATCTTTAAGTTTTTCAACTTTATAATTTGGTACAACAAAATAGAGTAAAATTGCTAAGTTCATGAGATGTGATAGGAACATGTGTAAAGAGATTGAAATTGATTTTTATTGATTGCAATCAATAACAATCAATTTCAATGTCACGCCACTTTTTTCTCTCCATCCTCTTGTTGAGTTCTATATAATCCTCTCATTTATTCATATGATTACCCACATTTTATAGCACTTAATTACAATTCAAACCCAAAGAACTGACCTTGGAGCACCATTTAACTCTGCAAACTCACCTTTGGATATAGTGCACCAACAAAGGATCGATGAAGGGGGTCGATCTTGAATATACGATGATAATTGTAGCCAAACCATAGGTAATGAAAATCTTTGCAAAATCATGTTGGTTTTCATTTTTCGAGAGGTTACAAGGATAGGACCTAGGAATTGGATTGGAATTTGCTAAAACCTTCAACAATAGGAGGGAATTAGTGCAACAAATTACCCTAATTGTAATTGAAGAGTTCATCAGTTGATCCATAGGGCTCCTCTTGCAAGGTGGAAGGTGGTTAAAGAATTTGAAGCTACCGATAGATAGTTAGCCTTAGTTTCTAAAAAATCCCTCTCCTATGCCCGACATACCAAAAGGAATTCAAAGGGACTTGTTTATTTCACCTTGGAAAGAGGTATATTTCATCATCCAAAATTTCATAACTTGTGAGGGGAGGCAAAACATGGTGTTTCACTACTTTGTCAAACTCATGATGCACCTCAAGAATGAAGAAATCTTAAACATGACATTCTTCTTGTAGTGTGATGATTGAGGAAAACAAAGGTATAGGGTAAGTGAGCACTGTAATGTGAATTCACCTACAAGAACACTGAAACAATTGATTTCCAAATCCTAACACTGAAACAATTAATTTCTTGGGACTTGTTGATTTCACCTTGGAAGGAGGTAGATTTCATCATCCAAAATTTCATAACTTGTGAGGGGAGGTAAAACATGGTGTTTCACTACTTTGTAAAACTCATGATGCACCTCAAGAATGAATAAATCTTAAACATGACATTATTCTTGTAGTGTGATGATTGAGGAAAACAAAGGTAGAGGGTAAGTGAGCACTATAATGTGAATTCACCTACAGGAACACTGAAAAATTTAATTGCCAAATCCTAAAAAACAGAGCATGAAATGAATTCTGTTTCAACAATTGAGATAGATTTAACATAAGAAAAACATGGAATGAAGATAATTTACATAGAAAAAGAAAACACATGGATAGAAACTCGAACAAAAAATATCGATAAAAACTTGTTGCAGTCTGTATTAAGCTTCTCCAAAAATCCACTACAATGGCTTCCAAAGCTTTAAAACAATACTATCCTCCTCCTTTTTTATTACAGTGAGTATACAAATAGATGCAAAACTCAGATCCTATCTCCAAGGGTTGAATCCTTTAGATAATGATCAGTTTCCTAAAATATCTACAACAAAAACACAAAATCTAGGAGGTTGAACTAATACCATGCCAATACCATTCGACATAATGATAGTGTAGGGGCCCCACTAGCTAAAAATTGATCCTCGTAATCCAATGCAACTGATGGTTCATGCATCTGAGTCCCAGTTTGAGTTTTATCATGAGTTTCAAGTCACCTCCATAAGCCATTTAGGGACATGTGGTCACTTTGTTCCATGGGTATAAATCCAAACCGGGTAGCATAAAAGACTTACGTAATCTCCCACAATTTTTCTTCGCTAAGGTCCACACGACCACACTAGCCAAAAAGACCCGACACATTGTTCTTGAAAATTGACCTCCTCTTTAGAAATTGCACTATGCCTCATTGACCAAAACCCTAGTGTTAGAGATACTCCAAAAAATGGTTTTTCGGTCGAAAAAATGATAGTGTAGGTGCCCAAATAGCTGAAACTCAGTGCTCCGCATCCAATACAACTGAGGGTTCGTGCATCCAATTCCCGGTTTGAGTTTTATCGATAGTTTCAACTCGCCTCCTCAAGCCATTCAAGGACATGTGGCCAATTTCATTTGGGGGCATAAAATCCAAACTGAGTAGCATAATGGAGTTTCACAAGCTCCTGCAAGTCTGTTTGGCCAAGGCCCATGTGACTACACTAGCAAAAAATGACCGACAGAGTGTTCTTTAAAATTGACCTCATATTCATAAATTACACTATGCCTCATTGACCAAAAGCCTAGTTTCGGAGATACTCCAACAAATGGTTTTTCGGTCGACAGAATGATAGAGTAGGGGCCCCATTGGCTAAAAAACGGTGCTCTTAATCCAATGCAATTGTTGGTTCATGCATCTAAGTCTCGGTTTGAGTTTTATCGTGAGTTGCAACTCGCCTCCACAAGCCATTTAGGGACATGTGGTCAATTTGGTCCATGGGCATAAAATCCAAACCGAGTAGCATAACAGATGTTGAAGCTAGGTTTTAAAATTTTTACCTCTAAAACTAAAACTTTTCTCTTTCGGGATTCGGCTTTTCATAAGGTATAATCCTCACTATCATTCCAAAAGACCGATACCGAAGTCCTGAAATGATTTCATTTCTTTGTTATAATAGAAGACATAAAGCTCAAGTGTTATTAAAGTCTAGACACACGTTATTTAAAGTACTTTAAATCACGATAAATTAAAACCCTAAAGGAGTTAATTAACCATCTTTTAACCTTTCAGGATTCGGGGTTTACTCAGAACAATACATTTTCAATACATTTTGAATCGCAAAATCCTGATTTCCGATTTCCTGAAAGAAGTGGAAGTCAATCTTAATCTTGATTAATTAAAACTAATCCCATCACGATTTCAGGATTTTTGGTTTAGTGGTGACATACCTCATGCAACCATGATCCCTGAAACCACGAAATGTGAAGTCCCGACTCGATACCGAAGTTAAGGCTTAAAACTAATCCCATTGCGATTTCAGGATTCGAGGTTTAGTGGTGACATACCTCATGTAACCACAATCCCCGAAACCCCAAAACGCAAAGTCGCGACTCAATACCGAAATTTAAAGAGAACTAAATTCATTTTAAAAATACATTTAATGGTAATTAAACTTCTTAGGTACTTTCTTTTTCGGTCTCCATCAAACGAGATCTTTTGAATTTTGATTTTAGAATTTCCGAAATACGACCACATTAATAAAGGATAGATCATGATTTCTGTGACATAAATGCATATCTCAGAAATATTCTCTGCATTAAAGGTATTAAATTATTGGCAGCTGCATCATTACTTTCACCATAAAATGAGTTAAAAGCAAATTAGAGGTCTATGTTTTGAAACTTATTCTTGCTTTTTTTTTTTTATCAAAAGTAAGTCGCATCTAGCCGAGATTTCACACCTCTCTTCTGTGACAGGTTTTCATTCCAATACAAAAGTCATGGCACCAAAGAAGGGACCCAAGAAGAGTGAAGATACAACTGAGATTTCCAGCCCAGAGGGAGATGTCATATCAGACACCACACCACATGCTATCGACTCAATTAAATCATGGAGACAAATTTATGAAAATCTGGACTGCGAAATAAAAAATTCCCCTAACGACTCTAAGAATCACCTTTGGGACATAGCAGAATCAGAACTGTTGCACCTCTTTCATCACCTTAGTGAGAAAAATAGAGGTTCTTGCAAGCTTAGTTGGGTTTGTTGAGCAGGACAGCTGCAAGGAAAAGGGTTAGAAAAAGAAATATAAAACAACAACTAAGAATTAAACTAAGAAATAAAACAACAACTAAATTTATAAGCATAGGGACATAGAGACAAAAAGAACAATGAGACCCATGTCACCAATGATAAGGCTGATATTAGTGAAAGAAAACACCGAGAGGCAAGGGGACTATGAGTCCCTTCTTCCTCCAAGGGAGGGCTCTTGAACCCCCACAAGTAAACTCTTCTTACAACTTTAAAAATGAAAATGAAAATGGTGAAATAATTCTTTGCTAATCCACTCAATGGGTGATATGAATTGCCCCAAAGCAACGATGCAAGTATACTCTTGGAAAGGATAGAAAAGTCCTCAAGAGAATAGTGGCAGCATAAATTTTCTATGCAATTCCTTGAAAAATGAAGTATATCCATGGCCTTTTTATAGAATTCCTTTGAGCTATTGTTCAACTAGTTTGTAGTGTGTAAAGAGGCTAATTAGGGCATTTCTAGGTCTTTGACCAGCCATCCAGTCGAATCCAGTCCAGATTTGAGTGTCAAATCAAATTGGAAGTTGAATCAGAAGTGGGTGGGAGGCCGACCACTCTCATAAATGCACCGTTTCTTAGGTGTGCGGATTTTTGCGACAACATTCATGCATCATGCGCATGTGTGTGAATCGTGTGTTTCTGTTGCGTGCATGTGTGCGCACGCCCAGTGTCTTCATAATGCCCTTCAATTTTTCACTATTTTGTATAGTTTTTGACCCTTTATGAATGATTTTGTGTTAATTCAGGTCGATGGATGACTTCATAACTGTTTGACGATGCTGAATTCTTGTAACCATTTGCGGATGAAATTTCAGTGATAACAGATGCCCCTTGATGGATGAGGTTAGGAGCATACGTATAGCTGAAATCCATCAATGTTTCTTCTACTAAGAGTGTTGTTGTAAGAGAGAGCAACAGTGGGATCTTCCAGAGCAATCCATTGGAGGGAAAAAAGAACCGGTAGAACCCAACCTTCGATGAGGTGTGTAAAAAACAAACTATGTACAAACGAGGTGGGCATGCTACATGCTTGTGTCATGTAACTCAAAAAAAAAAAAAAAAAAAAGAGGAATGAAGTGTTGGTGTAGACAACTGCAGTGCCCTCGGGGGCAGTCATGATAAAGGCAGAAGGCAATTCTATGGATGAACATACTCTGAATAGTAGGCAATGACGGCTGTAAGAAGTATCACAGATTTTGTGGGCATTGATAACCCAACCAAGTTCAAAGGTCTTCGGCAAGTAAAAGAACTAATTGTAATAGTCACAAAGTAAGACCCACCATAACATGAGAAAGTGTTGACGTCGAATGTTATGGGGGTCAACGACATCAGGGAGCCATTGTGTTTCTCCCTGTGCTATTCGAGATCTCTCATTGGATGGGTAATGAGAATCAAGATACTGTTGGCCTTCTAGAAAACTGTGTTGATGTTGACAAAAAGGGGGACGCGACTCCCAGAAGTAAATGGCTTCATGAAATATACTAGGTGAGGTTAGGAAGTGAAGGAGGTACATGGATTAATTCAAGATGTAGGAAGACCCAATACTTCCCTTGGTTGGAGTATATTTTGAGATAAAAGTGGCCGCAACTGTTCAACAAGGTTGAGTGCCAGGGGGACAACAAGACAGGGGATAAGTTGTGCCAGAGGCAGGACAAGGTGAACAAACTCAAAGGGCAGAGATAAGTGTCCTGTGGGGTATTATGAATATATGGACGATGTCGTCAAGGGTGGATGATAAGAAGTGCCCCAACCAAGGGTGACATGGGTTGTGTTTGGCCAAAAAGGGGAAGAAGGTCGCCAAAGGTGATGACAAAAAGGTAATGTAACTGCTGGAAACAAAAGGTGTTTGTACAATAAATAAAGAATAATTCAGGATAAGTGTACAAATACAGAAATGTGTGCCTCAATGTGAGATGGTTGGCCCGGGTAGGGCACAATTTGCTTAGAGAACTGGTGGAGGGTGGGGGCCCCATGGGTGGGTTTCTATATGAGGTAGGTGAAATGAAGGGAAATTTGTAGATGGGCAAATGGATTGTGGATGAAATGGAGGGTTCATGATACTGTGGAGGTGCAGTCCAAAAATAGAACCGTGAAGAGATAATCTGGGAGTCCGTTGGGAAAGCTAGCAAAATGAGGAGAAGGAGTATGTGGCTGATTCATGACACGATGTAAGACTATTGGGACTCCCATCCCTAAAGGGTTTTGAAAAACAACATGAGTGTCAAAAGCACAAAAGGGTGCTATGAATGGGACAACTAATGTGGGTAAGAGTGCTACCGGGTGACAGTACCGAAGATGCAAATGGAGGTGCAGGTACTGCAGAGCCGGAAGTGGGGATCCTAGAGGCAAATGTTAGAGGGTGTGACTGGAGATGTAAGTGATATTTAGAGGGAATGAATACATGCTAGTGTTGAGTATATACTTGAAGGGTTTGTGTTGATATATGATGACCAAGTACCTGCACACATGAAAACCCAAATACTAGACATGAACAATATCTGAAGAGAATTGAATATACGAGCATTTATTTGATAATTTTGAATATGTGCATGCGTACCTGAGTGTGTCATGGGAAGATGCTCCAATGGGAAAAAGGGAAATGATCATCAGATGGAAATGTTTGTATAAGAGGCTAAAGGTGGTTCAGAAGATAGAGCTTATGGGCTCCTTTACCAAAAAATGAAAGTGGGAAAAAAGGGCTTAGATATGGATGGTGGGTCCATAATTCCATCCCAGTGTTATTGACACTATGGACGATCGGGCGATAATTTGGGGGGAGGACATGTACCTCCCCTTTGCTCGAGGATTGATGAATAAGTATAATGAATCACATTCACAAGAGCATTGGTATGGAGTGTCGGAGGAAACTCAGGAAGATATGTGTGGTGTGCCGCGGCTAATGTGTAGCGAACATATGGGATAGATGGGCAATGGTGGGTATAATGGCTATATTATGAACATATGGTGTAGGAGAAGTTGGTTCGAAACCCTTTTCTATTTGAGTTAGGGGAGGTAGCGACAGTACTTTCTATAGTGGCAAGCGGTGATGGTGCTGGAGTGAGTGGAATTAGGCTCCGTAACTTAGGCAAAGATGGGCATTTGTGGGTTGGGTGTCCATCTTTCTCACATAGTGTGCACGAGGGTTGGACGTGTGGGGGAAGTGGAGCTGTGGGATCCTTCTTCTTTCGCCTGCCCCCAGCTATGGCAGGGGGGTTAGTGAGTGGGGGTGTAGAGGGTATGGTGGGAGTAAGTATGGGAATCGTCATTGGGATTCCTTCCATTTGGGGGGAAAGGGATGGTTGAGTGACCATCTCTGGTGGATGTAAATACCAAACTAGAATTTCCAACCCCATATTAGGGAGAGTAAGCGTTGCGGCTATTTGGAAAGATTGTATGCTTGGTGGAGGGTAAAAGAAGGGGATTTGAGTAATGTCTTGGGGAACTATCTCCCAAATGGGGATATGGCCCTGGGGAGAGGTGAAATCGTGAACTGGTGGGGTTGACGAGTTCATAGGAGGCTCATGAGGGGGGAGCTCTGTGACTAGTGGGACGTCAGATATGATAGAAGCCTCCCTAGGAAGGAGGGCATCCTCCATGTCAGTTCCTTTAGAGGAAACTACACACACTTGTGCTGAAAAAGATGGGTTTAGGAATGGTGGTGTTCCCTGATGAGTGCCCAACATGGATGGGTCTTGGAATAATCCAGGGCCAATGTTGGCAATTGGAAAATCATTTGGGCTAACATGAACAAGGGGGAGGATATTATTGATGTTGGGAGAATGGTTAGGCTCGTAATGTGTAAGTTGGTCGATGGTGACAATCTTCCCTTTATGGGGGAACATCATCGTATGAAACATAGAAGAGGCGACAACCTTCATAGCATACATGTAATTGCGTCTGAACAAGATATTATAATCAATATGGGCATCGATAACTTCAATGTAAATGAGGATGGTTTTTCCCACAAGTTCTATGGGGACATTTTGACAAAGCCCTGTGGAAGATGTTGGTCGACCGTCGTAAGTTCGAAGGGTGATGGTAGAGGGTATTAGCTTAGGGGAGCCAATTTTCTGCCATACGTCTTTAGAAATGATGCAGGTGGATGCACCTTCATCGATGATACACCGATAAACTATGGTGTTCCAAATCTTAACTGGTATCTGGAAGGCTACTTGGGTAGGAAGACGTGGTTCTCCATTATCTAAATCAAATGTGATCATCTGGGTGTCAGCTGTGTCGATTTCCCCCAAGGCAGAAAGCATGGATTTTCTTTATGATGGATAGGTTTGGAGGACCTCCAACATAGATATGGCTATGGGAGACTAGGCTAAGTTATCAACCAGACTATAATTATGAGCAGCCCTAGCATGAAGGTTATGTACATTCCGTCGTAAAGGCATACGTGGTATGCAAGGAATGGGTTCCACATTAGGACGTGGAATCATCAATGGTTGTCCTGTAGTAGTTGGCTGTGTTTCTGAGGTGGTTGGGGTAGAGTCGGAAGGCATAACATATTGACGACTGTGAGTTTGCAGAAGAATTTCTTCACTGGTGAGAAGGATACTGCGATCAACCAAATTCCTGGGTTGAGTGGCACCCGGGGTTGCATATTGCCCCATTTGTGGTGTGGTAGGGTTGATCATTTGTTGGGTGGTCATCACCCCTTGGTATGGAATGGGGTTCTGCAGTGCGGCTGGGGGGGGTTGTTTCACGTATTGTTGTGGGGCCTGCTGAGGGGCAGATGGTGTTGGAGGGCCCTGTGAGTGCATGGATTCCCTCATCCATTGGAGGTTAGGAATTCAGGGGTAATGATGAGTATAATGTCCATACTCATTACATATAGTGCAAGGAAAGTTAGTTCGAAGATTGTTGTTCTTCCCTTGGCGTGGTATATTGGTATTAATGCCCCCTTGGGGGTCTTGGTATCCTTGGTTCTAGTTTCCCCCAGCCGGTTGGTTTTGTTGGGGCTGATTCCCACCTTGACCTGGGTTGTTGTTGTTCCTGTTTCATCCTTTCTTTTTGGCATTGTTCGATGGATGGGTCGGATTTGCTGTATTCAACTGTTCGAAATGTTGATATTGCTGAACGAGAGAGGGTTGAACAAAATTCACCCTAGCATGAGGATGTGGGGGAGCCATGGGTTGTGGGGGGACAGGAAATGGAAAGTACGGATTCTATGGCAGTAACGATCCATAAGGTACATAGGAAGGCATAGTGCTTTCGCTAGTACTACGAGCTGAGGTAGAGGGGGTACCAGAACTTGTTTGAATAGGTGGGTGTATGGGGGGTGCCGATGGTGGCCCACTGATGGGTGGAGGCATAGCAATAGGGTATGGTTGTTGATAAGAGGGTGGGGGGTAATAAGAAGTGCCCCCATATGCCGACAGGTTATGGGGTGTTCCATACATCGGTGGTTGTTGGGGTTGTGGACCGTGGTGAGTGGTGTTACCAATCAGCTTGTCTGCTGAGTGAGACATCCCCGGTTTGTCTTGGCCAAATGGCACAGGTTTAGGGAGATCAGGAAGTACAATGTATAAGTACCCTGACTGTGCATAGATGAGGTCATACTGTTGAGCCTTACTGATGTCTTCCTCTTCAGATTGAGGGAAGGTGGAAGCTACATCCTTACCGAGGAGAGAGACAAGTGATCTAAGAAACCAGTCAAGACACTGTTGCTTGGTGGTTTCTGCTTTTCACATACTACATCGCCTATGCCACTCGTAAATGTGATCAACAATATGTGTGGCTGAGGTTTGTTTGAAATTAGAAATTAGTTCTAGACCATTGTCGTGGTAGATTGGTATTTGGAAGAAGGTAAAAAATTCTTTGGCCAAGGATTCGAAAGTCGCATGGGACCCTGATTTTTCTTCTAGATACCATTTGGCTGATGGGCCAGTGAATGTGCATTGAAATAATTGTAGTCTGATGGAATCATAAATAAGGCTATTGGAAGAGCACTAGAGTTGAAAAGTCATGACGTGGTTGGCAGGGTCATTGCCTTCCTTCGCTTCAAACTTGGGTATGTCTGAAGGTAGTTTGGTGGGCATTGCAGGCCATGTGGGGTTATGCAATATAAGATCGTTGGTGAGTTTCCTTAGATCCGGTATGTTGAGAGAGGCCAAATATGGCATCTGTAGTGGGGGGGGGAGGGTCAGCTCCAGCCATGGTGTGAGTGTGTTGTGAACCTGACCCTTGAGGGGGGCTAGTTGGGTTGGTACTTCCCCCTTGAGAGGAAGTGGGTCTCCCGCTTCCGTGTAAAGGAGAGAAAGTGGACAGAGGACCTTGGGAAGTGGACCCAAGTAATGTGGAACCAAGCAAAGATGATCCTAAAATAATATCACTCATAGGAGTCTGTGAAGGTGGTGCTGATGAGTGGGCAAGACCAGACACTCCCCCTAAGATAGGAGGGAGGTTTAGCAAGCGTCGTGAATGACGGGGATTCTGTGGGTCCCCTATGATGTCTGACTAGCTGAGTGAATGTGTGAAAATGGTGGTGAGAGTAATAAATAAACAAGAGCCTTTGTGTTGCAAATTTGAACTTTACACAATATATATATCCAAATCAAAATGTAGTTAGGAGTGCATCATACATAAAATGTTTTGAAAAAGAAGCATATATGTGGATAAGTGGGTTTTGTCTATGTGGGGAATCAAAAACAAATGCCCGTGTCCTAGAAGACGTAACGTCCTTCCTCTCAAATAGAATTGGACCTTCCAATAGTACTCAACAGTGGGGTCTGAAGTCACCGGAAGAGAAACTAGTGAAGGATGAAATAATTGGTTATAATGAGGGGTAAAGGGGGCATATCCCGAAAGAGTTGGCGATATTTCCCAATAGCCACACAAAATCCAATCAAGGTGCAATTGCAGCCCACAATTTCCACCTGGGTAGATGTCCTAACATTTTGTCACTAGGTACCTCGGTCAAAGTGCGACATTTAGATTTTTGGCCTAAGAAATGGGTCAAGGGCTGGATCCCATCCAAGAGGTGGGTGCCTCAAGGGGGGATGCACAGAACAACCAGACCTCGGCCTTCAACCCTTCACGGGTATCTCCATGCCTTATGGTGTTAGGAACAATTGACTTGGAGGATTTTCAGTTCCCTATTTGAAAACTTCTATGGTTTTGACAATGTGAGAACCAGATAACGGGGAGTTATTTGGATGCCTATCCACGAAATCCTACCTAGACTAAAAAATTTCTTTTGGCACCTCCTGTGGAGGAAAACTTAGTGAGTTTTTAGAAAAAATTTAGATGTAGTTGTTTTGAGAGGTTGGGGGTGTGAACCAACCTCGTTGAATTAAAATGGGAGTGTATAGTGTCGTCAAGAAAAGGGTGGGGTGTTTTCAGAATCCCTTTGGAGGAAACTTACTTTGACCTCCACGTTTCAAGAAGAATCTATGTGAGTGATAAGTGAATTTTGTGTGTGAGTGAAAGTGTACCAATTTTTAGTGAATTAGATGTCACCTTGTTGCATGTGGACTTCACTTGGTCCTTACAAGTGTTGATTACCTAATTAACTAAGTGCCTTTGGTACAATCTTGCGTAATTCAAAAGTCCCTAGGAATCTAACATGTGGACATGTGGGTCCGTAACTCCCTATTGTGATGTAATCTAAGAAAATATTTGAAACTATCCTATATTGATCATGTGGGCATGTATGGGCCCATTACAAAACCTTTAAACTTCCCTAGTGATTTGATCTAAGAAAAAAAATTTCAATACTATCCTATCTTTGTAGCATGTGGGCATGTACGGGCCCGTTACAATATTCATATGTGTTTGAAAAAAAACAAACTAAGAGGAGTCCCAAGAAGGGCTATTGTCCTCTCCTAAAGGTTTTAATGTTCTTAAGGGAGATGAAATCGTTTCACAATCTTTTTCTGATTCTCAAGTTCGCTTAGATGCATGAGAGAAGAGAATACTAAGCGATTGTTGTCCAACTTCTAGTCCCAATGAAAGTTAAGTGTGATTAAAAATGATTTCCAACTTATATTGTGAGTCAAAACAAGCCATCCATGTGGCGAAAATGAAATCAAAAGAGGAAATTGATTTTAACCCCCTAAGTGCCTATGTGTTTTGACTAACCCCTTTATATGATGAGGGGACTAAGTGTGGTGTAGCTTTAAAACATGCTTGAAATAATTTTTAAGAAGGCAAATGGCCTTCCCCACATCTCAACAACTTTACAATGTGAATTTTTTCACAGATGCACGGGTCTCAGTGGAGATAGAGGTGCAAAGAGTGCATGTGCATAGATAGAGAAGAGTCAACAAGTGCACGTGCGCAGAACAAAACTGTGGTTTAAGCGCATGTGCGCACGATGCACGTCCGTGGACCTAAAAACTCGTGCACATGTGACACACAACCAAGAATGAAAATTTTGTATGGAATTCTCCCAATTCAACTTGGAATTGGCTGATTGGCAGGTCGGCTTAGGCCGGTTAGTGCACCTGCAAGTTAAACAAACTAAAAGAAGAGCTAGAAAAACCCAAATGGGGTAGGAAATTGATACCTTTCCACAGTGGAGTCGCCAATCTGTTGGGCCTCTTTCATCACCTTAGTGAACAAAATAGAGGTGCTTGGAAGCTCAGTTGGGTTTGTTGAGTAGGACAACTGCAAGGAAAAGGGTTAGAAAAAGAAATATAAAACAACAACTAAGAATTAAACTAAGAAATAAAACAACAACTAAATTTATAAGCATAGGGACATAGAGACAAAAAGAACAATGAGACCCATGTCACCAATGATAAGGCTGATATTAGTGAAAGAAAACACNNAGAAGCAAGGGGACTATGAGTCCCTTCTTCCTCCAAGGGAGGGCTCTTGGACCCCCACAAGTAAGCTCTTCTTACAACTTTGAAAATGAAAATGAAAATGGTGAAATAATTCTTTGCTAATCCACTCAAGGGGTGAGATGGATTGCCCCAAAGCAATGATGCAAGTATACTCTTGGAAAGGATAGAAGAGTCCTCAAGAGAATAGTGGAAACATAACTTTTCTATGAAATTCCTTGAAAAATGAAGTGTATCCATGGCCTTTTTATAACATTCCTTTGAGCTATTGTTCAACTAGTTTGTAGTGTGTAAAGAGGATAATTAGGGCATTTCTAGGTCTTTGACCAACCGTCCAGTCGAATCCAGTCCAGATTTGAGTGTCAAATCAGCTTGGAAGCTGAACCAGAAGTGGGTGGGAAGCCGACCACTTTCATAAATGCGCTGTTTCTCAGGTGCATAGATTTTTTCCACAACAGTCGCGCATCATGCGCATGTGCGCGAATCGTGTGTTTCTGTTGCGTGCATGTGCACGCGTGCCCAGTGTCTTCATAGCACCCTTCAATTTTTCACTATTTTGTATAGTTTTTGACCCTTTATGAATGCTTTTGTGTTAATTCAGGTCCATGGATGACTTCATAACTGTTTGACGATGCTGAATTCTTGTAACCATTTGCGGACGAAATTTCAGTGATAACAAGAAATTCACAAAATTGCAACACGACCACGACTCATGGCATACAACGACATGATCAGTTGGGCTTTGGACAAGGTTGATATTCCAACGAGAATCATTTTAAATGATCAAGGGGCGATTATCGACTCATTCAGACTTGAACATATCGAGGTTATGTACAAACTCTCACCCAATCCTAATTTCATTTACAATGCCAAATTTATAGCTGAATTCCAGAGAAAGGAATGCACTGAGGCAGACCAAACTTACCCTAATTTAATCAAAGGTTGGTGGAGATGTCCATCAAAATTTAGGGCCGATACTCACAGAATTTATGCCACAGCCTCTTTGAATGAGTACATGGTTTATGTAGCCATGATGTTGTGCAAACTCTTTGGCAAAAAGAATCCTTGTCATTTCCCCGCAGAATGGGTGCCCTTTTTAGAAGAAGCACCAAAAGGATATAATTTCAACTGGGACAAGATTTTATCTGATAATATAGCCAAAGAGGTTTCGGATTATAGAGTTGCAAGAGCTCGAGGTCAACCAGTGGCCTTTTAAATGTCAGCATACATCATGGATGCAATTTGTTTTATGAATCGATTCCCCCTGATGAATTGGAGTTAGAACAAAACCTGCCTTGAAACCATTCATGAATATCACTCTGAGTTGTGGGAAGAAAATGAAAAAAATTTGTTTTACGATATTTTCCATTTCGTGGTGATACCAATGCATAAAATGTTTTTCGGTTGTGACCCTCCTCACATTTCTGAAGCAGTTTCAAATAACCTCAAGCCAATAGTAGACTGGTTCATTGAAGAAAGCTTTTCCTACATTCAGGTTTATGGGTGTTCAATTCCCCCTCACGCGCTTTCAAAATCCTCGCAGATAGACTGGTGTGTAGGGAAGTAGCACACCAAATAGTAAAAGGCGGTATCAGAATAGAGCTAAAGGCATCTCAAAAGAAGTCCTGGCCAATATTCCCTGTGCACATCGGGAAATTTTCATTACAAAATTTGGGACATTCTAGGGTGGAAGTAGAAGCACTCGAAGAAGTTGAACTGCTAAATATTGAGTAAAAAAGGCATGACCCTTATCAATCAGTGAACAAACACTTGATACACTGCAATATGAAATCCTATGAACATGAGGAGTCCCCTTGGGACGACATGTTCAAAGGGACCAAGTCTTATAAAGAAGTGTTAGAAAGAGTACAAACACTATCGTCCAACCTGCAAGTCAGCTTTTGGACCTTTCAGAAGCATCGACGGAGTGGTCTTCCCCAAGTACTTCAAGGAGAAGAAATCACCCTCCCCCAGGAGAAAGAAAACATTCCACCAAGTTTCGAGCAGGAAGCACAAAAGAAGGGAAATCCCAAAAAATCCCTATAGGATACGAAAAGGCCTCCACCAAGCAAAAAGACCGAAGCAGAGAAAAGGTTAGGGAGACCTCCCAAGTCCAGTAAGCCTACTCCCCCTTCATCACCAGGGGTTGATTTCAACATGCCTAAGGCAGCAGGAGGGAAAGGATCTACAGAGCTAGGGAGTCCCATAGCTTCTTTAACCCCCTTACAGTCCACTTTTGGACTCCCACAGACAAGAGCTCTATTTGTTGATGACCTTACCTCCATTCCCATAGATGAGATTCCTCCTTCTGATTATTTTTTCAGTAGAAAAAGGAAGGCCGTCCTGAAACAGGAGATGCATAAGAAGGAGGGGAATATGGTTAAAAAACACAAAGTCTTGATAGACGGACAAAATTTGGAGGAAGAGGATTTCGCTACAGAGATAGCAGTTTCCATGGGAGCCATGGAAACAACAAAATTTTTTACCGTGGGAAAAATGAGAACCAGGATAAAGAAGAGTGATAAAATCATAGCAAAATCACAATAGAGGTTAAAAAATGCTGAGGAAAACATTAGAGAAGAAATGAGTAAAATCTTGGAGCAGACAAGGGCTGTCGAAAGGTTAGAGGTTCAATTATTCAAAATGAGCTTGAACGAAATGATCCAGGAAATAAAAACAAGTCATCTACAGGTTACTCAACAAAAGGAGCACGCAGAACAATTGCAGGCTAGATTAATATCGATGGAAGATCAAATTATAGACCTAAAATCTTTCCGGGCCTAGTCACTGGAAGTGCATTAAAAAATAGAAATTGAACAACAGAAATTGATTTCCAAGATAGAGATTATTCAGAATTACTTTCAAGAAGTAGATAATGCCTTTGATAATATTATCCCGAGGGAAAAAGAAGCCAAAGTAGTGAGGATTACTCTCCAAAAGGAAATTATATATTCGACAGGTGAAGAGGTATCCAAAAATATGAAAGTATCAGCCACAGAGAAAATCAGAGGCGACATCATGCTCAAGGTATGGGAAACCAACATAACTGAAAGCAAAAGAATAGTCAAAGAAATCAGAGATGAATGTGAAGACGTTTTTGATCTTTTAGATAAAGGGTCATTAAATATTGGAAAAGGAAAATGTACAGGACTTTTGGGATAGCTCAATATTGTAAGACATCAATTAAATTTTATGGAAAATTTGAGTGAAATCCAAATGGAAATTTCACAACTAAGAAAAATGGATGTCACCCTAATAGACAGGTTGTTAGTTGAGCCTAACTTAAAACTACATTCAATAAAGTTTACAGATAAAGGAGTTGATGACCGTCTTTCTAAGATTCAGAGAAAGGTTTATCTGTTCGAGGCAAGAGACCTTCCAAAACCCCCCAGAAATTTTACACAGTTCCTGGAGAGATGCATTAAATGTATTGAATCAAAAGAAGGAGAGTCATCATCAAAGTAAAAATATTATTTGGAAGAGCTTTACTTCCAAGGAAATGGAAAAATGGAGAAGATCATGCAAACGGTTTCGGATCTATTTTTTAACAAATAGTTAGCCACTAGGAATTAGGAAATTACCAACCATCTTAAGATTGGTGGTTTTGTATAAATGTAATTTTTCAAGACAAAGAAATGGATTTTTTTCTGGATGGTTTGTGAAGAGAAAACTTCGTTTTGCCTGAATTAATATAATATAGATTGAAGATTCCAGATTTGGTCAAGCCTGAGTTATGTGTTTCTCTGTCATTCTATTTTTATTTCATACTTTCATTTGAAGTGTTTCATGTGGTAATTTCTATTATTGTGATTGAGCAGTCAGATTATTTATTTGTTTGTAGTTTTTCCTCTGTATCAACTTTCAATGGATATAAGACCTATGAACATTTTAGGACTTTGAAATTGTATGCTTCTGCAAAGTTATCATCCCTCTTTCTTGTATTAACTTAAAATGAGATTCCTCTTAAATTGATGGCTCATTTTTTGTCATACGACTATATATTTCCTTTTCTTTCTTCATTCCGTGCATCTTATTCATTAAAATTGACTCAGATACTAGAAGTGGCCTTTATTTCTATTATACTATTGATTCATAATTTGGAAGTTCTATTTTTATTAATTCGAACCAAAAATTTATGACCCTTGAAAATATTTTTGATTTACAAAAAAGAAACCTTCAACTTTCATGATTGTTCCAGTTACCAAACAACCTAATATAGAACCCGGTCTATCAGATCAAACGAGTATTGCATTAAATATATTTAATAACATCTTACAAATGGAAAATACACGGGTAGAAATTGAACGTTCATGGGCTTCCATTGAAAGGGATATTAACATCCAAGAACAATGGAAAGCTAGGCAGAGACAGTTAGGGAACCAACTGTGATCTCGCTCTCCATAAAACTATTCTTTTTACCCTTTAATTATCTCTACCTTTTCAGATGCATTAACGATATACTTTATAGCCTTAAAGTATAAACTCAAGAACAACAACAAACTTACATAATCTCCCACAAGTTTGTTTGGATAAGGTCCACACGACTACACTAGCAAAAAATAACTGACACATTGTTCTTGAAAATTGACCTCCTCTTTAGAAATTGCACTATGCCTCATTGACCAAAACCCTAGTGTTGGAGATACTCAAATAAATGATTTTTCGGTCGACAAAATGATAGCGTAGGAGCCCCATTAAATGAAACTTGGTGCTCTGCATCCAATGCAACTGAGGGTTCGTGTATCCATGTCCTGGTTTGTGTTTTATCGATAGTTTCAACTCTCCTCCTCAAGCCATTCAAGGACATGTGGTCAATTTCATTCGGGGGCATAAAATCCAAACTGAGCAGCATAATGGATTTTCGCAAGTTCCCGCAAGTCTGTTTGGCCAAGGCCCATGTGACTACACTAGAAAAACATGCCCGATAGAGTGTTCTTTAAAATCGACCTCATCTTCAAAAATTGCACTATGCCTCATTGACCAAAATCCTAGTTTCGGAGATACTCCAACACTTGGTTTTCAATTTGACATAATGATAGTGTAGGGGCCCCACTAGTTGAAAATTATTCCTCTTAATCCAATGCAACTGATGGTTCATGCATCTGAGTCCTGGTTTGAGTTTTATCGCGAGTTAAAACTCACCTCCATAAGCCATTTAGGGACATGTGGTCAATTTGGTCCATGGGGATAAAATCCAAACCAAGTAGCATAACAGACTTATGTAATCTCCCACAAGTCTGTTTGGCTAAGGTCCACACGAATACACTAGCCAAAAAGAACCAACACATTGTTCTTGAAAATTGACTTCCTCTTTAGAAATTGTACTATGCCTCATTGACCAAAACCCTAGTGTTGGAAATACTCCAACAAATTGTTTTCCGGTTGATAGAATGATAGCATAGGAGCCTTAATAGCTGAAACTCGGTGCTCCACATCCAATGCAAATGAGGGTTCATGCATCCCAGTCCCGGTTTGATTTTTATCGATAGTTACAACTCAGCTCCTCAAGCCATTCAAGGACATGTGGCCAATTTCATTACGGGGCATAAAATCCAAAACGAGTAGCACAATGGAGTTTCAGAAGCTCCCGCAAGTCTATTTGGCCAAGGCCCATGTGACTACACTAGAAAAAAACGCTCGACAGAGTGTTCTTGAAAATCGACCTCATCTCCATAAATTGCACTATGCCTCATTGACCAAAACCCTAGTTCTAGAGATACTCTAACAAATGGTTTTTCGGTCGAAAAAATGATAGCGTAGGGTCCCCCATAGCTGAAAATCAGTGCTCTTAATCTAATTCAACCGATATTTCATGCATCTGAGTCCCAGTTTGATTTTTATCGTTAGTTGCAACTCGCCTCCACAAGTCATTTAGGGACATGTGGTCAATTTGGTCCATGGGCATAAATCCAAACCGAGTAGCATAACGGACTTATGTAATCTCCCACAAGTCTGTTTGGCTAAGGTCCACATGACTACACTAGCCAAAAAGACCTGACACATTGTTCTTGAAAATTGACCTCCTCTTTAGAAATTGCACTATGCCTCATTGACCAAAACCCTAGTGTTGGAAATACTCCAATAAATGGTTTTTCGATCAAAAGATTGATAACGTAGGAGTCCCAATAGCTGAAACTCGGTGCTCCACATCCAATGCAACTGAGGGTTTGTGCATCTAAGTCCTGGTTTGAGTTTTATCGATAGTTTCAACTCGCCTCCTCAATCCATTCAATGCCATGTGGCCAATTTTGTTCGAGGGCATAAAATCCAAACCGAGCAACATAATGGAGTTTGGCAAGCTCCTACAAGTCTATTTGGCCGAGGCCCATGCGACTACACTAGCCAAAAATGCCTGACACAGTGTTCTTGAAAATCGACCTCATCTTCAAAAAGTTCATTATGCCTCATTGAACAAAACCCTAGTTCTAGAGATACTCCAACAAATGATTTTCTAGTTGAAAAAATGATAGCGTAGGGGCCCCACTAGCTAAAAACCGATTCTCTTAATCCAATACAACTCATGGTTAATGCATCTGAGTCCTGGTTTGAGTTTTATTATGAGTTGCAACTCGCCTCCACAAACCATTTAGGGACATGTGGTCAATTTGGTCCATGGGCATAAAATCCAAACCGAGTAGCATAACGGACTTACGTAATCTCCCACAAGTTTGTTTGGATAAGGTCCACACGACTACACCAGCCAAAAATACTTGACACACTATTATTGAAAATTGACCTCCTCTTTAGAAATTGCACTATGCCTCATTGACCAAAACCCTAGTGTTGGAGATACTCCAACAAATGGTTTTCTGGTTGACAGAATGATAGCATAGGAGCCCCAATATTTGAAAATCAGTGCTCTGCATCCAGTGCAACCGAGGGTTCATGTATCGAAGTCTTGGTTTGAGTTTTATCGATAGTTGCAACTCGCCTCCTCAAGCCATTCAACGACATGTGGCCAATTTTGTTCTGGGGCATAAAATCCAAACCGAACAACATAATGGAGTTTCACAAGCTCTCACAAGTATATTTGGCCAAGGCCCATGTGACTACACTAGCAAAAAATGCCTTACAAAGTGTTCTTGAAAATCGATCTCATCTTCATAAATTGCACTATGCCTCATTGACTGCAACAAATGGTTTTTCAGTCGACGAAATGATAGCATAGGGTCCCCACTAGTTGAAGCCCAGTGCTCTTCATCCAATGCAACTGACATTTCATGCATCTGAGTCCCAGTTTGAGGTTTATCATGAGTTGCAATTCACCTCCTCAAGCCATTTAGGGACATGTGGTCAATTTGGTCAGGGGGCTTAAAATACAAACCGAGTAGCATAATGAACTTTTGTAAGCTCCTGCAAGTCTATTTGGCCAAGGCCCACATGACTACACTAGAAAAAAATACCCGACATAGTGTTTTTGAAAATCGACCTCCTCTTCAGAAATTGCACTATGCCTCATTGACCAAAACCCTAGTGTTGGAGATACTCCAAAAAATTGTTTTTTAGTCGACGAAATGATAGTGTAGGAGCCCCAATAGTTGAAACCAAGTGCTTCGGATCCAATGCAACTAATGGTTCATGCATCCAATTCCTGGTTTGAGTTTTATCGATAGTTGCAACTCACCTCCTCAAGCCAATCAAGGGAATGTGGCCAATTTCGTTCGGAGGCATAAAATCCAAATCGAGCAGAATAATGGAGTTTCACAAGCTCCCGTAAGTTTGTTTGGCCAAGAACCATGCCACTACACTAGCCAAAAATGCCTGACAGAGTGTTCTTGAAAATCAACCTCATCTTCAGAAATTGCACTATGCCTCATTGAACAAAACCCTAGTTTCGGAGATACTCCAACAAATGGTTTTTTGGTTGACAAAATGATAGCATAGGGGCCCCACTAGCTAAAATCCAGTGCTCTTAATCCAATGTAACTGATGGTTCATGCATATGAGTCCTGGTTTGAGTTTTATCGTGAGTTGCAACTCGCCTCCACATGCCATTTAGGGACATGTGGTCAATTTGGTCCATGGGCATAAAATCCAAACCAAGTAGCATAACGGACTTACGTAATCTCCCACAAGTCTCTTTGGCTAAGGTCCACACGACTACACTAGCCAAAAAGACCCAACACATTGTTCTTGAAAATTGACCTCCTCTTTAGAAATTGCACTATGCCTCATTGACCAAAACCCTAGTGTTGGAGATACTCCAACAAATGTTTTTTCGGTCGACAGAATGATAGTGTAGGAGCCCGAATAGTTGAAACTTGGTGCTCTGCATCCAATGCAACTGAGGGTTCATGCATCCAAGTCCCAATTTGATTTTTATTGATAGTTGCAACTTGCCTCCTCAATCCATTCAAGGACATGTGGAAAATTTTGTCCGGGGGCATAAAATACAAATCGAGCAACATAATGGAGTTTTGCAAGCTCCCTCAAGTTTGTTTGGCCAAGGCCCATGCGAATACACTAGCAAAAAATTCCCTACAGAGTGTTCTTGAAAATCGACCTCATCTTTAGAAATTGCACCATGCCTTATTGACCAAAACCTTAGTGTCGGAGATACTGCAACAAATGGTTTTTGAGTCGATGAAATGATAGCATAGGGGACCCACTAGCTGAAGACCAGTGATCTTAATCCAATGCAACTGACAGTTCATGCATTTGAGTCCGAGTTTGAGTTCTATCATGAGTTGCAACTTGCCTCCTCAAGCCATTTAGGGACACGTGGTCAATTTGGTTTGGGGGCATAAAATCCAAACCGAGTAGCATAACGAACTTACGTAAGCTCCTACAAGTCTATTTGGCCAAGGACCACATGACTACACTAGCAAAAATGACCTGACATAGTGTTTTTGAAAATCGACCTCCTCTTCAGAAATTGCACTATGCCTCATTGACCAAAACCCTAGTGTTGGAGATACTCCAACAAATTGTTTCCTGGTCGACGAAATGATAACATAGGAGCCCCAATAGTTGAAACTAGGTGCTTCAGATCCAATGCAACTGATGGTTCATGCATCCAAGTCCTGGTTTGATTTTTATTGATAGTTGCAACTCACCTCCTCAAGCCATTGCATACCAATACCAATTACATTGCATACCAATACCAATACGTAGTGAAGTTTTGGAATTCTTAGTGAAATTCAAATTGTCTAGGAATAAAAACCAACTCAATCTTTGTGGTTAGTGATATGTCTACATGTGCAAATTTATTGACTCGAGAACAGTGTAAGAAAACCCATGGCTAGGCAATAAAAAATGGATTCAAAAATAATGTTATTATGGGAAATGTCTTCTAGAAATAGAATACAATCATTTTTATTTGCACTAGAATTAGTAAACCCTTGTTGGGAATTAAATGCATCCAGTACTTAGTCCATGGTGACTTGGAGAGTTTCCTCAACTTGTTAATGGCATGAGTCTTGTTTGGAACCAAGTCCAAGATTCCAACACCATAATAAAAAACCTCTTCACTATAACCAATCTAAACTAATACTCATGGAATATAACATCCATGGTTGTGCCATAATAAGTGCATTTTTGTTATGGAATTTCACTTTGGAACAAGACAAGAAGTTCATGTGGGGATTTTAGAATTTCTCATTGATTGTTCAAAGGAATGCCTAAATGGTATGTTGGGTCATGGAATGCAATCATTGTTGGTTATTACTAGATTCACCATTCCCATGAAGCCTTGACATTCTTAAATTGGAATTCAATCATTGGGTCCCTGTGACATCTTGACATTATTCAACGAAATGCAAGTCTTGGGAAGAAAACCTAACGTAATCATCTTGGCCAATGTTTTCCGTACATGTGTAGATTTATTGGCTCTAGAATAAGGTAAGTAGGTTGATGCAATTCAATCATTGCTAGTTATTCCCATGCCAGGAATCCCCATGAAGCTTTGATATTCTTCAATGAAATGCAAGTTTTCCTAGGCATAAACGCAACTTAATTGTCGCTAGTGTTCTACCTACATGTGTAAATTTATTGTGTCTAGAATAAGGTAAATTGATCCATGGTTATGCAATAACAATTCGATTTAAATGTAATGTTTTTGTGGGTAGTGATCTTGTATAAATGCAATGCAATAATTAATAATTATTATATAATTAGTAAACCATTATTAGGATTGATATGTAGCAAGCACTTAATCCATGTTGACTTGGTGAGGTTCCTTGACTCATCATTGACAGGATTCATGCTAAGAACCAAATGTAATATTTAACACCATAATCAAAACTCTTTCCACTATATTTGATCTAAATTAATATTGATGGAATATTACATCCGTGGTTATGCTATAGAATTTGTATTTGGTTATGGAATTTGGCTTTGTAACAAGGTAAGAAGTTCATGTGGGGATTTTAGCATTGCCCACTAATTGTTCACAAGATGCCTAAATGGGATGTTGGGTCATGGACTGCAATCATTGCAAGTTATTCCCATATTGGAAATCCCTGTTAAGACTTAACATTCTTCAATTGCAATGGAATCATTGGGTCCCAAATCCTTGACATTCTTCAACAAAATGCATGTCCTAGGAATAAAACCCAACTCAATCATCATGTTTAGTGTTCTATTGCATATATATTGGCCTTGGAACCAAATAAGTCGATCCTTGGAATGAAATCAGTATTGGTTATTCACAAAGTCACCATCCCCATGAAGCCTTAACATTATTCAACAAAATGTAAGATGTCATGGGCATAAAACTCAACTCAAAAATTGTGGTTAATGTTTTGTCTACATGTGCATATTTATTGTCTCTAGACCAAGGTAAGTAGATATATGGTTATGCAATGCATATTTGATTTGCATGTAATATTATTGTGGGAAATTGTAATGTAGAAATGTAATTCAATCATTGTCGGTTGGGATATAATTAATAAACGCTTGTTAAAAATGAAATGCGGGAAATACTTAGTCAGTAACTTGGCGAGGGTTCCTAGACTTGTTAATGACATGAACCTTTCTATAAACCAAATACAAGGTTCCAACACGAGAATACATTTTTTTATACTATATATTATCTAAATTGATATTCATGGAATCTTACATCCATGGTTAAGAAATATGAAGTGCATTTATTATGGAATTTGGCTCTAGAAAAAAGTAAGAAGTTCATGTGGGGGTTTAGCATTTCCCACTAATTGTTCAAAATAATACCTAAACAAGATGTTGTGGAAATCATTATTGGTTATTCACATATTTTCCATCGTCGTGAAGCCTTATCATTCTTTGATTGGAATGAAATCATTAGGTCCCCATGAAGCCTTGATATTCTTCAACAAAGCGCAAGTCCTAGGCATAAAATCCAACTCAATCACCATGGTTGGTGTTCTGTATACATGTGTATATTTATTAGTTTTTGAAAAAGGTAAGCATATCCATGGAATGAAAACATTGTTGGTTATTCCTAGACTCACCATTCCCATGAAATCACAACATTGTTCAATGAAATGTAGGTTATGCTAGGAATAAAACCCAACTCAATCACCGTGGTTAGTGTTATGCCCACATTTCTGGATTAATTAGCTCTGGAAAAAGGTAATTAGATACATGGTTATCCAATTAAAATAGGATTTGAATTTAATTTTGTTGTCAAAAATGGTCTTATAGAAATGTAAAACAATTATTGTTGGTTCAGATACATTAGTAAACCATTGTTTGGAATTAAATGTAGCAAGCACTTACTCCATGGTGAGTTGGTGAGGTTCCTCAACTTGTCAATGACATGAGCCTTGCTAAGAACCAAATAAAATATTCCAACACCATAATCAAACATAATGCATGCAACATCTTGCGTCCATGGTTATTCCCTTTATATGCAACAAAATAAATGTATGACTCTAGAATAGAGGAGAGTCAAGGTGACATCCAACTTCTAATTGTCAAGCAGAATGAGCATTTAGAGAAAACATGGATAAGCATTAATTCATAATGTTATGAACTCTATCAAAGGTTATCCTTTTGACAAATGAATAATGTTATGAATGTTATCAATGAAGATCCTTTAGAGCCATGGTTATGGAATAAAAACTGGATTTGAATGTAATGTTGTCATGGAATTGACATTTTTTTTAAATACCTACAATACTGTCGTTATTGCGACGTCTTGGAGTGTTTCTCCCATAAGAAACACGTCAGAGCTGATCCTATTACCATCGGTGTTGCCATCATTTACTACGTCGGTCTTATGACATATTGGAGTGTCGCTCCCATAGAAAACACATCGGAGATGATCCTCTTACTGTCGGTGTTGCCACCATTTCCTACATCGGTATTACGACGTCTTGGAGTGTCACTTCCATAACAAACACGTCGAAACTGATCCTCTTATCATCGGTTTTGCCACCATTTCCTACATCGGTCTTACGACATATTGGAGTGCCACTCCCATAGAAAAATGTCGGAGCTGATCCTCTTACCGTCGGTGGATAGACGTTCCCCTACGTCGGTCTTACAACGCCTATAGATGTCACTCCCATAGAACACACGTAGTGAAGACCGACAAAATGGGATGTCGGAATTTCGATGTCTATGACGTTGATGTAGGGATGACTATATGGGGTTTGGATCATCAAATATGATATGACACGTGTCCACATGAAACGTCGCAATAGAGACGATAGCTATGGAGTCAGGAAAGTGACATCATGTGAAACGATTTTTGAGGGGGTCCACTGTTTTTCGTTCTCCTGACAATATAAAGTGGAAATTGTGTCAAACGTGCCATCAAAATTTGACCCAAATGTACTAGTGTACCTTTTTTTAAAAACTAGAATTGAATTTGTATTACATATAAATAAAAATACTTGTTGCATCGAAGCTAGCAACAATTACAATCCTTGTGTTTTTTGGACTTGCTCAAAATAGAGCATATATGAAGAGTAACATCTACAAAGAATAATGAACTTCCCGATTGAGGGTTCCAAGTAAACACTTCCTATTTGCAAGAATAATTTCTTAAAAACTAATTACAAAGGATAATGAAAAAACAAAACATAATTAACTATAATGCGAAACTTTCCCCTCACTGAATGGAAAACCATATAAGGTTTGCTGAGAACCCGATAATATTCTTGATTCTTCTTCTTTCTCTCTACACTCTTTATTTTATATCTTTCCTCTTTTTAATGAAGGAGAAGTGTGAAAATCCTTTTTTAGAAATTCTACAAAGAAACAAGATTTAGATGCATTCTCCTCACCCTCCCTTTCTTCTTCTGCCTCTTCCCCATTACTGAGACCCAGGTTGGAGTCCCTCCTTATTACACGAAGCCGTGGCCTCTAGTTTTAGTTATGCACCCTTCACCTTTGAAGTTTCACAAACCCCAATTGAGGTCTCATCCCCAATATTTGAAGCTGAATTCACTAATTTATTTTGTTCATTTGTTAAGGACTCTGATTTGCGCTCTTAACCGTTCCTTTGAGAATATTTCTCGACCGATTCCTCTATCTCCTCCTCCCTAGATTCGATCAATTCATATATGTTATTATATATATTATATGACCATTATTGAGATACATTTCTTGGTTGAATCCCCTTGAGTCATTGTTTCCTATGATTTCTCAAAACTTGTTGGAAATCTAGCTTGTCATTGTTCTAAGAAGTCGTCTTAGATGATGGCTAGGATTATTGATATTTTGGATATATTTTAGTGAAGTGTCCATAATCATGGAAAGATTTACAATTGAAAGGAACCTACTCATAATCAAGGGCTTTCATATCACTCCAACCATCCAAAGTGAGTTGAATCACCTCTAGCAATCCCTTTTCAAAGTCCATTTCCACACATATTCCGACACACGTGAAAATATTACCCTTTGGCTTGATATGAGTTATATAATGACCCACCTTGTCTCCAATGGTTTTAAAAGTGTCATATCCCTAGAAAATGAGGGGAAGGTGCGATAATATGATCCAAATAGGAGTGATAGAAATTTCCATGTCAGGATTAAAGTCAAGATTCCAATGGGAAATGAACATTCCTCTGGAACCCATGAAGTAGGGACTTGATCTATAGATCAAATTACTATCTTCTGTATTTCCAAATAAAAACACATAGAAACCATTCCTACAATAGCTTGCATAAACAGTATTTGGAACAACCCAATTCTTAGAAACCCACTCCTGAATAGACCTAGGACAGGGCCAAAGGCCTATGAACTTACCTACTAAACTTTTCTCCTTCAAAATAATGGTGTTTTGTTTTTCCACTGAAAATTACATATCTATATTGGGAATCAATTATGATCTTTTCACAAATTGACTCTTCTCGCAACATTTCTCACCAACTCCTTGGGAGGATTTGAAAAGGATGAAGGCTTTGATCTATGAAACATACAATGACTTAACAGACTTGATCTAGCATGGCTTCAATGGAAGATTTAGGTGGCAGCAATCCACACATACTATTTCAAGAAATATCTAGGTTAAACCCTAGCCACATACCTTCTACTCCAAATCCATTATTTTGCTAACATTTCATGTGTATCTTATTTCAATGAGGTAATTCAACATTTTAGTTGCATGATTATATAAATAGGGATTCTTGTAACCATTTTATTTATAGGTTGAAATAGTATACTTATTTTGAATCATTATTATGCTTGTCTATCACTCTTATGTGGAGGTTATCTAGTCCAAGTTCTACTAGTGTCCTATCCACTTTCACAATATCCCATTCAAAATTCAATAGAATTAACAATTTTGATGGTCTCATCATTCCAAAACTATATTCTATAATGACACATTCTTCATGAAATTATCTTGGAGTGCAGTGGTTCCAAGACTAGAAACAAATTTATCCCTTCGTAAAGAAACACATATAAGAGCTTAAAAGGTTAAAATGTCCCTCTTTATTGTTTTCTTGAAAATAAATGATTTATTCCTACTTTGTGTTTGTTGATAGGGGAGTTGGAAAATAAATATTTTGAAAATGAATGAACAATGTCCTTGTGACCTTTGCTTCCAAACATTTCCAATTACCTCAACCTTTGGGTTGAGAATGTAAGGATTGAACTCTTATTTAATCATTTGAATGATGTTGGATTTTATGTTATTCTACTTTGTCATTTATCTACTTTGATCCTACCTTACTGTTATAGATGACCCAAGTTCAAATTTAACAAGATTCCAACAAAATCCCTCTAAAACTATCAACCCCTCTGGTAAACCGGAAGGCAATGCAACACACAGAGTGTACTGCGCAGTCTCACCCAAGATAGCTCTATGGGTGGCTACAATACTCAGGTGTTTTCCACCTGGGAATGAGTGAAGACATGTGGTTTTACCTTGTAATATTTATTTATTTAGTCTAACATCTGATTAGAGAAATCATTCTATTCATGCATGTAAAATATCAGATATAACTAGTTCATTCATTCATTCATCTAACATTCAACACTTAACAACAATTGAGACACATCCATTCAATCACATAACACAAGTGTTACCATGGTTCACCCCCTCCTAGGATACGTCCACAAAGATCTAGCTTTCAAGATCTTTATTATGGTTCAGTAATATCTTACACCACACATGTTTACAATCTTGGATCTTACACTCTCAACAGGCTCCCCGATCCCTACGAGACTGACTAGATCGCACCAGGATCCTCATCCTTCAATCTAACTCTTGGGATCGAGTCGCATCATCTCACCAGATTACAGAATATTATAGTTCTTACAAACCTTACAAATTTCAGACTCTCCTTGTTTTCCACCCGTCTCTCTTCCTTATCCAAGAACTACTTATTTATATTCTTGGCTCATCATCCATTAAAATACATTACAAAAACTCTAACCCTAGAGTTGTTAGGTCTTCCTTGCATGTGTGCTTCGCATGATTCTCTCACACATGATGCTTTTCCTTCCAGCTATCCTTTCTTCCTTTCATGTTTCTCTTCCAAAAATATCCTTTTTCCCCTAACTGGGTTTACGTCTTACAGGCCCCCAACATTGACATGTGGCTTGTCCCGAGCCACCTAAGCTTTGTGTGCTTCTTCAACAGCTCCTGTGAGAGTATGGAACTTATCTATGAGTTACCTTACTTGTGTTTGAGCCTGCGCATCTTTTCTCTGAGCGCATCCAACACTTGCGCTATGATCTCCTCATTGATAATTTCTATGCACTCTTCCTAAGTTTGTACCATGTTATTCTTTTCCTCTTCTTCCTGTGCAATGGCTTCCGCTTCTATCTCTTGGAGAGGTTCCATTTGAGCTTGTCGATCCTTCTTCTGTGTCTATGCCGCTATGAGCTCTTCTTGCAGCTTCTTCATGTCTTGTACTCCTTTGAGGTTCTCAATGATCTTCATCATTTTCTGCCTCTGCTTGAGGTCCTAGATAGATGCGCTTATATTTTCCTCTTCATTGTCCCAATGCTGGACCTGTTGATCCTCTTCCATCTTTGTCCATAGTTGTGTTTCTCTATCAAACAAGTTGACAGCTGTGTCAACTTGTCATTCCATTTCCTCCATCTACCCGGCTGCTTCCTTCTTCCTTTGTTCCTTCACCTCTAGGGGAATGGTGAGAATGAGTTTTTACTGGAGGTTCTCTATTTCCTTCATGTATTGATCAATTGTTTACACAATATGATCAATTTTATGTGTTGTCATGGGCTGTGCTATTTGCACGCTCTTTGGGATTCTTTCATAGGATACAACCAATTCTTGCTCAAGCCTATCTGCATGATCTTTCTCATCTTTGGTCTCGAGCTTGACTTGTTCGAGCAACAACTCCAACTCCTCTTTGTTTTCCTTTGTGTGCCACAACTCTGTTGCATCTGTGCATGCATGCAACTATACCTCCTGCGTGACACTAAATTGCAGTTTGTATAGTGCCTTGGTTGATATCTGCCCCATTACCAACTGTATCTGTGCTAGATCCTTCAAGGTTGTTTGGCCTACAATCACATACATGCACAACATACTGGGTGTAATGTGGAAATTCAAGCTCTCATGTGCTATCGTCTGGATCATATCCCGTTCGCTCGACACAACCTTGGCTCCTGCTTCTGATGATTACGGGGAATGAATCTGTTCCTCTGCCCGCCCTCTACGCTTGTCGGATCTGCTCTAGGACCTACCTTATGTTGGACAACTCATCCTAAATTCTGTCCCTTTGGTGCTGGGAATCTTCAAACTCCTCGACTACCGAGTCTTGGACTCTTTCGTCCACAAGGTCTACGTCATCCTCGGTGATTGTATATTTCGGCGGTGTATTGTGCGCCTTGTCCTTCTTGCGGGCACCCCCAATGTGTATGATCATCCTCTTGGTCTGGCCTTATTCCTATTGGGTAACACTTGATGTGGTTCCTTGTGTTGTCTCATCCGCTTTTTCCTGTTCTTTTGGTGCCTAGGTGGTGTCATTTTTCCCCGACTGGGTACCTTTATTTGGCACACCCCCTTTCTTTTGTTGTGCCATCTTATCACTTGGATTTGGATTCTTGGGCTCAATTTTATATCTGGCAGGTGCCTATTCTTTCCCTGCATCATCCTCCTTATATGTGGGCATCTCTTGAATCATAAATGGAACTCTCCAATCATCTTGCCAATCCTTGATGGCCATATCTACGTCCTCTTCCTTGACGAAGTATCATAGTGGCAACCATTCCTTCTCAAGATCCCTTTGTTCTTGGATCCATACGATATGCCTGGTCACTTTGAAGTTGGTGATGTCTCGATATTTCATGACCACTTCTAGGGTAATCTGCTAGGTGTTGGCAATGCTTTCCTGTAAGTCATTGTAATAGCCCATGAACATGCCTGGATTTGCACTTCTGGTTTTGGAGTCCGAAGTGATCCCCAATGATATGTACCACGTTGCATGACAACGATTGGTTTGCTTGGAAAAGTATGTGTACTTAGGCTCCCTCCATCTGATCAGGGCGATCAAGATGAGTAGCCAAGAGTAGTGAAACTTTGTCCCTAGGTCTTGCATGTCTTTACAGTCCTCAAGGAACAAGTTTAACAAGTATGGGGCCTAGCTTAGCATAGTGCCCTCTGCACACTGTGTTATAGCTGCGACAACCCTGATAGGGACTTCCTCCTTGCGACACTTCCCAATAAATGTGCACGCCATGATTTTGGTGGCCAACCTTGTTGCTACATCACTGATGCCCTTGATGATGATTCCGCACGCCCCTCTTTATGTGCCATACGTCTTCTTCATCTTCTCCGCCAACGCCTTCTCCTTTTTCTTGTCATTGAGGAACTGCACGAGACTCTCCCCCGAGATGGTAGCCTTGTAATAAAAGCAATGAGCTCTATGTTTATAGAGGCAGCCTCTTCCACCCATAGGTACCCTCCATGGGTGACTGACATCAGCTGCTTGACATAGTTTTTTACGTTACGACCCCTTCTAAAATGTGCGATATCTAATTAGGATGTCATTGTTGGCTAGTCCGGATGCCCAATATTCTGGTTGCAAAATTGGATTGCTGAAGGGCCCTATACCCATGCTGTGTAGGTAAAATTACTTTGCAAACTCAGGAAACTTGTCCACATCGGTCACATCGTGGTCCAATTACCATAGTTTTTCCATGCATCCTAACAGGTTAGCTGTGATATGCACCCCTTCTAGAATGCGCAGTAAAACTATGGTTGTTGCAGCCTGTCTTCGCGATGATCTTGCTACTGGTTGCTTGACCTTCCATTGTGGTGGTTGACTCGAGGTTCCAACCTCCATTATTTTTTCCTCTGTTTATGCCTTTGGCCGGCCGATGACATCTTCTACTATACCCTCATGTTGTTGCTCTGGTGCTTTTGTGTGTGACCTTCCTAGCACAATCACTTCTTCCTGGTTTGGGGTTGTCCCATTAACTCTCAGGGCCTCTTCAGGGTCTTTAGGGCACGAAGGATTACCTATATCCTTGGCCTACCAGTTCTTTCCCACTTCTGGCATATCAATGTCCATGCCCATTGCTGTTGTTTTTTGGGTTTCCTCCACCATGGGTATGGGGATCGTTGGTTCCATATTGGGTGAAGGGATTTTGTCCAAGTTGACGAATTCAATAGTCTGTGTGGGTTCTTGTTTGATTCCTTATGGCTGTTGTGGTGCTTTAAGGTTTCTTTGAGGTTTTCTGCAGGCCTGGATCGACGCACCTAGATTGGGTGGTTCAATGGTGGTTAAGATGGTTTCCACCGAGCTAGTTCATTCTGTGACTCCTGCGAACTCGCTCTCTGCTTTGTGTACTCTGTCGCTCTTTGATTTTCTCAATTTCAAAATAACCCTTCTGTTACCCACCTTCTTTCTGTTGGTCACTATAATTGCTTAATTGAATTAAACAATCAAGTGATACATAAATTATCAACCCAAGGAAGTCTTTTATTTCAAAGATAACCACACACTATATATGCTCAATTCCAAAAGCAACTTAGTGTTGTAGTAAAGAAACTTATACTAATTATACTTGCTTGAATGAACTGAAGCTCTGAACTAAATCACAGGAAAGTAACTTCCCTATTGCAATTATTTATAGATCAATCTAAGAATCCTGGATTACATTAAAATAATACTTGCAATGGGAAAGAAAAACTATTATGCAATCAGAGAATAGGACCCTTACTCTCAAACAGAGACTTCAGTGCTAGCACTCTTTTCATGAAAACAGTAATGCAGAAAACAACGAACTCTATCTAACAAAGAACAAAGCCACCTAGTTCCTTTCTTTCTAAGAAGGAGCCTTGAGCCTTATTTCTGTTTTAGCACACTTGTGAGGCTGAGGTTTACAGAGAACAGGGCAGTCTGATCCCTTCCTTTCTGAGCAGGGATCCCTAACCCAGTTTCTGACTAGCACCAATGAAAGTCTACAGAGAATAGGATGGTTTGGTTCTTTCCTTTCTGAGCAGGAACCCTTAATCCAATCCCTGGCTAACACACACTTGCAGGGGTAAATGAAATCTACAGAAGACAAGGTGTTGTGATTCCTTCCTGTCTAAGTAGGAACCTTTAACCAAACCTCTGGCTAGCACACTGGCATAAGTAAATGAATTCTACAGAAGACAAGGTGTTGTGATTCCTTCCTGTCTGAGTAGGAACCTTTAACCAAATCTCTGGCTAGCACAATTGCAAAATGAAATCTACAGAAGTCGAGGTATTTGGATTCCTTCCTGTCTGAGCAGGAACCTTTTAACCGACCCTCTGGCTAGCACACTTGCAGTAGTAAATGAATTCTACAGAGGGTATGATATTCTGATCCCTTTCTGTCTGAGTAGGAACCTTTAACCAAATCTCTGCTAGCCTCATAAAATCATCACACAAGATTGCTGATAAAAAGAATTACAAATTCCATTCAATTAAACTAAGACAGAGTCAGTAGTGTTTCAACAAAGCGGAATCCATTAAAAACAGTGTTTCAGCAAACGACAGTTAAACAAAGTATGAACAGAGATTATACTAACACACTTCTAACTAATGGGTGAATCTTGTGAAGAAGGTGGGCCCTCCCTTCTCACAAGATTCCCCCGAACGAAAATCTAGAGAAGGATACTCAAAGCAGTCTTATATTCATCTGTCGAAATATCACATTACAAATTGGAAGAATAGAATACGTCCCACTTCTCTGGAGTTGCTTCAATACATCAAAACTTGCATATCTCGAATGGTGATTTCCTCTGATTTAAAGAGGAAATCCCTTCGATACAATCATTACAATGCATATATGAATCCTATCCTAAATCAGATCTTCTTTCTAAATCATCATAGGATGTCCTAGTCTCACACAAATGAATGCTATTACAGAAACTGGACGAGGTATTGCTATTACGGCTGGTGTAAACAGCTTCTTCTCATCGTTGCTGATGCTGTTTCAGCCTCGTGACTTGCGCTCTGACTGCGTTGACCGCTGACTGTGGCGGCTTCCTTATGTTTCAACGTCGTTGGTTCTGGTGGTTTCCTCTGTGTTTTAGCATCTCCAACTCTGGACTGTGTAACAACTCCGTGTTTCAGCATCTTGCGACCTCGGATTGTTTAGCAGCTCCGTGTTTCGACATCTGCGACCTCGAAATGTGTAGCAGCTCCGTGTTTCGACATCTGTGACCTTGGACTGTGTAGCAGCTCCATGTTTCAGCATCAGTTCTATGTTTCAGCAACGACGGCCTTGGACAGTTCTGTGTTTCAGCAATAGGCCTTAAATGAAAATCTACAGTTTTGGACACTTATGCATTTCTAATCAATGGTTAAGTACGAGAGTGATGTAAAATATTATGCAAAACAGATTAAACATATAGTAATGAGAAGGGACGTTGTATACCTTTGAGATGATCAGATAAAGTGATAGTATGAGTCTAAATGTAGGTGATCAAGAGTATAATGGTGGCAAAAAGTATAGGCAAAAAGGTACATTATGTGGTCCTAACACTTTCCTTATATAACAATTGTGTGAAACTTCTTGGAGAAGTTACCCAAGCTGTAGTTTAAATGAATTGGCATTTCCTGCGTACCTTCCATTGAATTACCTTGACGTCTCCAGTTGGAATAATTAATACAACGTCCCGTCGAATGTTCTTGTCATTCAATTTTGATAGACACCACTAGTTGGCATCTATTTTCTGTAACCGCCATTTTTCCAAATTTTCGCCTTTTTCTGATTGTTGGTCCTTTTTCCGATCATTGGTCCTTTTTTGGGCACACTAGATGTTCCAAGTGCGAGTTATTTTTTTTGGATGGTGCGCATGGAATTTGTTTTTTCATCGCGCTACCTCTCCTTTAGCTGGGTGTTGTATTCTTATTTCTGGCATAGTAACCCATCTGTTGTTGCACGCAATCCTTTTTTGTCTGGTGCATTTTTTTTTTAGGTGCTAGGAGGTTGACTGCCCCTATATAGTTTCAATAGAATACCATTGATCATTCCTCTAAGTTATGTTCCTCTTAAATACTTCAACTGTACAAATCCCCCATCTGTGAGAACCTTTACTTCATATGGTCCCAACCAATGCATTCTAAGTTTTCCTGAGTGTTGAAGAGATTTACTGTCATATACCAAAACTAGGTCTCCCTCCTTGAAATTTTTCCTCTTGATATGTCTATCATGCCAAGATTTTTCCCTTGCTTTCTGTACCTCTTGGTGAAATCCTTCTAGAATCATATCTTCTTCCATATTCATCAACTGAGTTAGCTTTTTGTGTATTGCGCCTCGCTCTGTCATCTTTGTAATTGCTGCTACACGCAGATTAGGTACCAAAAAATCTAATGGAACCACTTCTTCTTGTCCATACACCAATCTGAATGGTGTCTGACTTGTCAATTTTTTGCATGTGGTCCTGTGTGCCCACAATACTGTTGCTATCTTCAAGTCCCAATCGTCCCTATTGACATTGCAGATCTTTGTCAGTGCATTCTAGAGGATCTTATTAAATGCTTCCATTGTTCCATTTTCTTGAGGATGATATGGTGTACTATTTTGATGATAAATTTAGAACTCCTCAATCATATCCTTAATAGTGTTTTTAATGAAGTGAGTGCCTTGGTCACTTATCAAAATCATTGGGCATCCAAATCTAATGATCACTTGATCAAACAAGAAGTGTGTTACTGTCTCTGTGCTGGAATTTTTTAATGGTGTTGCTTCTTCCCATCTTGTTAAGTACTCTATCATAGTAATAATATACCTTGCTCCTGACCTTTTTGTTGGTGGGTTAATTGGTCCCACAAAGTCTATTTCCCATTTGTCGAAATACCTGCAAGTTTACTTGCGGCCTTAGGGGAATCTCATCCCGTCTATTCGGTTTACCATCCCTCTGACATACATCACATATCTGGAAGTAGTCATTTGAATATTTGTGAACAGTCAGCCACCATAGTCCTATGCGCAATACCTTCTGTGCGATAGCTTTGCCTACGTAGTGTCCTCCGACTATTCCCTCATGGGCCTCTGCTAAAACCCTAGGTATTTCATGTTCCAGTACACATCTTCTCAAGATTTTGTCTGCACCCATATTGTATAAGTGTCATGCAATCAATTGATAGTTTGCAATGATGACTACCAGAATTTTCTTCTGTGCAGTGTTGAATTCTTGTGGCACTGTCCATGTACTCAAGTATTGAATGATGTCTACAAAATATTCATCAGCTGCTTGGACTGAAAATAATTGTGCATCGAGAAAGTTGTCCTCTAGATTCGTAGGTTCCTCTCCATTGGTGATCCTTGACAGGTGATCAGGTCCTGCATTCAACTTCCCTGGCTTGACTATCACTTCGAAGTCAAATTCCTGGAACAAAAATAACTTTCTATGAATTATCCCCCCCAACACTGGATTATTGACTAGGTATTTGAGAGTTGAATGATCTGTAAACATATTGAATTTTTTTCCCAATATGTAATGTTTGAACTTCTGAAGCGCATAGACCATAGCTAACCCTTCTCTCTCGGTGGTATTGTAATTCTGCTCCAACTTTGAAAGTTTTTTGCTAGCAAATTCTATAGGATGGTCCAGTTCCCCTACTCACAGTTGTGCCAAGATAGATCCAAGTGCTATAGCTGATGCATCTACATGCACATCGAGTTTCTGTTCCCAATCAGGGAATAATAATATTGGTGTGGTTACCATCTTCTCTTTTAGAGTGTTCAATTGTCGCTGACAGTCCTCATTCCACTGAAACTTGCTATCTTTTCTCAACAATTTCTATGTTGGCGTAGTGATCTGTGCATACCCTTTTATGAATTTCTAGTAGTATCATGTGTGTCCCAATGTTGCTCTTAACTGACATATTGATTTTGGTGGTGGCAGATTAACAATTACTGCAATCTTGGCAGGATCTAATATCAAGCCATGTTTTCATACTATATGGCCCAATAGTATCCCAAAGGGTGTTTCGAAGATGCACTTCTTGATTTTTAACAATATCTGACACTGTATGCATCTTTTTAACATCATCCTCAACACATCTACATGTTCTTTAAACATACTGTAGACTGTCTAATCATCCAGATATACCTCTAGAAATTAGTGGATGAATTCTTTGAATGAAGCTATGACTACTTTGGAAAATATTGTTGGTGCATTCTTCAGTCCAATAGGCATGATTGTGTACTGGTAAGACCCCCATTCTGTGGCAAACATGGTCTTATACCTAAATTCTAGAGCCATCTTCATCTGATGGTATCGTAAGAATTCGTTGAAGAAATGAGTAAGCTTCATGGCCTCCTACATTCTCCAACACCTTGTCTGAACGGAGTAGGGAAAGGGTCATGCAGGAAAGAAACATTCAAATTCCTCAGTTCGACACATATCCATATCCCTCCCTGCTTATTATCCTAAACTACCATAGGGATTACGCATTTAGATTCTTCTACTGGTTCTATGATTCTAGCGTCCAACATCCTATCAATTTCTGCTTTCACTTTTTGCTTATATATTGGGTTTAGTCTATATGGTCTCTATCTGATCGGTCTTGCCTCAGATATGAGAGGTATCTTAATTTCACCTAGATCTCCTTCTATTCTTTCATTTCTGTGAATTGTTGGGAACATGTCGCTGTACTCGCACAGTAACTCTGTTATTCTTTCTACTATTTTCTCATCCCAGTAGTCTCCAATGCTGGCCATTTTGGGATTCTCAACTGTCCCAATGTTGACTTTATTCACCTTGATAGAAAAAAAAAATACTTCTAATTCTAAACGTGGACCTTCCACCTCTCTTTCACCTTCAAATTCCGTTATCTGAATGTTTCATGGGTCATCTTCATCTGGTGCTTCTTCCTGCACATGGTAGCATGAAAATAATTCTTTTACTGTCTGTCTATTGTGTTGTTGATCTTCTGTCATGAGTTCAACTTCTGGTTCTTTAATGAGTATCACCCCTCTGATTCGCTTAAGTGATGAGTCTATGCTAGGGTTCTCATGTTCAAATGAGAAAGTGACTGTAAAGTTCTGCTGTAATACTGTCCAGTTTGTAGTTCCTCTATGCAATTCTTGGTTTGTATACCAGTTTGTTGGAATCCCTTCTAATGTGTGAATAAAGTGATGAGGTGATTCCTCTGGTGGAATCATCCTACATAGTTTTCCTCACTTATCCAAGTGTTCTTTTGGTACCCCCTGTCCATCATATTTCTACAATTGGTTGCTTCCCTATTTTGTGCCAAATTAGATGCGCAGTAACTGCTTACATTGGTACCAATCCTTGATTGTATCTTTGTGCGCACCCAACCATCTTGCAGGTGTTTCCTTGAGTGATATATCCAGAGCTAATAGCCTTTGAATTTATAAGACTTCTTCTTTTTATCGTGTTAAGAATGCTTCTAAGTGATTCACCCAATGGAAGCTAGGAGGTTCCCTTATCTCCACACCTACGCATCTTACTGCGCGGTCTATTCTTGCACATCTTCTTGTGGAGACTTCATGTAACCTCTGCTTCCAGTTCTTTAACCTTATATCTAAGTATAGCGTGCATGATGTGATACTTCTCCAACTAAGTACCACATTTGCAGTTGGAATCACATAATCTTCTTCTCGTGCGGTTGTTCTGTACAACTGGTTAATTTCCTCCAGGCTAGGAAAGTGGGTTCTACAAACCTTTCCCCTTCTGATGGATCTAGTGGTGCAATGAATTTGTATTCTATTGACTCAAATGTCATCTTCCTCATATTTAAGTTGATTATGGCATGATTTTCAAACTCCCAATCCAATCCAAGTAATTTCAGACAAGGCGTTGTGCCATCTACCATCTCTATCACTTCGAAATAGGCTTTAGTGCGCACTCCATCTAGATCTATTGTCACCCCCTTTAGCCTTCCAATTGGTAGAAACCTATGTTGATTTCCTAGTTTCAACTGAACAGGTGAGTATCCTAATGTAGCCTCTCCCATACATTTCCATGTCTTCTTAGGTATTACATTTACTTCGGATCCCAAATCCAGTATAATATCTCCCATATTTAAATCTCCAATGTTGGCGTTCAGTCAAAATTCTTTGTTTGTTCTCTTCTTTGTATGCAGGTGATTAACTATTTTTTGATCTAGCTTTCCTTCTATATCTGTTCTATATCTTTCTAGCATAGTTCTTAACACTTTAACATATGATGGATCATTTACTAGTCTAACAGAGGATTGCAAAAAACCATTAATCGTACTTAATTGTCCTAGGGGTTGTGCTTCTTTGGTGTGATCCAGCGCTGGAGGCATCTCGTATGTTGGTACTTCTTGAGTATGTTGCGTAGTTGATGTCGATGCAATGTGTGGATTTGAAAATTATTGTCTGTCCTGCTTGAATACTCCTTTTCATTTTGCGCATCAAACTACTTCTGCGGTTCAAACTTCTTCTTCACCCATTGGTGTTGTGTTGGATGTCATCTTACTGCGTTGTTTCCTGTCTTACCTCCTCCATGTGGAACTATTTTGATGTTTCTTTCATTATCCTTTGCTTCCGCTAAAATCCACTGAACTTTATGATTTTTATGATTACTCTTTTCCTGGATCTTCCCCAATAGTGTAGGACATTCCTCTGTGTCATGATATGATGCGTGGAAATACATACATGTCGCAGGTGGAAGTGGACATTCTATTGCATAGTTTCCTGGTTGCCAACAATTGTGGCATAGCACTGGTCCTCTTCCTCTTCCAAATCCTCCTCTTCCTATTCCTCCACCTCTATAGCCAACTTGATCTCCTCGTGGTGCATTGTATTGGGGTACCTGGTTATAAAGCACAAAATTGTAGTGTGGCTGCATGGTATTGTACTGCGGATGCAAAATGTTATGTTTCTATTCTGTAGTTTTATACAGGGCTGGTACTTGGTTAAACTATGGTGAAATTTTCCCGGTCATCATTTCTACCTACACCCTGTAAGCATATGATGTTCTTTCCCTCATCAGGTCCATGGTCCTGCAATCCTTGTCGTCATGGCCTACTGACTTACAAAAGTTGCAATATGAACTCTTAGGTACTATCTGGTATTTCTGCATCATTGGGTAGTGATATGGATCATGCCCCTATTTCTTACATATCTCACACTATAGTCCTCTTATTGGCAAAGGGTTTTGCAGTCTTGTTGCCATGTACTGTGCGAATGTTGGGAATTCATTCTTATGGTGTCCTTCTATCTTACATGTGGTGCAAAAAATGGCTTCTCTTTTGTCCTTACCTTTGTTTTGGTTTAGCTAGAATGTTAAGTTCTTCAAATCCTCCTTTATCTCCTCTATGACTGGATTTGTCTTTTGATATTAGTTCTCTTCCAGTTGCTAGGTTTGAAACTTCTGTTGTCACAAGTGGTATTTCAAGTGTGGTAGCAGTAAATTGACAAACATATTCCTATATTGCATATCTATCATGATGTTGGACCTTGGTTATGTAATAAAGAAAAGATTAAGGAAGGAATACAAATCATGAAGTGCGTGAAAGACACACAAACCGAGGAAGGGTCGAAGTGGCTAAAGAAGCATAAAATAAGGAACGAGGTAAAGGAAACGAAAGAGATTGAAAGATAAGATCAAGGAAGAAAAAGCAATAAAGAAGATGAATCATGGACAACTCACCAAGAGGAAGAAGACACCAATGGGTTATTTGGAGCATCTCATGGAGAAGAAGGAAGAACAGGTTGGAAAAGCCCTTAAAATGAGGGTCATGTGGAACTAGGGTTTTGGCACCTTGGGTTTTAGCACCTAGGGTTTTGACACCTAGGATTCAGTATAAGGTTGTCTAAGAGTCATGAAATGTATAAATAAAGGTCTAGAAGAGTTGAGAGGGTTGTTAATATTATTGTTGGTTAGAGAAATTTTGAGATAGAAGTGTTGTGGTTGTAAGAGCATTCTGTATTCTGGATCTTCAGCTCGGTGCAAAGATCAACCCTGCAGCTGGGTGCATAGGGAGGCGAGAAAGAGAGAGAGAGAGGACCTGCAACTAAGTGCGCAGATAAAACTATATGTTTTCATCTAATATATCAAGAATAATATATCAAGAAAAACAGTTTTATGGACATATCCCTAGGGAGAGGGTTAACCACATAAATCTTGTTGTTCTGTGCGGATGATGTTGTGTTATTTTTTATCTGTTATATTGTTATGCATTGTTATTTTTTCTATTGAAGGTAATGAGATATATCTAACTTCATGAAGCTAAACACAGTAGGGTTGCAAATATCTAGGTTGCATTGCATTGATGTTCTGGAATCACTTTGAAATTACCCTGGTTGTAGACACCTGTGTCCTGCAACCCCCTATTGCTACTTCGGGTGAGACTTCATATTCTTCATAGGTCTTGTCGAAAGGGACAGTAGTTAGGGTTTGTTAGTGTGCTATTAGATTTGAACCCTGGCTCTTCCCCTGTGAAAACAAATGGTTCTATTGTCGGGACCAATATCTTCTTGAGGGAATTTCAAGGTAGCTTCCATCGAAAACAAAGATTCAGAAGTGGATAGAAGAATAAGAAAGGGACTTCGCTGAAGTTCAGAACAAGAACCCTAGCATTAGTAAAGAAGACTGGTTGGGAAGGTACATCTTTACTAACATGCATGATATTTTCTTTGGAGAAGTTCATAAGGAGTTGTACGAGTGGTTAGCCAGATTAGCAGACACCCAGTTTGAGATCATATCTAGACCACCTGTGGTTTGGACAACAACGTTGATCAAGAAAGTCAAGAGAGTCGATAACGTTGTGTCTAGAGTAGTGGATGTCTGGTTTGATAACACTATTGGAGGATACATTACTGAGTTTTCTATTGACCGAGTAGAGTCATATAGTCAAGCAGAGAGATATTTCTTTAAGGGACCTAGAGGAAAGTTTCTATATTTTTTGAAGATGAAAATTAAGATGCTATTGCATGAGAATAATATCTTGAAGATATAGTAATCAATTGGATTGTAAAGATAATTTTCAAGAATTCAGACAACGACAATGATGCAGAGGCTGGACACACACACAATGGGAGATCATTGATAAAGGTTCCTCTTTCAAATGTGTTTAAGTAGAGTTACGGGCCATTGGCATAAGACGAAGATTTATACAGTGAAGAAGAAGTAGGGAGATCAGATGAAGAGTATTTATAGTTCACGAGGCCAGAGGAAGTAGATACTGAGGAAATTCGTCGAGAAGAACCATAAACATCAGGTACTACGCCAACTTTCAAAGTAAGTATTATTACTCCTCATGTTGTTTTAGCAGCATTAAGTAACCAAAGTAACCATTGTAACCCGAGTAGTCAGAGCAATTAGAGTACTTTTACAAGTATTTTAGTACATACTCAGTCAAGAAACCAAGGAAGATCTATGGTAGATGAAATGAGGTTACCCATATTCAGAGGAGATGGATATGAGGATCTTGATCAACACTGGTTCTTGTGCAAAGCTGTATGGAACATTAAGAAAGTCACTGACGAAGCTATTAAGAGGGCTCAGTTGAGTACTACCTTGAGGGATCGATCATTGAGTTGGTATATGAAGTTTATGTCAGGAGTTGTACAATCTAAACCACTAAGTGACATCAAGACTGCATTGAGTGCATATTTCAAGAAGCCTAAGTCAGAGTCGTAGTGCATTACAGAGTTAAAGGAAATCAAACAAAAGATGAATGAACCTGTCTGGGAATTTGATCAGAAGTTTTAGACCTTGACAGGCCATTTAAGTTTTCGTATTGAAAAACATAAGGAATGGTTCATCACTACCCTCCTGCCACACATTATAGCTCCTCTGATGCAACAAAAGGTCGCTTTGCAGGCTGAAGCTCTGGATATTTCCATGAAACTAGAAGTATCCCCTGTAGGAGAATCCAGTCTAGGTATGAGTCAAATCTTGAATCAATTAACTAGTTTATCTATACAGGTCGAAGACATGAAGAAAGATAAAGGAAAAGAGAAAAGAGAAGACATATGGTGTATTTGATGTAAATTAGAGGGCCATGACAAAGAGAATTGTCCCTTATTTAATGAATACTTGGCCTCTGAGCCCCTAACCCTTTTAAGCATGCTAGTTTACCTTGGTGCGAGGTATGTGGAACTAGACATCGCCTTGGTGAATGCTATTATATGCAAAAATATGTCCAGACACCCACCAATATTTATTGCACATTCTGTAAATCTGTGGGGCATGATGAGAAGGATTGTAGGGATTATGATCTCTTGCATGAAATATCAAGGGATACATATAGAATTCAAGGAGAATTATAGTCAGAAGGAAGTGTTGCACAGTTCAATTCCCCAGCAAGAGGAAAATTCAACCCTCATGGTGGATTAAAAGGAAGAGGACGAGGAGGAGGAATGGGTCAAGGTTGAGGTCAAGTTATTTTCTATAACTGCACACAGCCAGGTCATTTGGCAAGGGATTGTCAAAACCCTTGTACTACTTGAAACTATTGTAATTTATTTGTCCATGTCATTGAAGACTATCCAGTATTGCTAGCTAAACTTCAGGAGAGACGAGGAGGAAACCAAAAAGTCCAACTAATATTAGTAGAACCTCACGGTGAGGACCCCAAAGTTGCTATTATTACTAGAGGAGGCAGTGTTACAGGAGAATATCGGGTGACTCCAGAAAAGACTATAGATGGATCAAGGGTCAGAAGAGCTGCAAAGAAGGCATAGTTGTTTGATCCAAGGAGAGAAAAGCATACTTTTGAATAAGCAAGGAAAGAATTTGTAGGAGAAAAATGTTCTTAATCTAGGGCACAAACATAAGTAAGGTAATTTGAAATGTTGCCAACATTTTATCAATCTTCCCTAGCTAGACAAGGAAAACAGGTAAGCAAGCTCATGGACTTCTTATATACTTGTATCAATTTGATTAAAGATGAGAAAGCTGTGTAGGAACTACAACACTTGGTAAGATAGTATGGAAGTGGAAGAATAGATCCTCTATTGAGTAGATCTATGAATCAAGTATCTAGAAAAAGGAGGAGAAGCAAGGAACTGCACCTTAATGCCTAGATTGGAGACTACGATGTGGACTATCTAGTCCTCGACCTGGGATCATAAGAAAATGTTATGACGAAGAAGACTTGGTGTTACACATTATTTTTGTCATCCCTATGATCGTTAATGATGTAAACCTATCTATTGCCTTTAGAGGGGTCACAGTGGCCTGAGTTCTTGAAGAGAGAAGGAAGAAGAACTTTTCCTGAGAAAAGAAGTTGCATTTTCCTATGTAAAAACCTTATAAAGA
>ML780218.1:272672-287606 GCA_009831015.1 Picea engelmannii | reverse complement strand
AGAGTGTTAGTACTGAGTCTCTGTTTGAGAGTAAGGGTCCTGTTCTCTGATTGCAAGATAGTTGTTCTTACCCATTGCAATGTTATTTTAAAATGTAATCCAGGATTCTTAATTTAAACTATAAAGAATTGCAATAGGGAGATTTCTTTCCTGTAATACAATTCAGAGCTTCAGTTCATTTCAGCAAGTTAGTTAGAATGATTTCCTTACTACAACACTAAGTGCTTTTGGAATTGAGCATATATAGTGCGCAGCTATCTTTGAAACAAAAGACTTCCCTGGGTTGATAATTTATGTTTCACTTGGTTGTTTGAAATTAATTAAGCAATTATAGTGACCAACAACGCCTCTATTCGAAGAATATGCGTTGCCTGTTGGTAGCCGCCTAAGGATTTGCATGAAAATATCCATCATCTCATTACTCTGTTGGGTGAGGGATTCCTCAATCAACAGTTTGAAAGGATCTCCTGTTCTGTCATATTTATTTTCTCCTACCCTGGGAGGTCACTTGGGCATGCGAGAGCTTCTTTCCTCAAGAGAAACAAGCTTGAGACCCAACTCTTTGTACTCCGACCTCGTTGGGGACATGCATTAAGATGACAAGGAGCAGACCGCTCTGATACCACTGATCTGGATTTTATGAGCAGAATGAAATGAATACAGATTATTAACAGGTGCTTAACATGAAATAACAAAGATACAGTAAAACTGGTTTTCTATTCAATAACGAAATAAGTTGAAACTGTAAAATGCAGTGGAAACAAGCTTGCTAGAATGGTGGCAGCTTATCTTTGAGAAGAGATGTGACGACAGTGCACATTCACAAGACGAAGGTTACAATGAGGCTCTAAAGGAATTTTTACAATAATAAATAATTCAAAAATCCCTAGACATCCAAAAACCTAACCCTAGGAGATGAAGTGCCAAAAGTCATATGGGCCACGTTTGGGTAAGTTAGTACATCAAAATCCCGGGGTCATAACTTTTGCATACGATCTCCGTTTTAGGTGTGTGATAGCCCGTTTGAAAGGTAACATTGAGGATATTGATTTTGGGGGCTCAATCATTCCTATAACTATAATTGAGGAGCTTGATACCAAAAAACCTTCATTTAGGCCCTCAAAATGGCCTCGAAAGTTAAAACTTCTAAAAATAGTAAATTGCCAAAATTGTCAGAAAACTGTTTTGAGCTAGTTGGAAAAGGTGCATAGACACTGATATCCATCTATACCAATCCTCCCTCCTTAGGAAGCAATGGTATCCATTGCGTTGAGGTCTCCCATCAAATGAGGAAATTTCTGTTGAATTTGGCCCCGGGTGAGCCACTTGCCTTGGTGCAGGAGCTGCCCTACTTTGACGACTCGATAAAGCTGGATCCTTTGTTGTCTAGTGCCCTTGATCTATCTATCCACAATATGATAATTGAATGCCTATTGTAGGAAGTTGAGGTTGAGCTCTGTTGGTGTCAGTTGTTCTGCTACTTCTGAGGTGTCCAATAATGGTGGGAAATAAGGGAAAAAGGGATCCACGTTGAACACTGGGTACAGACCAAGGAAAGGAGGAATGTTGAGCTCAAAAAAATTATCCCCCATGGCCTTGGTGATATTTTACAGCCCATAACGGAGTGGGTGAAGCTTCCGATGGGGTCCTGTAAGGCGTTCTTTCTGCAAGTGCAACCAAACTTTGTCTCCCACCTGAAACTTATGCGACACCCGATGTTGATCATGGCATTGTTCGTACTTGTCATTGGACTTCTGTAGGATATCCTGAGCCTGTTGGAAGATGTGCTAGATCTGCTCAATGAACTGGGTGGCTTTGTCAACTTCAGTTGGAGCAGGAGATGAGTCAGTTGAGGTGACCACAAGGGGAAGTGCAACATCTATGGGTCCCAATGGTTGGAATCCCAACCCCACTTGAAAGGGGCTGTGGCTGGTTGAGCTATGTAGGGCTCGGTTGTAGCTATGCTAGACATAGGGAAGGCTCTCATCCCATGTGCAAGGGTTCTTTTAATTATACATGGGAAGGATATGCACAATCATTCGATTTACAACCTCAGTTTGGCCATCTGTCTGGGGGTGGAAGGACATGGATTTGGTGAGCTTGGTGTCTAGCAGTGACTAGACGCTCGACCAAAATGTGCTGAGAAATCGACTATCCCAATCTGAGACAATGATTTGTGGGATTCCAAAATGTACCCAGACTCGTTCAAACAAGATCTTAGCAGTGGCCTCTGCTATGATGTTCTTCTTACATGCAACCAGAATCGCCATCTTAGAAAAGCGATCAACAACCACAAAAACACAGTCATTTCCCCGATTAGTGAACGGGAGGCCCGACATGTAGTCCATTGAGATGGATTCCCATGGCTTGTCAAGAGTAGGAAGAGGGGTGTACATTCCCTGTTTCTTAGTGGTCGGTTTGGCAATAGTGCAGGCAATGTAGGACCTGATATACTTGCTGACCTCTTGTCGAAGTTTTGGCCAGTAGAAATGTTTTTGTAGCATCACCACTATCTTTTCAACACCAAAGTGTCTTGCCACCTCACTGTAGTGGGCTTCCCAGATCAACTTCGCTCGCTCACTTGGTGGAACACAGATATGGCCCAGATGACACAACAACCCATATTGAAGATGGAAATTATCGACAACTGCGTTTACACCCAACATTTGGTAGGTGGTGGCGAAGTCAGGGTCTATCTCATAGAGTTGGGTCCATCCAGATGTCTCATGGCCATAAGAGTCTAGCACCGTGGTGAGTGTCACGACTGGAGGTCTACTGTGGAAATCAACGATGCAATTGGTGCTTCCTATTTTATACTTTATGTTGAGGTGGAATTGCTGCAAGTATTTGGACCAATTTTGATAGCAATCATTCTGCAATTTTCCCTGTGTTTTCATGAACTGCAGTGGCTTATGATCAGTGTAGATGACTGTCTCCTTCCCAAGAATGTAATGTCTCCACTGGCAGCATTCTTGCACAATGGAGTATATTTCTTTGTCATAAGTAGGGTACTTACGGATAGTATCTAACAATGTCTCACTATGATAGGCCACAGGGTGGCCGTGCTGAGTGAGAATGGTGCCCATAGCATAATCTGAAGCATCTGTCTCGATCTCAAAAGGATGTTGCAAGTCTGGTAGTGAAAGTATTGGGGATGAGCACAAGCATTGCTTCAAATTATCAAATGATTATTGTTGGGACCGGCCCCATGCAAATTTCACCTTACCACCACCCTTGTTTATCTGGCTAAGGGCCCATGCAATATGGGAGAAACCCAACATGAAACTGCAGTAGCAATTGGCAAGGCCCAAGAAGCTCCGAAGCTCAGTGAGTGTTGTTGGGGCTGGCTAGTCACGGATGACTTGGATCTTGGCTGGATCCAAATATACGCCATCCTGATCAATGATGTAACCCAGGTAATGGACCGTGTCCATGCCGAAGGAGCATTTTCCAGGTTGGCGTATAGCTTGTGTTGCCCCAGGGTGTGCAAAACCTGTTGAATATGCTGCAAGTGTTCGGCCCAAGTCTTGCTGTAAATTAGAATGTCATCCAGATACACCACTACAAAAGTATTGGTGAATGGATGCAGGATATCGTCCATCATCCTCATGAAAGTGGTTGGAGCATTTTTCAAACCAAAGGGCATGACCAACCATTCAAAAAGGACTTCCTTTGACTTGAAGGCAGTCTTCCATACATCTGTATGTTCTATCGGGACCTGGTGGTAGCCAGAATTCAGATCAATCTTACTAAAGTATTTGTCCCCCGTAAGTTGATCAAGGAGGTCATCGATTCGGGGAATTGGGTACCGATTTCTGATTGTGATTTTATTCAGAGCCCGGTAATCAATACAGAGTCACCAAGTTCCATCTTTCTTCTGTACCAGCACAATTAGGCTCTTGCAAGGTGATGAGATGGGGTGGATGTGCCCCTTTTGGAGTAGTTATTGGATCTGTCGCTTGATCTCCTCATTCTCTAACAAAGAGAGACAATAGACTGGCTCATTGGGTAGCGGTGCGTCGGGGGTCAGATCGATGGGGTGCTTGACCTGGCAGTGCAGAGGTACCCCTATAGGTGAGGAGAAGATATCCGAGTATTCTTTGACGACCTTATCTACTTGCTTCTGCTGCGTGGAGAGGTCGGCTGCAAAGACCCTAGATGTGGCTATGATCTTTCTCTTATTCTGAGAGCGAATCATGAAGAAGACAAAATTCCCCGTCTGAGAGATGACCTTCCTACATTGCTTAGCAAAGATCAAGGAAATAACACTAGGTGGGACTGCCTCGGGTATCCTGTACAATTTCCTGTTCAAAGTAATAATAACACTATGAGGCCTAGACTCATATACAACATGAAGTTTACATAAATAAGGTTGGCTTAAAAGAACATCACAAACTTCGAGAGGAGAAACATCACACAATACCTCATCTTTGAAGGGCTTGATGTCGTATGACAGTCGGCACTGTTGGTTGACACGGAGATCACTTCCTTGGCAGAGCCATCTAATGTTGTACGGTTGTGGGTGCGACGTTATTGGTAGGGCCAACTGCTTGATGACCTCTACTTAGATGAGGTTCTTCGGGCTACCTCTATCAATGATGAAGTGCAGTGGGGTGCCTTTTACCCACATCTGTGAATGGAAGAGGCACTCTCCTTCTTCTAGCTCATTTGGTTCACTAGGCTGGAGCTTGGTGGTAGAAATGGTGGTACTGGGTTCCACATCATTGATTCATCTTCCCATTTCTGGTTCTGTCTTAGAGTCATAATCTACATCTAATTCAGAGGATTTCACTTCGGCCACCAACGACTTCTTTGAGCGACAGTCAACAACGTTATGCCAAGGGCTCTTATGGAAGTCACACCACTTCCCGATATATTTCTTTGTCTTTCCGGTGTCCTTCTTTGCTCGTTTCTTGGACTAGTTGTCTTGATACTATCCATCTTTTCTCTGCCCTTTTTTCAGTGGGTTGGGGCCGTCCTTTCTTGGCTTTTGTTGTGAGGGGTTCCCAGACCCAAATTGCCATGTCTTTTGTTTGAGCTTCTGCTCGATTTTGATGACATATCGGTAGGCTACGCCCAAGGATGAGATGTCCAAAAATTCCATTTCAGTATGGATGTATCTATGAAGAGCTACATGATACTTGAGCATAATATGTCACTCTGAATATTTGATACCCAACTTGGTGCGCAAGGTATGGAAGATATTTGTGAAATCTGGAATTGCTTGGTCTCTTTATTGCCGCAGTGTGGTCCATTTGGTATATAGGTCATCATAACTTCTGACAGGGTAGTATTGTTCCATAATAGCATCCATGAAGGATTCTCAAGTGGTCGTGACTGAAAATAATGAAGTTTCCTATGTTTCCTTTTTCTCACAGAAAGTTTCCCACCAATCTTTGACACAGGGAATGGCTTTGGAAGTGCAAAAGTAATATTTTCTTTATTCGAAAAGTTATGGACAGAAAAATACCCTTCTAGTAGATTCAACCACTTGTATACAACATCTGTGTCTATCTAACCTTCAAATATAGGAATATCGAAGTTTATTTGTACCTTGAATGGGGCGATGCCTCCATTCGAAGAAGATACGCGGCATGTTGGTAGCCGCTGAAGGATTTGCGCGAAACTATCCATCATCTTGTTCCTCTGTTGCGTGAGGGATTCCTCAATCAACAGTTTGAAAGGATCTCCCATCCCATCATCTTTCTTTTCTCCTACCATGGGAGGTCGCTTGGGCATGCGAGAGATTCTTTCCTCAAGAGAAACAAGCTCGAGACCTAACTCTTTGTACTCCGGCCTCGTTGGGGACATGCATTAAGATGATAAGGAGCAGACCACTTTGATACCATTGATCCAGATTTTATGAGAAGAACAAAATGAATATAGATTATTAACAGGTGCTTAACACAAAATAACAGAGATACAGTAAAACTTTTTTTCTATTCAATAATGAAATAAGCTGAAACTGTAAAATGCAGCGGAAACAAGCTTGCTGGAATGGTGGCGGCTTATCTCTGAGAAGAGATGTGACGACAGCGCGCATTCGCAAGAAGAAGGTTACAATGAGGCTCTGAAGGCATTTTTACAATAAGAAATATTTCCAAAAACCCTAGACATCCAAAAACCTAACCCTAGGAGATGAAGCGCCAAAAGTCATGTGGGCCCCGTTTGGGTAAGTTAGTACATCAACTTCTCGGGGTCGTAACTTTTTCATACGATCTTCGTTTTAGGCATGTGATAGCCCGTTGGAAAGGTATCATATAGGAGATTAATTTTGGGGGCTCAATAATTCCTTTGTATATCATTGAGGAGATTGATCCTGAAAATCCTTCATTTATTCCCTCAAAATGGCCCCGAAAGTTAAAACTGCTAAAAATAGTAAATTGCCAAAATTGTCAGAAAACTGTTTTGAGCCAGTTGGAGAAGGTGGGTGGCCACCGATATCCATCTGGATCAAGGAATAATAGAACCTATGGAATAATCTAAATGGATCATCCCTTTGGTGTTCCAGGATAAGAATTAAGGGGAAATCAGAATCTGTGTAGATCTAAGGAAGCTTAACAATGCATGTTTACATGATCCATTTCCTACACCTTTTACTGATGAGGTTCTAGATAATGTAGGAGGACAAGAGGTTTATTCATTCACATATGGATTTTCGGGCTATCGCTAGATCGGAATTGCTAAGGAAGAACAACATAAGACTACATTTGCAATAGAATGGGGTTCCTTGTAGTACACTATGATGCCTTTTGGGTTGAAGAATGCACGAACCATGTTTTCCAGGGTGGTGGTCAAAGCATTTAAGGAGTTTCTACACAAGTTTTTCGAAGCATATTTTGATGACTGGACCATTTTTAGTCTACTGAAATATCATATTGAATGTCTGAGATTAATGTTAGATAAGTGAAGGCAATATTAGATTGAATTGAATCTAATGAAATGTATTTTCTTTTTACCTTTTGGAGTGTTGTTAGGACATATTGTGTGCAAACAGGGGTTGTTTGTAGATCCATCCAAGATTGATCTCATTGTTGATCTACCTCCTCCTACTTTAGTTAAGCATATGTGCACTACATTAGGACACATTGGATATTATAAATTTTTTATTAAAGGCTACGCCCAGATAAAAACACCCATGGAGAAGTTACTAAAGAAAGATAGTAAATTTCAATGGACAGAGGAATGCCAACATAGCTTCGACACACTAAAGAAAAAAATGGTCACTGCACCTATCTTGGTTTTTCCATATTGGAGTAAGGAGTTCAATGTTCATGTCAATGCTTTGTCGATGGCAATAGGAGCAGTCTTAGCATAGCCAGGAGTGGGAGATATTGACCACCCTATAGCCTTTGCTAGCAGGAATCTTTCTACATCTTAAAAGAATTATACTACCACTAAAAGAGAAGGCTTAGCTATGGTATATGCGATGTAGAAGTTTTGACACTATTTTCTAGGAGGAAATTTTAATATGTTCACTAATCATTCTACATTGAAGTACTTAGTCAACAAGCCAATGTTGGGGGGAATAATATGCAGATGGCTACTACTATTCCAGGAGTATGACTCTGAGGTTGTGTTGAAGCCAGGAAGAATGAATAAAGAACCTGATAACTTATCCATGTTAGAACATGGTGAGGAACCTACCATTCTGGAGGATACACTACTAGATGCATAGTTGTTGGCCACCAGAAAATTTGATGATCACTTCGCCAAGATAGTTCAGTTTGTGTCCACAGGAATGGCACCTCGCGAGTATACCGTTATTTGGAAAAAATAGTTGGTAGTCCACGTTGCAGACTTTCAACTTATAGCTGGACAGTTATATAAGATGGAACCAGATGAGATCTTGAGGAGATGCGTTATGGAGGAATAAATACCATTGATTGTTGCAGAAGAACATGAAGGCATCGTAGGAGGAAATTATGCAGGGAAAGAAACAACGCAGAAGGTTCTCATAGATAGCCTATGGTGGCCTACCTTACAAAAGAATGCTAAGTAATACTACAGATCTTGCGATGTATGCCAAAGGATAGGGAAGCCTTCCAGAAGAGACGGGATGCCTTTAATACCTCAACTAACTTTACATGCATTTGAGAAATGGGCTATTGACTTTGTGGGACGTATCAACCCACCAGGAAAGTGCACAGGAGTTCGATACATTATCGCTGCTACAAAATATTTGACTAGATGGGTGGAAGTAAGAGCAGTTAAGGATTGTAGTGCAGCCACAACTGCGTAGTTCATATTTGAGGATATTATAACAAGATTTGGATGCCCAAAGATCCTCATGAGTGATCAAGGCACACACTTCATCAACAAAACTATTGAAGCCTTGACTCAGGAATTCCAATTCCACCATCATAAGATAACTCCATACCACCCATAGGAGAATGGTACATTCGAAGCTTTCAATAAGATCTTGGAGACATCAGTGACTAATATTTGCAGTGTTAAGGGAGATGATTGGGATCTAAGAATTCCAGCAGTATTATGGGCTTATAGAACTACTTGCAAAAAGTTAACAACATAAACCCCATTTAAGTTAGTTTATGGCTTGGAAGCAGTGGTGCCTATGGAATACTTGGTTCCTAGTTTACAAATTGCAGCATTTACAGGTATGGATGACACCGAAGCTATTCAAGACATGCTTGTGTAGTTGCTGGAACTGGTGGAAGACAGGTTCATTGCAAGATTTCATCAGCAGGTAAAAAAAGAATGAGAAAAGGCTTACCACGACAGACATATCAAGAAGAAATAATTTAAGCAAGGAGATTTGGTACTGTTATATGAAAACAAGTTCATGAATCATCTAGGGAAGTTTAGGACACATTAGATCGGACCATTCGAAGTTGCCTATGTTATAGAAGGAGGAGTTGCATAGTTGAATACCCTTAATGGAGAATGGAACAATGGTTTGGTAAATGGGAGCCAGTTGAAACTATATTATGACAACCAACTTCCTCCCAGCTCTCAGTAAAATCATAGAAAGAAGGGTCTAGGTACCAAGTGCAGCTGAAATTGGGTACCAGACACAAAAAATATAGTATGCACAAGATGGGGAGAGATAGAGAAAAAAGCACATGCTGCTCCACACAGTATGCAGTCGAAGTAATACAGAAGATTCAACCCTGCAGTGACTCGAGACGAGTCACATGTGAGTGTTGGGGGCCTGTTGGCCCTTGTTTATGTAAGAAAGTGAAGATTAAGGAAGGAAGAGAAATAATGAAGTGCGTGGAAGGTACAAAAATCTAGGAAGGGTCGAAGTGGCTAAAGAAGCATAAAATACGGAACGAGGTAAAGGAAAAGCAAGCCATTGAAAGAGAAGATCAAGGAAGACAAAGAAGCAAAGAAGATGGATCATGGACAACTCAACAAGTGGAAGAAGACACCAATGGGTGCTTTGGATCACCTCATGGAGAAGAAGGAAGAACAGATTGGTGAAGCCCTTAAAATGCAGGTCAAGTGGACCTAGGGTTTTGGCACTTAGGGTTTTAGCACCTAGGGTTTTAACGCCTAGGATTCGGTCTAAGGTTGTCTAAGATTCATGAAATGTATAAATAAAGGTATAGAAGAGTTGAGAGGGTTGTTACTATTATTTCTGGTGAGATTAATATTGAGATAGAAGTGTTGTAGTTGTAAGAGAATTCTGTATTTTGGATCTTCAGCTGGGTGCAAAGATAAACTCTGCAGCTAGATGTGTAGGGAGGTGAGAAAGAGAGAGAGAGAGTATATACAGCTAAGTGCACAGATAGAACTATATGTTTTCATCTAATATATCAAGAAACAAAATTCTATGGATGTATCCCTAGGGAGAGGGTGAACCACGTAAATCTTATTGTTCTGTGTGGATGATGTTGTGTTATTTTCTATCTGTTATATTGTTATGCATTGTTATTGTTCCTATTGAAGGAAATGAGATATATCTAACTTTACGATGCTAAACATAGTAGGGTTACGAATCTCTAGGTTGCATTGCGTTGCTATTCTGGAATCACTTTGCAATTCCCCTGGTTGTAGACACCTATGTCCTGCAACCCCCTATTACTACTTTGGGTGAGACTTCATCTTCTTCATAGGTGTTGCCAAAAGGGCCAATAGTTAGAGTTTTTTGGTGTGTTGTTAGAGTTGAACCCTGGGTTTTCCCCTCTACCAACACATGACATACTTTAGTTTTCCTTTCAATCATTTGAATCTTTGGTCAATCTCCCATGCAAATTCTCCTAGTTTCTGTCTAATCTTTATCATCTCATTCATGTATTGATCCTTTGAACTAGGATTTTGGAATTAATTTATCAATATATTTTTGATATCTCCAATCATTCTAGTTATCCCTGGAATACTGTTTGCACCTAATCTCATGTACCAATCTAATGCGCGATCTCTTAGCATGATAACTAACTGCGCAAGTTTAGTGTCATCATCTGTGATATTTTTTTCTTCCCAGATCTTTTCACAAATAAACAAGTTCTTCTCAGGGTCCTCCAATGCCTCTCCTTTGAATTCTGGTAACCTAATGGTGGGATCATGTCCTGCCATCCTGAATGTTGAACTACTACCTCCGCACAATGTAGATACTTGACTAATGCTTCCTGAACTCGTTCACTCGGTTGTTGTTCCTTGTGTAGATGTACTTCCTGCTGTCTTCCTCCTCCCAAAATTCAGTTGTCTAAATGGTGGTGTTCTTCTTGGTGTATTATTACAACATAAGTTGGTGGGTTCTGCACTGAGACTGATATGGATAGGAGCGTTTCCTTCTATTCCTACTCTTGGACCTCTCGTCTTCCTCTCATATGTCACTGTTGTAGGTGAATCCCCTTGCGGACAAGTGGATTCCCTCTTGGTCTCTAGACTCCTAAGGCCAAGATAGAAAAGTTCTTAACATGGACACTGGAATCCTTTTAGATCTAATCAAGCTAATATACGAAGGAGAAGAAGAAAGGTATGTTCCTTGTTAATGGCATTTGCCCTTGCAAAGTCTAAGCTGAGCTTTGATCCTGAGCTTCCTGATAGGTCTTATAGAACAAAAAAAGATACAATGGACTTCCTACTCTATTGAGATTAGCTCAAATATAGATCCATCTACTGCATACAAACTCATATGGAACAAGCATAAGTTTGAAAGAAACATGCCAAGCATTTATTATTAATGAGAACAAGTAAAAGTACTTACAATCCTTTGAATGAAGGTGCATCAACTTCTTCTAGTTCTCCTTGTCCAACCTGTTGAGAAATACTAAGGGGGGGGGGGGTGAATCAATATTTCAGTCAATCAATTAATTTTCTCTTTTCTTTCACTGAAAAACCTTAGGCTACTTTGTAGAGACCAGTTGTTGTATAGTATTAAAGAAACAAGAGTGCATCCAGAGATCTTATAATGAATTTCTTTATTCATGAGATGTCTATTAAGCATTAATTCAATTCAGTAATAAACAAAACAATCCAACGCAAATGAGTAAGACACATGAACACCAGGATTTAAGGTGGAAACCCAAATCGAGAGAAAACCACCGCTGCCGTTGTCTCTGTCTTCAATAATTATTATTAAGAAAATGATTTACAACATTGTACTAGTGCAGACTCATACTAGTACACAGGCTTCTACCTGTAGAAGGCTGCAACCTTCTCATGTTTACCAGCCTTTCCTGGAAGGGAGCTTCAACCCCCTGGAAATCGCACCAGTTTCTACTGGTAGGATGCTTCTACTGAAGGCTTTAACCCTCAGACATGATGTTGATAGCGTTTCATCAATTTTCACACTGGATCAGGCAGTTTCAACCCTTTGTACATTTGTCAGCAAACATATTTTGCCCAAAACTTTAGAATATCAAAAATAACCCAGACTTCAATATGCATTCAACATCCTTCGTCAGAGATCCTAACTGTCATATGCATATTTAATTTGAATGACCCGTATATATATATATATATATATATATATATATATATATATATATATATACTTCCCTTTTATTGATCAGTAATAATATGTGTTGCAGAGCAGTTCAGATCTATATTAGCTTACCCGGATTCATATGTGTTCTACGCGCTGGCCATCATCTTCTTTTAGAAGAGACAGTTCTGACATCTTATTAAGACTTGTATCCTGGAGATGATGCCTCAGCTCTCCTAGTTTCTAAACCCACTGTAGATAAATCTCTGTCAATGTAGATCTGCCACCCAACTGCCACAATGAGGTTCCTCCCACCTCAAACCTTTTCTGCAGCCTGCACAAATGACCTCAGCGACCTGTAGATGTGCCTACTGTTAGAAAATGGTCTCCACGTCCTCCAGAAGGACCCCTGCTGCCTATCACCGTCCTTACCGCCCTACTTTGCTTTTTTGGATCACCTGTAGAAAGGGGAATCGACCCCTTCTTAAGCCCATAGGTCAAGGAACCGTTCAATGCTCATTGAGTCCCATATTTATTGCTCGGGGGAAATTGGGTCTCTTTTTAAAATTTGAATTAAACCTACGCGCGCCTTTTTAAATTGGGTTTCGACATTCCTTATGTTCAAGGTTTTCTCACTTACAAATCTCGATCCCTGAAACTCCGTGAGAGGTCATATCAATGGTCCAGATCATTTCTTTAATCAACGACTGTGATTAAGTTGCGATATCGCATGTCGCAAAATCTTCATTGGTTTCTTTGCCTCTTGGGTTCGCGATTTGCCGATCCCTGACTTCCTCCATACTCTTGACACGCATCCCACCGAATGGACGGTTCAAATTCCATGTCGAGGTTTCCTCTAGGGATTTCCCCGATCATCCATCCACGGGAATACCAATTTGCTGATTCTCGATACGCTGGTCCTCCAGGGTGGCCCACACGCTATCTGCCTTATCGGGAAATCGCGTATCGCGATTTCACGATATGTGATGCAATTGTTCATGAGACTCATGGAACTCCGATTCTCGATTCTCTGATGAGGCCTCCTGTTGAGCTTCTTTAGGTGGTGCCCGATTAATTCCACGCGTCCTTCCAAATGGACGGTCCCGATTATGTCGGGATTTTGAGACTTTCAATGTCCCGGTTCTCATGACCTTGAGGACTTCGATCTCCCGATGGCTTATCTCCCTCGCAGCTTCTGTAGATCTGACGGCTGTCAGCGACCCTCTGCAGCGATCATACGTGCCCACCCAAAGCTCAACCATACACTGATTTTCTTACATGAAGACTCTTCTTCTTCCTTTGCCGCATCCTTTGCCATCAATGACAATATTTCCAACAATCTCTCCCTTTGTCATTGATGGCAATACGCTTCCTCTGTCTATTTCCTCCCTCTTTGACATCAATGGCAAAGAGTGGAAAATACCATGCTCCCCCTGAGATTATGTTGCATCTTCATAATAATCCTTTGCATATGACGAAGGCTCCCCCTTAGCCAGAGAATTTAGAGATGCTCATCAACACCTTACAACCAAATGAGGCTTCTGTACTTAAGTAGACCTGATCCTCTGCATGGAAGAGACTACTCCCAGTTTTCGTCGGAGATATTCGAACGCTTCTCTAGGTAGAGGTTTGGTAAATATATCAACAACTTGTTCTTTGGAGGGAACATACTCCAATTTCACCTTTTGCTCAAGCACCTGTTCTCATAAGAAGTGATATTTGATGGGAATGTGCTTGGTCTTGGAATGCATAACAGGATTCTTTGAGATACTGATGGAACTTGTATTATCACACATAATAGATACAGGGGGTGAACATTTGATTTGAAAGTATTGAAGGGTTTGCATCATCCAAAGAAGTTGAGTCCAACAAGATGTTGCAGCCATGTATTCTGCTTCTGCTGTAGATAAGGCAATGGAACTTTGTTTCTTGCTAAACCAAGATACTAACTAGGGCCCCATGTAGAATGCACCACCACTAGTGCTTTTGCGATCATCAACACTTCCAACCCAATCTTCATCAGTGTATGCATGAAGAGTAAGATCAACATTCTTTGGATACCATAGTCCAAAATCTTGAGTTCCTTGTAGATATTTGAATATTCTTTTCACAGCCTGAAGGTGAGACTCTCTTGGATTGGCTTGAAATCATCCAATAATCCCAACTGCATGCATAATGTCTGGTCTTGTCCCAGTGAGATACAATAGACTTCCTATCATAGATTTGTATTCTGGCTGATTCACCGTAGGAGAATCATCATTAGAACTGAGATTACATCCAGTTATCATTGGTTTACTTACAGGTTTGCAATCTTCCATGCCATACTTCTTGAGGATTTGCTTAAGGTATTTTGTTTGTGATAGGAAAATGCCATCTGTTTCTTGTTGCACTTGTAATCCAAGAAAGAATGTTAGTTCCCCAAGTAAATACATTTCAAATTCTTGTTGCATATCAGAAGCAAATTTCTGACTCATGGATTCTTCATTACTTCCAAAAATGATATCATCAACATATACAACTACAATTAGTAGTTTGTCATTTTTAGTTTTTGTGTATAAGTTGCTATCAACAGATCCTTTTGAGAATCCTTGTTGATGGAGATATTTGTCAAGACGAGAGTACCATGCCCTTGGGGCTTGTTTGAGACCGTATAGAGCCTTTTTAAGTCTACAAACAAGTTTTTCATCATTTCCAAAGATGAATCCTTCTAGTTGTTCTATATAAACTTCTTCTTCCAGATCACCATTGAGAAACGAAAATTTAACATCCATTTGATGAACTTTGATTTGTTGGAATCTTGAAAATGCAAGAAACATTCTTATGGCTTCAAGTGTAGCTACAAGAGAAAAGGTTTCTTCAAAGTCTATACCTTCTTGCTGAGCATACCCCTTGCACAAAAGTCTATCTTTATTTCTTATAACCTCCCCATTCTCATTTAGCTTGTTTTTGAATATCCATTTAGTTCCAATGACATTTTTGTCATGGGGTCTTGGTACTAATTCCCAAGTGTGATTCTTTTCGATTTGATAAAGTTCTTCATT
>ML780218.1:231367-249738 GCA_009831015.1 Picea engelmannii | reverse complement strand
AAACCTATCAAACTTCAAATACCACTGTCTTGGAGCTTGCTTTAGGCCATACAAGCTCTTCTTCAACCTGCATACCAAATTCTCCTTCCCTTTGACCTCATACCCCTGTGGCTGCTGCATATAAATCTCTTCCTCCAAATCCCAATTGAGAAAAGTTGTTTTTACATCTAACTATACAAGATGCAAATCTTCTACTGCCACAAGACTTAAAATAGTCCTAATTGAAGTCATTTTAAAAATAGGAGAAAATATTTCATCAAAATCTATACCTTTCTTTTTTGCAAACCCCTTTACAACAAGTCTAGCCTTGTACTGCTTTTCTCCTCCATCTTCTTCCTTCAACTTGTAAACCCATTTATTCTGCAACGCTCTTTTTCCTGCAGGCAATTGAACCAAGTCCCAAGTCTGGTTATTTTCCAAGGAATCCATTTCCTCTTTCATGCCTTTCTCCCACTTCTTTTTGGTGTCTACCTACATTGCCTCTTCATAACATTCTGGTTCAACAGAATCAGTCAACAATAAATAATATAATGAAGGAGAGTATCGTTCAGGGGGTATACTTAACCTGGTAGATCTTCTAAAAACACTTGCAAGTGTTTGAGGTACCTGTTTCTCTTGTTGTCGTACATTTTGATTTTAAGGTTCCTTTGGAATTTCTTTTTCAGTGATCTCATCAAGCACTGTGTATTCTTGTTTTTCTCTTTCCTGTTTCTTTCCTTGCAACTGATATTTGTACATGACCTTCTCATTGAATATGACATCTCTACTCCTAATGATTTTGTTATTTTCATAATCCCATAAGCAATAACCAAAATCATTAACACCATATCCAATAAAGGTACACTTCTTGGATTTTTCCTCAAGCTTTGTTCTATTTTCTTTATCAATATGGACAAATGCTTCACAACCGAAAGTTTTCAAAAAGGAATAGTTTACCTTTTTTCCTATCCATTCCTCCTCTGGAATTCTACCATCCAAAGAGCTTGAAGGTCCTCTGTTTATTAAGTAAACAACAGTAACTACAACATCTACCCAAAACTGTAAGGGAAAACCAACATGCAATCTCATACTCCTTGCATGCTCCATGATTGTCCTGTTCATGCTTTCTGACACACCATTTTCTTGTGGTGTTCATGGAACTATCTTCACTTTATGAATCCCATGGTATGAATAGTAATAATCAAATTCCTTTTTGTAGTATTCACCTCCATTATCTGATCTGAGACACTTCAAATTTTTTCCTGTCTCATTCTCAGCTAAAGCTTTCCATTTCTGAAAAGTATCAAAAACATCAGATTTTTGTCGAATGCAATAAACCCAATTTTTTCTAGTTGCATCATCAATAAAAGTAACATAAGAATGAGAGCCACCAAGAGATGATACCTGAGCTGGTCCCCATACATCTGTATGCACAAGCTCTAACCTTTCATTCTTCTTTTCTTTTCCGACTCTGATAAATCCGACTTTCTTTTGTTTTCCATAAACACAATGCTCACAGAAGTCCAAATCAATTTGTTTAAGATCTGGCAACAAATTTATTTTGTGAAGGATCTTCATACCCTTCTTACTCATGTGTCCCAGCCTATGATGCCATAGTGCTGTATCCACTCCTGTAGAAGCTAAAGATATAGAAGAGTCAGTACTACCAGTACATAGATACAATGTACCTACCTTCTCTCCTTCCGCTATCACCAATCATCCTTGGATGACCTTCCACATCTTATCTTTAAATATGGATATACAACCTTCACTTTCCAACTACCCTATTGAAATCATATTTTTTCTTAAATCTGGAACATGTTTTACCTCTTTCAACAACCACTGGTTTCCATTTCGTTGCTTTATTTTTACCTTTCCCATTCCAACAATTTTGCATGGTTTATCATCACCCAAATGAACCTGTCCAAAATCACCTTGAACATAATCTAGAAAATGTTTCCTATGGGGTGTGGCATGAAATGAAGCTCCTGAATCTACTACCCAAGACTCAGAAATATTATCTACAGAAAGAATCAAAGCATCTTGTAACACATTACCTGTTACATTTGCGTCCTGATTTCTCTCCTGATGTCCATCTCTTTGTTTCTTTGGAGCTCTGCAATATTTCTTTAGATGTCCTTTCTTCCCACAATTCCAACACTCTATCTTTCCAAGTCTGGATTTGGATCTGCCCTTCCTATAATTTCCGTGGTTTCCTGAGCCCTTTCCTCTATCCTTTTGTCTTCCCTTGTTCTCCATGTTCAACGCATTTCCTGATGTCTCACCTGTGCTTTTCCATTGCATTTCCTCACTAAGGATAACACCACCAACATCATCAAATTTTAAAGTATTTGAACCAGATACAGAGTTACTTACAGCCATGACCAAGCCATTCTAGCTTTCTGACAATGAGCACAAGATTAGAAGAGCCCTAACCTCATCATCGAAGTCCACTTTTACAGAACTTAGTTAATTAGTAACCGTATTAAATTCATTTAAATGATCTGCAATAGACCCACCTTTTGACATCTTCATATTAAATAATCTCTTCATTAGAAATACCTTATTTGACGCCGAGGGTTTTTCATACAATTTGGTCAACACGTCCATCAAACCCTTCGTTGCCTTTTCTTTCAAAATATTGAAAGCCACCGACGCTGCCAGGCTCAGCTGTATCGTTCCTAGAGCCTTTCTATCAAGAATCTCCCATTCTTCATATTTCATGGCCGTCGGCTTCTTTGCTACTCCGCTCAATGGTAGGAATAGATCCTTTTGATATAAATAGCTTTCCATATGCATCTTCCATAACTGGTAGCTTTGGCCGTTAAATTTATCGACCCTAAACTTTCCATCTTTCGACATTTCTCCCACTCGAACCATGAACCCTCTTTTCCTGTGAGTTACCTTACGCTCTGATACCAGTTGTTAGAAAAACAGGACCGTAGAGCCATAAAATAAAACAAATGCAGAAAAAAAACACAGAAGACACACAATACAAGAGAGACACAGATTTACGTGGTTCACCCAGTGTGGGCTACGTCCACCAGAGAAATTGCTAGGTCCTTCCTTTATTATTATCCAGCAAATGAAGGGATACAAATTACAGCAAAACCCGTTGTAACTTCCTCTTCTTTCTCTCACAGTCTCCTCTCTCAAAATACAATATTCACCATCAACCATAGCTGTGATACATTTCCCTCATAAAAGAGGGTTTCCTTCTAGTGAAAAAAACCCTAACATAATCTCTACCGTTAGATCTGCGACCTTATAATGAATGGTCCAGATTTACAATGAAATTACAATATAATTTTACAAGGCAATTTTTGCTTCGGGGGACGCTGCCCCCAAACCCCCGCTGGGGGCTCGCTTGCCCCCAGACCCCCCAGCCGGGGGGATAGCCCCCTCAGACCCCACAGAGGGGGTACCCCCCCTCTGCACTCCCTCGCGTGGAAGAGTGTACATACTTCTAGGGTGTAAACACTTCATATGGTATCAACACGGCTGAAAGAAAGGACCTCTGAATCAGGAAGATAATCAGGCTCCACAACCAACAACACATGATCCCACCTTGGATTTTACTGAATCTATCAATCCATCCAGGATGGTATCTATTGCCAATTTGTTGTTCCTTTTTTCTTCCTTTTGAGCTGTAGTCTTTGGTTTCTTCAAAGCATTGTATCCTAAAGCAACTAAGAACCAAAGATATACCCCAAGAGATTTCAAGTAAGTTTCCATTCTATTACTCCAGTATTCAAAATTGCTTCCATCAAATGGTGGAATCCCATTTGGAATTTTGTCTTCCATTTCTTCTTAGGATCTTCCTTCCAGTGGTTAAACTGTACTAAAGGTAACCCGCTCTGATGCCAATTGTTGATACTGAGAGGGGGGTGAATCAGTATCAAGTACAATTTAAAACCTTTTTCAACTTATACTTAAACCATTCAACTATATCCAATGAGCAATGAACAATAGTATAAGAGTTACACCAATACACCACAATACACAATGCACAATATATGAGAAATAATCAATAGTTATTGTTCAAGGGAAGTAATGACTTCCAAAGGTAGCTACAACTTCCAAATATAAAGGGAGGGATAAAACTCCAAGAGGAAGATACAATCCTCCAATATCAAGAGATATTTGAACTCTCCATACTTTCCCCTTCTTTCCACCCAAGAATATATGAGAGATAATACAACTTTACATTAAATAATCACCATCAACCAATCATCACATAGAACCTGATAATGCTTCCTGAGACTTCTTCAATTTCTACAATTCTTCAATTATTGGAGTACTCTGATCCTGTATATAATATTACTCAATGTATTCTCTAAAACTCCTCCAAGTTTCACGACTTGAATCCTCCCCAAAAAAGAAGTTATAGAAAAAATGGTAGACTTTATTCAATTCTGGTCTATTCAGGAGACCGAACTTGTACAGAATGCCCCACACTCAATATTTAACATCCAATTCTGAAACTCGCACACAAGAAACCAAAGTCTGTACTATTTCCAATTAAATTTGTCCCATGTCATTTGGATTCTCTATGAAGAAGTTATGACTATTTTACCCGGAACACCTGTTTATTGACTAGCTTCAGGACTGGTCACAAACCCTATCTTCCATAGAGTGTATCTCCATAATTTTAGTGAATCAAGAGATGAAATTTTTACCAGAGGTACCTTGATATGTACTCTCAATACTATAGTTATTTCACCATCTGAATCATTCTATAAAAAAAGTTACAGAAAAAATGGTAAGATGACCTGAAAATAACATACCTTAAAACACATCACCAAAAGACTTCATCCTCCCTTGAAATCCGGCCTTCTTTACTTATTATTTCCTCTGAAATTCGACTTGTATCAAAATGAATGTATAATGATGTTTATTTATACCATTTATGTCACTTTGTTTTAACATTAGGGTCGACTTGACACTTTCTTACTTTGTAATTCTTTTCTTTAATTATCTTCAGGGCCTACATGTACTTCCTTCTTCAATTCACTTTGTCATCTTCAAAAATTCATTTCTCCTCAACCATGAGGATCCACATGACATGCCACATACCATCGGAAACAACATGATGTATACTATCCATTCATGGGTGTTGTATATGCATGTGCATTGTCCTTCATGTCCAAATACCTTTATCAATCTTGCGGTCGAAAACCCATGACTAGGGTTGACATTAATGACAACAACCAATATTCCAACATGAAGTCCTCCATACAGAACAAGAAAGTGTGGGATTTGTATATAATGTAGTGGTAGGACAAACAAGAGTCCTATACTCATCACCAACAGTTGGTTTTGTGAATCCCATATATGTTTCGGTAAAAGCTCTCGCAGGTAACTGTGGGACCTCTTCATCTATGATGTTCCGAAGGGAGTCTAAACAAAGAAAAAGTGGTTCAAGAGGAATTGTTGACACATATGTAGTGCGAGGGGTGGGATTATCAACCGTAACCAAAGCTCCTTCATGATTGTCTAACAAACAAGTAACAACACTGCTAATGTCAGATTGATTTTCTACCTCTCCATGGTAGTTGTCTTCTAGAGGGTTAGGAGATAAAGGTTGGTAGCCTTCGAAGGCAGCCCTTGCATCCTACGTGATCGGTGAAGACCTTTATCATCTACAGACTCAATTTTGGAGAATAACAGTACAGACTGAAAATCTAGGGCCAACTATCAAAAAGAAACAACATACACTAATAAAATCTAGGAATCAAAACCAAGCAAACAAAACTTCTCTCGATGACCGTACTAGTTGGTGATGAAATCCAACGTCGCGTGATCAAGTCAAGAAGGGGCTAGTATATGGTGGAACAGTTACAATGGTGATCCATGCTTAACAGACTTTCACCTTGGTGCAAGCTTCCATGTAGTAATTGTGGATTTACCCTCCAAGGAGCCTGAGTGAGTTTGACCAATGTCTTTTCTAGGTATGGTGAGATTTCCCTTCACCGTCACCTCATGTAAGTACCTAAAGATTATGGAAACTAAGGACACCAACTCGCAATCAGCGCCTGGGCGGGTACAGTCAATAGTCCAATACGAACGTATGGGTAGGATAACAAGTCCGAAATCAACTCGAGAGGCTCCCACACATAATCGTGGGTATATCCTCAAGTGACCCCCAAGTTACAATCTGACCACTAAAAATAGTTGAACCACAGAGGGATAATCTTCGTAATTCTCTCGAATACGACCTCGTGCATAACCCCTATGTGAGAGGAGGATCCCAGAAAGCCTATATGACAATTGCATTTGACTCTCCCTATCTCAGGATGTTAATGTTTGTTTTGAAAACTTTGGAGAGTTGTACTCATAGCCTAATCCAAAGTTCTAATCCTAGTCTAATGTTGGTGGAAGATCCTAAAAACAAAATGTTCTAGATAATTTTTAATTAGCATTGATTTTATAGTTGTTATTTACTCAAAGGGTGTATGCCAATGAAACTGATGGTATGATGACTCAATTCCCAAAAATGGAAAAGAAAATGATAAGCAATCATTTCTTTTGATGAATTCCTATTTAAGAGAAAGAGATAAAGAGTTGTTTTCACTATCAACACTAAGATGCAATGTCCTCAATCAATTATTTCTCAATCAAATCCAATGCAATGCTAAAAATTTCAGAAATGCCTTCTAATATCCAAACCAATCACTAAAATATGTCATTTTTCTTATATGTGAATGATAATCATATGTAATACTTCTAATGTCAATCATACTTAAGGATTAAACAATTAGAAGAAAACCTCACATAAACAAAAAATACACTCTCGTTGTGAATAAACAAGAAAGACAAAGGTAACCAAATTTGCAAACAAGAACCAAAAAACCTCAAACAAAAGAGAAATGATGGAAAATTGACTTCAAAGATAAAATGGAAAGGTTCAAATACCTTTGGATTTCCCACAAAATCTTCCACTCAGTCAGATGAACGAGAAGAAAACAACAAGTTAACTCTAGGTTAGCAAAGAAAAAGAGTGACTTCAAGGCAAGGAAAGAAAATGTCAAAATCCCAAACAAAAGAGGATGAATTCTTAGAAATAAGGTGTTGAAATCCAATGACAAATATGGACTGAGAGTATGAGACCCTGAGCAAATGCAAAAGGCAAAAACTAAACTTAGAAACTGAAAACCTAGAGGAATTTTCACTGAAAATGGGGTAGCGCTCTGGTGTAAGGGGCACCAAAGCATTCCAATGCTCTCTGTAAGACCACCAGGGAGTGTTGGCACTATGATAACAAGGGCAGGGGAGCGCTCTGCTTCAAAATCTAAGAAAAAGGCCTATAAACTCAAAAAATCAAGGAAATTTAGTCAATCAAGGTGATCATGATGAAATAAAGAGCAAATCAAACAAATATAAGAATCAAAAGTACAATATGGAGAAGGTCAAGTGAGTGGGAAAAGGGACAAAACAAGATCTGGGAAAGAAAACAAAAATCATATCTCCTCCCTAGTGGAGTCGCCAATTTCTGTTGTAGGTGAATCCCCCTGCGGACAAGTGGATTCCCTCTTGGTCTCTAGGCTCCTAGGGCCAAGACAGAAAAGTGCTTAACATGGACACTGGACTCCCTTTAGATCTAATCAAGCTAATGTGCAAAGGATAAGAAGAAAGGTATGTACCTTTTTAATGGTGTCCATCCTTGCAAAGTCCAGGCTGAGCTTCGATCCTGAGCTTCTTGATAGGTCCTGTAGAACAAACAAAGATACAATGGACTTCCTACTCTACTGATATTAGCTCAAATATAGATCCTGTTCAACAACACAGGTATTCCAACAGAGGACGAACACCTTCAGTAACCACTCACATAACCAGATCAAATATCAACACACTGATGTTTTCACATGGTCAAACCCCTACGGGGAAACATCCATTGCCCCAGCCAACGCGTCCACTTGGAGAAGTTTATTAATGGAAAGAAAAATATTAAAAAGAGATTTTACAAGAGAGTTTCTCACAATCGATCATCAACAAATGACCCTCCATGCTCTTTAAATAGAGATAATGGACCAATCGGGTGTTAAGCCACGAATCAATGGTCATTAAGATTAGGGAGAGTATGAATCGTCGGATCACTCTATGTTAGGAACATATCATGACCATTGGATTTCCTAACTACAAATTCATACTAATGCATACTAAAGAAACACACTATAAAACACACTTTTACCTAACGACACAATAGACCAAGTAGATCTTACTAACTCCTAAGTGTCTAAATATCCTAACATCCCCCCATAAGAACAACTTGGGATAGGATTGAAGGATTTACAATAGTGACACAATAGGAGAAGGAAGGAGGCATTAGAGCCTATCCCCCCTTAATGACATCTTCCTGAACTCTAACATAGATCGAAGTTTGGAAAACTTTTCTTCTGTAAGAGACTTTGTGAAAATGTCTACAACTTGATCTTCTATAGGGAAAAAAAGATCTTCAATAACTTTATCATGAATGAGCTTTATGATGAAGCGCATGTGTAGCTCGATGTGTTTGCTACACTGATTCAGATTGGGCCGACGACCTTGATGATCAAACGTCTATTGCAAGTTATGTTTTCAACCTTGGTTCATGACATGTCACTTGGGCCTGTAAGAAACAACATGCTATTGCACTTTCTTTAGCAGAAGCAGAGTACCAAGTAGTGGTAAATGCAAGTCAGGACTCCCTGTGGCTTCAACAGATCCTTTCAGAGTTTGGATTCTAGCACCAACATCCGACCAACCTTTGGTGTGACAATCAGAGTGCCATCAAGCTCGCCAAATACCCAGTACCCATGTTGCCGAACATGGTATCAGAGAAAATATCAACACACCGATGTTTTCACATGGTAAAACCCCTATGGGGAAAAATTCATAGCCCCAGCCAATGCGGCCACTTGGAGCAGTTTATTAATGTAAATAAAAATATTACAGAGAGATTTTACAAGAGAGTTTCTCACAATCGATCATTGGCAAATGACCATCCATGCTCTTTAAATAGAGATGATGGACCAATCAGGTGTTAAGCCACAGATCAATGGACATTAATATCGAGGAGAGTATGAACTGTCAGATCACTCTATGTTGGGAATATATCGTGACCGTCGGATTTCCTAACTACAAATGAATACTAATGCATACTAAAGAAACACACTAGAAAACACACTTTTACCTAATGACACAATAGACCAAGTAGATCTTACTAACTCCTAAGTGTCTAAATATCCTAACAGATTCATCTACTGCAGACAAACTCATATGGAACAAGCATAATTTTGAAAGAAACAGGCCAAGCATTGATTATTAATGAGAACAAGTAAAAGTACTTACAATCCTTTGAATGAAGGTGCAACAACTTCTTCCAGTTCTCCTTGTCCAACCCCTTTGCTCAAGTAATCTATACTGATTTCTTTGATGACATCTCACTCATGAGATCATAAGTTTCACATATCCAATCTTTTCCATCTACCTTTCACCATGAGAAGGCCTCCTTATATAACCTTGGAGAGGTCCAACCAATTGAGAGATATTTGGGGTAAGTTGAGGATTCCTCTCCTTCAGTTAAGGATCTTCCCTAAGATAATGCCTTGACCATCTATTAGAATCCAACCACCTTAAGGAATTGAGGGATTCTTCCCTGATTTGTCTCAACAAACCCAAAAATTTCTTAGAAAAGGGTAAAACTCCCCAAAAAGGGTGCACAGAGCACTCAAACAGTCCCCCAAAGAGACTCAGGGAGCACTAGAACTCGCTGATAGTGGGTAGGGGAGTGCTCCTCTCCAAAATCCATTTTTTAGTGGTTCTTTCAGTGGAAAAAGGTTTGTACTCCCTATCAATTGATTTATATTCTTCAAAACTAGTCTTTGAGGTGTCTTAAGTGTCTTTGTGATGTCGTTAGAGGCACGACATAGGAAAGATGGCAGTATGATGTTTGTGACACTTGCAACACTTGTGGTCAAGATGCGACACTTGCAGACAAGATGCGACACTTGCAGACAAGATACGCCACTTACAACACTTGTAATGATGACACTTGCGACACTATTGAAGTGAGTAATTTTGAGGTGTAACAGTCACACAAAGGATTTCCTCAATCTGATCCACAGCCTAGAGATCCTCTACCTCTTCTTCATCACTTTCCAAACCCTCCCTCTTGAATACGAATCTCTTCTTGGTGTTCATATTATATTGGTAGGGTATGTTAGCACTACCATTTTTCTTTCCATTTAGAGTTGTTTTTTAGTCACGTTATGATCCATGCGCCCAAAACATGTGAAGTCAGGTACGTAGCACCGTGAGGTTGAAGTCAGCAAATTGTCAGTTGGCCCTTAGAAATGGGAAAGGGTGTCAAATTCAGAAACTATATACGTGGTACGGACATGTATTTTCCCAAAAGGTCGAATCCCGTTAGGAATCCAATTTTCTATGTACCCTGGTCGATTCAAGTGGTTAATAAAGGTTGTGTCGGTAAGTGAAACAGTTATTATCAGTTCATCATGAAGGCCGAGGGAATGAAAAATCATGGCATTCGCATTACACATGCCCAAAAAATAGTATCACCAACATTCCACACGTGGGTATTTGCCATGAACGACCTGGAATTCGACCTGAAACATATCATCACCATAAATTCATTGGTTCCCAGCATGTTTTCCTATCTTGGCTGATTTTTCATAAGTCTCAGATGTTCGACGTGCCTTCTAGTCATAGAACTAGGCCTAATCTCTTTTCATAGCCCCCCCTTGCCAATCTTGTTGGTTCAGAACTGCTCCCTGGTGCATTCATTCAAAACATTGTGCGCAGAGTATACCTTTGGTCACACCATGGAGGCTTCTCAAAGCATAGAAAAGGGCATGCAAAGTATCAGAACTGTGAGGTTTGAACCTCAAAGAGATTGGAATTCTTTCTCACCCACGACGACCATTCCCAAAGACGTAGAAGAAACCATTTTTTCATCTGCAGAAGAGACCAAATCAAGTCGCGAGACAGTCGGAGAAGAGAAATATATACAAGGAAGAGATATGACAAGAACTCTCTTCCCCTAATAGCAGCTGCCCCGGAGGAGGGCGAGTCTAAGAAATAATGAGGAGATCATGAAGGCTAAAATTCCAGAAGAACCAGGCGCCAGATCGACAGCTGGAGGACTACTCAGACGCGTCATCCAGTTAGAATCTGTCAGGAAATCAAGCCAAGAATGCAAGATCATATCAAGGAAAGTGGATTCCATGGGAGAGAATGAGGAAGTTCCTTCTTAGTAGCTGAAGCAAGCAAAGCTAGCTATTGTCGAGCTTTATCAGGAGAACAGAGAATTAAAGTGACAACTAGCGACAAAGACCGCGGAAGCATGAGCTGCACAGAGTCGTGGAGGGAATGTGGCATGGCTGAAAAGGAAGATTAAAGAGGCACAAAATGTTATTTTCGAGTTGTGAGAGGCACAAAGGTTGGCAAAAGAAAGGCACACAGAGCATCCCATAAATGTGGAGCAGTCAAATAGGAAATCTGTGTGGCTCTTGCCAGCACACAAAAAGAGAAAGTTTAACAGACAACATTTTCTTCACGACAGTTTTGGAGTGATACGCATCCTTTAAAGCATATTACCCTTTTGATAATGGCCACAAGAATCAAACAGATGTTTGCTACGCACAACTCTCTAGCAAATAGGTGCATAACAGAAGACGAAACCAACATTCCAGACAACAAGTTTTTAACAGACACCTATTCAAATAGGATATTCGATCAAGAGATACAATGACACATTTTTCCCTACATCGGCTTCTGTCTGACGATAAGACCCCATGGAGAACTTGAAGGCAGTTGTTAGTAGATAGGCATGATTGTTGCCTACTTTTGGATAGTACCATATGAAGAGTCTTTGGTGCATGTGGCACATTTTTTCTAGTTTAGGGTTGGCAGTTAGAAAGCAGGGCAGCCCAAGAGGTGTCCTCGCTTATATATTTCATATTTCGATGTAAGCCAGGTTGGCTGGCAATTTTGAGAAAACAAATGCTATTGTATGTAATCTGAGTTTTTGACCAAAATTTAATGCAAAGGTCACATGATTTGATGACAAGATTCTAGTTGTGATAGTCAGATGTATTGTGTCTCTTTCTTTGCATTTGTGTTTCCTGTTACCTTTTATTTCATATCTCATACTGTCTATTTCGGAATGAATTTTCGAACCTGTGGATTCGCTGTACAATGCCCCTTGTTCGCACTACTTAGACAAAACATTTTCCTCTCAAGCTAACTCTGAATTCGTCCACAACGATGCTCTTGAGTTACTTTCTTTGTTTTTCTCCTACCACACTTTATAGTTTACACTGAAGGTTGTTTCTTGCCTAGCCTTCTCCTCTCAAATCCAGTCACTAAGTCATTTGTTCCATCTCTTCCTCAAATCGACCCCATAGCCCAAGTTTTACTTTTTTGCTCCAATATAACCAGAAACCATTTTTACCATCGGTGTTAAATCTAGCCATTGTTTTCAAATACATATCCTATGCGGAGACCGCGCCTTTTCTGAGAGATCCCTCTCTAGATCCAAAAGGCTAGTTTCGGGTCTCAAAGTTGGTTGAAAAATTTACCTTCATTGTTTGTTTATCAGCCAAATATATTTATGGAGTGATAACATTCTAGGGCCGTTTCCAGGGATGAACTTGAAAATATTTTCCTCGGGAGAATGACAAACGTTGCAGTTTGACCCCTGAGGGTAACAGAGGGACAAACACCCATACCGACTAATACCTTTACCCTGACAACTCCATTCCAAACAAACCAGTATCCCCAAGTAGCACTACTCAAGAAACCTGGCTCCAAAGATCTTTTACACCAGAGAGAATCCTGACCCAAACCCCTTTGAGCCTGTGTACGACCCCGAGAAGATTTTGTACAAGACTAGAGAACAGGCACCAGACCTGTTTTATTTCCTGGATAGAAGTCTGTCCTTGCCCAAAAATGGTACATAGAGCATTGACGACCTAGATTTTGATGCACTTTTCGAGAAAATATAGTTTAGGTCTAAGTCAGAAACCAGTTTGGACAAGACTGTTTTCGACCCAAAAAATTTCCAAGCCCTAGTGACAAATAATATCCCCCAAAACCCGAATCCCTCTAGGGATATGGCTGCTAGATTCACTGTCCTCATATTGCTGGCCCAGTTACATGACTTGCCTCAAAATTATAGCCAAAGAATCAGACTCTATGACGTTGAGGGAAATGTTTCCTTCGAGAAACACCTGGATTGGTTTAATGACTTTGTCGACCTGGAGGAGGTAGATTATGTGGATGTGAAAATGATGCTTTTTGCGCAAATCCTTTTGGGATATGTAAGAAATTGGTTCAAATCCCTCCCACCCGTGAGAATTCGGGACTTCGCAGCATTCGAAAGGTCCTTCCTAAATAATTGGGGGTATAAGAAAAACCCTTTGCAGCTACTAACACACTACAATAACATGAAGAAAGCACCGGAGGAAACGATGGAGGAATCCTCGGCTCATTTTTGAAGGTATATAATTCCATCCCTGCTGAAGTAAATCCCCCTCCCAGTGTTATGCAATTGCAGTATGTAGATTCCTTCGACAGTGACTTTGCTCTGCCATTGAGAGAAAGAAGATTGATGAGTCTAGATTCCATAATGAGTAATGTTATCGAGGTTGAAGTGAACATGATGGCATCAAAAAAAATCAAATCGAAGTTCAATTGGGGTGACAAAATACCCCAGGGGGATGCACAACCGTTGACGTCGTGGTCCTTGGACAACAATTTCGACATGATTATGAAGACCATGGAAAAATTGATGGAAAGAATGTCTGTGGGAAATAGGCCTGTTGCGTGAGAACAGAACGATCCACAACCTAGAAATCAGAATCTCCGGAGGGGTTAGATTCCTCAAATCAAGAATGGGACCAAGGTGACCAACAAACGAGACCTCCTTTCTAGAACAACTATGCATATGAGGATTTCGACCAGTATTTTTACGATCAGATGCATTTTTGTGATGACAAAAACCCGCGCGTGTTCCTGACAAAGAGAGAACATGATCAATAAATGAGCCAAAACAAAGACTTCACGTTGGAGACCGATGATGGTATGATGCTTGAAACAGATGACACACCATCTTGGGAGATGGAAGAATTCAAGAAAGGTTATCAGAATGCTATCATGTAGTTCCATAAGAAGTACAACCTCCAGAGTAAAGATGTACTTGTCGAGCCGAAACAAACAGACTCCGTAAAGAAGCCTACAATGGACACACCTTCCATGAGCTGACTAAGACTAGACAATGAAGCCAAGGATGCAACCGAGAAGGAGAAGGAGAAGGAGGAAGTCCCCAAAATATCCCCAGAGACAGGCCGAAAGACGAGAGAAAAAGAGGTAGAAAAAACTTGTCCCCCTTTCAATTTTGAACACGAAATGGCCAAAATCAAATTCTCCAATCCATTCAATGAGATTATTAGAAAGGGATAGTATCAATAACAAATCATTAAAATGATGAAAGAAGGAGGGAACCTTGATACCTTGAACATTCAAAATTACTACCTCGCCATCTTGTTTGGCCCGCGCATTGAGTAGATGAGCGATGATGAAGATGTCCCCCCTTTCTATGTCAGTATGAAGATCCATGATCTGAACTTGCATAACTCCATGCTTGATTCTAGCACATCACACAATCTCATGCCAAAGGTGGTCATGGACGAGCTAGGTTTAGAAGTCACTAGACCATACAAGGACCTTTTCTCCTTTGATTCGAGGAAAGTCAAATGTTTGGGCCTTGTCAAAGACCTGGTTGTATCATTGGTTCAAATTCCTGCCAAGAACATGGTCATGGACATAGTCATCATAGACATACCCATGAATTTTGGCATGATACTTTCAACATCGTGGGCTACGAAGTTGAAGGGCACGTTGCAGATGTATATGAATTACACGACTATCCCTGTTTTTGGCCACGACAGAAGGCTGTATAGAGAAGTGTTGTTGAAATACATGGTAAGCAACAAGACGTAGCCAGACAATCATCCTATATACATCATTGACACCGAAGTAGGTTTGTCTATATTCTACAATTATTTTAGCTTCGGAGAAGAGGGATCGACGACCATCATGACAACTGGTGAGAAAACTGTGCAGGAAATAATAGAGTGCGTTGACCTAGAACACCACATGGAAAATGGGGTGTGGAACATGAGCTTTGACGACACAGTCAACCGAGAAGGAACCGGGCCTGGTATATGGGTGAGCCCCCCTAAAGAAAACATGATGTTGTGTTCATTCAAGGTCGCATTTGAATGCACTAACAACATGGACAAGTATGAAGTGCTAATATTGGGCTTACAAATTCTAAAAGAACTAGGTGTGTAGAGGATAGTGGTGTGCAAAGATTCTGAGCTGATCATAAATCAGGTGAAGGGTGTGTATCATACCAAACACCCCATATTTCGTGCATACATAAATATGGTTTTGGACCTTCTCGAAGGTTTTTCAGAGTATGACCTGACTGCTATCCCCAGAGAACAAAATCAGATCGCTGACGCATTGGCCACCTTGGCCTCGGTTTTCAAGATTCCCATTATTCCAGATAAAAGATATGAAATTGAGGTCAAGCATAGGCTGACAGTACCCGACAACATAAAACAATGGTAGGTGTTTGACGATGACAAATAGCTGGAAAGGTTCCTCCTCATAAGCGACGAGTTCGCTAACACAAACATCGACAGGTAATACTACAGTGATGAAGATAAGGGCACAAATGTGCACAGTGATGATGACCCTTTCCAAAACTAGATCGCAGGAAGGGATATAATACAACTGAAAAACAATATTATTCCAAAGGGGTTGGTGCAGCTAGAAAAGTTGTTTGACAAAAATGATGTGTCTAAGAACCCCAAGATCACCACAAGCGCAAAAGACATAGAATACTACAACATTGGGACCGAGGCAGAGCCAAAGATGGTAAAGTTATCAAAAACATTTAGTCCAGAGGTTAAGCAGGATTACATAAAACTCATGAAATATTTCCGAGACGTTTTTGTGTGGAGCTATGATGATATGAAAGTGTATGACACAAAGGTGATCCAACGTATTATCCCTCTCAAGGAAGATCAGAAACCTTTCAAATAGAAGCTAAGATGGATAAATCCCCTGTTACTATTGTTGATCGAGAAAGAGGTAAAGAATCTTTTCGATGCCAAAATTATTGTTTCCTTAAGATTCTTGAAGTGGGTAGATAACTTAGTACCTGTGATAAAGAAGAGTGACGAAATTAGGCTGTGCGTAGAATTCCAAAATTTGAATAAGGTATCTCTAAAAGACCACTACCCCCTTCCCAAAATGGATTATATCTTACAAAAGGTAGTGGGATCTCAGAATATGTCTATTCTGGATGGTTTCTCAGGATATAACCAAATCATGGTCCACTTGGATGACAGAGAGAAGACGTCCTTCACTACTCCATGGGGAATGTTCATGTATGCTAAGATGCCATTCGGCCTTATGAACGCTGGTGCAACTTTTTCAGAGGGCCATGGACATTGCATTTGCTGATGAGAAGAAAAAATTCATTGTGATTTATCCTGATGACATAAAAATGTATTCTACCTTTGACAAACAACATCTCGAGCACTTGAGGAGGGTTTTCCAGAAGTGCAGAAAGTTCAGCATATCATTGAATCCGAAGAAATCTCATTTTGCGGTGGAGGAAAACAATATTTTGGGGCACATCATTTCCAAAGAAGGTATTAAAATAGATTCCAGTAGGGCTGAAGGGATTTTGGAGATCGACACCTCGTGTAGTAAAAAGGAGGCACAATCTTTCCTAGGTAAGGTGAATTTTTTGAGGAGATTTATCACAAACTTGGTGGAAATCATAAAACATATGTATGCTCAGGAAAGGAAACGAGATTAAGTGAAACCCAGAGGCCAAGAAGTCCTTCAAGGATATCAAAGTGGCTCTGAATAAATCCCCTGTGCTAGCCAGCTTGGACTTTACGAAGGATTTCCTCCATTTTTCATTTACCTCAGAACACACTATTGGCAGAGTATTGTTGCAGAAAGACGAACAGGATTTCAAGAAACCCATAGCCTACTTCAGCTGGTCACTATGTGACGCTCCTCTAAAGTATGAAATTATGGAAAAGAAACCATATGTTGGAAGATTGATTGTTGTCATTGATGTCAACCCTAGTCATGGGTTTTGGACCTTCTCGAAGGTTTTTCAGAGTATGACCTGACTGCTATCCCCAGAGAACAAAATCGGATCGCTGACGCATTGGCCACCTTGGCCTCAGTTTTCAAGATTCCCATTCTTCCAGATAAAAGATATGAAATTGAGGTCAAGCATAGGCTGACAGTACCCGACAACATAAAACAATGGTAGGTGTTTGACGATGACAAATAGTTGGAAAGGTTCCTCCTCATAAGAGATGAGTTCGCTAACACAAACATCGACAGGTAATACTACAGTGATGAAGATAAGGGCACAAATGTGCACAGTGATGATGACCCTTTCCAAAACTAGATCGCAGGAAGGGATATAATACAACTGAAAAACAATATTATTCCAAAGGGGTTGGTGCAGCTAGAAAAGTTGTTTGACAAAAATGATGTGTCTAAGAACCCCAAGATCACCACAAGCGCAAAAGACATAGAATACTACAACATTGGGACCGAGGCAGAGCCAAAGATGGTAAAGTTATCAAAAACATTTAGTCCAGAGGTTAAGCAGGATTACATAAAACTCATGAAATATTTCCGAGACGTTTTTGTGTGGAGCTATGATGATATGAAAGTGTATGACACAAAGGTGATCCAACGTATTATCCCTCTCAAGGAAGATCAGAAACCTTTCAAATAGAAGCTAAGATGGATAAATCCCCTGTTACTATTGTTGATCGAGAAAGAGGTAAAGAATCTTTTCGATGCCAAAATTATTGTTTCCTTAAGATTCTTGAAGTGGGTAGATAACTTAGTACCTGTGATAAAGAAGAGTGACGAAATTAGGCTGTGCGTAGAATTCCAAAATTTGAATAAGGTATCTCTAAAAGACCACTACCCCCTTCCCAAAATGGATTATATCTTACAAAAGGTAGTGGGATCTCAGAATATGTCTATTCTGGATGGTTTCTCAGGATATAACCAAATCATGGTCCACTTGGATGACAGAGAGAAGACGTCCTTCACTACTCCATGGGGAATGTTCATGTATGCTAAGATGCCATTCGGCCTTATGAACGCTGGTGCAACTTTTTCAGAGGGCCATGGACATTGCATTTGCTGATGAGAAGAAAAAATTCATTGTGATTTATCCTGATGACATAAAAATGTATTCTACCTTTGACAAACAACATCTCGAGCACTTGAGGAGGGTTTTCCAGAAGTGCAGAAAGTTCAGCATATCA
>ML780218.1:202065-217718 GCA_009831015.1 Picea engelmannii | reverse complement strand
TGTTGGTACATATTGATGAGTCATTGTTGATGAGTGGTTGACACATGATTGGTATATACTTGGTACATGGTTGGATGCACTTGTTTATGGTACAGGTTGATTACAGGTTGGTTGGCACAGGTTGGTGCATGGTTGATGCTCTTTTTTATGGTACAGATTGATATCTATTGAGGATTGTTGCCTCATCTCAGTTGGTGCTGAGAATGCAAGCTGAGTCTTGCATATAGAGTTGGTGCTCTTGTAGATTTGTAATCTATTCATTTGTTGCTGATAAACCCCAAGGATTGTAGTCTGTAATAAAAAGAAAATTGTACATGCATCTTGTGTTCTTTGTGTTCATTGTGGTGATGACTTGTTGATGATATATTGCTGATATATGTTGCTGATATGTGCTCACATATAACTGGTTATAAATGACAACAATGGGTAATGAATAAATTTTGAATGCTAATTGATGAGTTTTTGTGCAAGAGGGAAGTTTTGGGAAAAAGAGCCCCACACTCATTCACCCCCCCCTTTAAGTGTAGTAGGTGTGTCCAACAATCTGTGTGGCTCTTTCCAGTGCAAAAAAATAGAAAGTTTAACGAGCAGCATTTTCTTCAAGACAGTTTTGGAGTGATACGTTTCCATTAAATCATCTTACCCTTTTGATAACGGTCGTGAGAATTGAACAGATGTTTTCTGCACACAACTCTTCAACAAATAGGCACATAACAGAAGACGAAACCAACATTGCAGACAACAAGTTTTTAATAGACACCTGTTCAAATAGGATGCCCGATCTAGAGATACAACGAAACATTTTCCCCTACATCGACTTTTGACCGACGATTAGACCCCATGGTGAACCTAAAGGCAGTCATTAGTAGATAAGCGTGATTGTTTCCTACTTTTGGATAGTACCATATGAAGAGTCTTTGGCACATGTGGCGCATTTTTTCTAGTTTAGGGTTAGAAATTAGAAAGCAGGGCAGCCCAAGTGGTACCATCGCTTATATGTTTCATCTTTTCGATGTAAACCAGCTTGGTTGGAAATTTTGAAAAAACGACTGCTATTGTATGTAATCTAAGTTTTTGACCAAAATTTAATGCAAAGGTCCTGTGATTTGATGAAAAGATTCTAGTTGTGATAGTCAGATGTATTTTGTCTCTTTCTTTGCGTCTGTGTTTCCTGTTACTTTTTATTTCATATCTCATACGGTTTATTTCAGAATAAATTTTTGAACCTATGGATTTGCCATACAACATCCCTTGTTTGCGCCACTTAGATAAAACATTTTCCTCTCAATATAACTCTGAATTCATCCATAGCGGCGCTCTTGAGTTACTTTCTGTGTTTTTCTCCCGCCACACTTTACAGTGTACACTAAATACTATTGCTCTCCTAGCCTTCTCCTCTCGAATCCAGTCACTGAGTCATTTGTTCTTTCTCTTCCTCAGATCGACCCCATATCCCAAGTTTTACTTTTTTGCACCAATATAACCAGAAACCATTTTTATCATTGGTGTTAAATCTAGCCATTGTTTTCAAAGTCATATCTTGCTCAGATACCATGCCATTTCTGAGAGAGCCCTCTCTAGATTTGAAAGGCTAGTTTCAAGTCTCAAAGTTGGTTGAAAAAGTTACCTTCGTTGTCTGTTTATCAACCAAATAGATTTATGGAGTGCTAACATGGTACTCCACTGCACATTCTTCCAGTTGTTTCCATGATCTTCTTGATCTAGTCTTCATCCATCATGATTGGTTCCAAGGACTCCTCCTTCTTACCTTTATCCGTTTCTCCCTCCATTTCCCCTTCTCCTGTCAGTGCTTCCCCCCTTCCCCCATGCACATAGGGAATTTTAGGTGTTTGATGCCATTGTCATTACACCTTTGTTATGTAGTAATATCTTAATAGAAGTATATAACAATCTGATATACCTACCTCGAGGTCCCTTCAATAACTCTTGCTCTGCTACGTTATAAGACTTTTCTGTATCTACTGCAAATTTGGTGATAAATCCTGCAACAATGTTGTCTAACCATAAATCTACTCCATGCGTAAATTAATATCAAATTGTTGTAACTACGTGATCTCTACTGGATTCCACTCTATTTGTCTGATCTAATTTGTAGGATGGTTGTCTTTCAACCTTAATATCCACTCCTGCAATATATGCAGGAAATCATAGAAACATACTTCATGCAAGTCGTTGAATACTTACTTGTTCAGATATTTAGGCTGTGTCAACTTTGGGTTTCTGTTATCTTTCTGTGCAAACTCCAACTCCTTTGTTTTCATCCATCTCTCTATCTCTGCCTTCGTTGGGTTCCATGGTCTCAATATCCCCTTTTAGATTGTCATTCTCTTAACGTCTTGTCGTCTGATATCGTTCTTTTGACACGTCTTCCACATATCTCATTCCCTCAATCCCATCTCATTCCAACCAACCAACAACAAAACCATTTGTTGGATTTTATTTAATTCTAATTTGTCATTTATCTACTCTAGTCCTACCTTATTGTCATAGATGACCCAGGTTCATATTTAACAAGATTCCAACAAAATACCTCTAAAACTATCGGCCCCTTTGGTAAACCAGAAGGAAATGCAACACACAGAGTGTACTGCACAGTCTCACCTAGAATAAATCTATGGGTGGCTACAATAATCATGTGTTTTCTGCCTGGGAATGAGTGGAGATATGTGGTTGTACCTTGTAATATTTATTTATTCAATCTAACATCTGATTAGAGTAGTCATTCTATTCATGCATGTAAAATATCAGATCTAACTAGTTCCTTCATTCATTCATCTAACATTTAACACTTAAGAATAATAGAGACACATACATTCAATCACATAACACAAGTGTTACCATGGTTCACCCCCTCCTAGGCTACGTCCACAAAGATCTATATTTAAATCTCTTTATTATGGTTCAGTAATATGTCATGCCGCACGTTTTTACAATCTTGGATCTTACACTCTCAACAGGCTCCCCGATCCCCGCGAGGCTGAATAGAATGCACCAGGCTCCTCAGTCTACGATCTAACCCTTGGGATTGAGTTGCACCATCTCACTATCTTACGCAATAGTATATTTCTTATAGACCTTACAACTTTTAGACTCCTTGTTTTCCACTCATTTATCTGTCATCTCCAAGTACTACTTATTTATATTCTTGTCTCATCAACCATTACAATACACTAGAAAAACCCTAACCATAGCGTCATTAGGTGTTCCTTGCATGCACGCCTCACATGCTTCCCTCACACGTGTTTCTTTTCCTTCCAGCTATCCTTTCTTACTTTCATGCTTTTCTTCCAAAAATAACATTTTCCCCTAACTGGGTCTACGTCCAACAAATAAATGTTGGTTACCTTACTAACCAAATACAAATAAATTGGGGTCTTTGATAATGAGTGCTCATTGGAATGTTTGAATGGATAAAAATTGTCCCAATTACCATGATTGAAGCAATTGGAATAAATATTTGTTATGACTCATTCAAATGATACATAATATATGGAACTCCCAAATCAAAATACAATCTGAATTAAAAAGGATTTGGGGCTCTAAATGAAAACCAACTTTATGGTTTGTTTGAATGCTAATGATTCAACCCTTTACAAGTTTGGGAATTGTAGTATAGACAAATGAATGATTGAGTCATATTGAATAAAGAATTGGTTATTTCTATTCGAATAGTGAATGGTCTTTTTTTATCCCAAATTAGGTAGTCATACCTTGGACTGATAAATGGATATTTCAAGTGATTTCTTTTGTTGTTCTTAAATTCTACCCGCTTGTCCAAATTTTTCTTGCATATCATTTCCATGGGGAATTTGACCCTCCCTTTGTCTATCTATTGTGATGCTTCCTAGGGAGGTTTTAAGTTTTTACTAAACCTTGTGACTATTTGTCCTAAGATTCCATTTCTAAAGGTCAAGTTCTTATAAAGTTGAGAATACATGGGACAACATTATCTAAAGTTTCCTAAGGTTTAAAAGAATTGTCCTATGTAGTATTTTCCATGACATATTTAGTATGGATGCTTTCCAAACAACATATCTAAAAACCTCTCAACGGATATGATTGATATGGGTCCTAAAGACTCCTACTCTCAAGTGCACAAGTTTAAAACCCGCACCAATCAAAAGGAACCAAGTGTCCTCCCCACTTAAGGTTTACTATGATAACATTCAAGCTATTCTACAATGGAGGAAAGCCAAGATGTGGTTCTAAAAAACCATCAAAGTCAATAATTCTATGGATTATAAGTATCATGTTGATGAAAAGGAACAACCTTATCCTAATACCAACATTTTTGAATTTTGCCTGGATAGAGAAAAATAGTCGAGATTATTACCCTATGTTTATATCCTCTTTTACAAAAATTTCAATTAATTCTCAAGAAATATGTCCTTGGAATTAATGCTATCTTTTATAATTGAAATATGTCAAAGAAAAAAAAATATTCATAATATAAAATATTTTGAATATTTTAAAAAATTTTGAACATATTTATAAATACAAATATGATAAAAGATTACACAAAAAAACTCAAATGAGACTTCAAAACCATACAAAGATTTTATTTATTCAAGTCTGAAATATAGCTAACAACATTCTTCATGCCCAAAAGGTAAGGACCAAAATGAGAATTAGTAGTGAAAGATGGTATATTACATCATACAGAAACACTGGTATCATTAAGTGAAACCAAGACTATAACAAAGCTGAAATGACAGACCACAAATTCCACTTCCTTGAATCTACACAAAATCCTCAATCAATACTGAAAACTAATCTAGAAATCTAATAAGAATCCATAGACTATCAGAGACATGTGATCAACCTTGTGAAGTATATCAACAAATCAATACTTTTTTTCTCTCCTTATTGCCACCTTCAGTAGGATCTTGCTATCAACAAGAAGTCCTTAGCACATCAGAGATGAATGAAATAGTAAAGTAATCTCACTGAAGAAGCAAGAGCATATCTTATCATAGTTGTTCTCTTTATCACTCTCCTTTTCTTGTCTCTTGAAATCTTCTTTTATTTCTACAAAAGTAGTTTGAGAATTTCAACTACTTTTAGTTAAGTCATTAACTAATTTTAGTTAATGGGGAAAACTCATAAAATAATAATAATATTTAAGGATAAGGATAAAATAAATACTAACTAATAGGTGGAGACCCCCTAATGACCTTTTGTTTATTTTTTAAACATATCCCCATTGTTCCTCCTCGAGAGTATACAAATATATGTCATTAAACATCCATTTAATCATCAACATAACATATGCACAAATCAGATCATAATCATTTGTAACACCCTTGTGACTCTCGAATGATAAATATATTTATTAAAAACAAATATATCAGATTGTTGTCTAAGTGAAAAGCTGCCACAATATTTCAAAATAAATATACCATCAACTGTCCCAAAAATAATATTTCTATGAAAATAACAAAAAATGATGAATAATCAACCTGTCCAAAGCATGCCACTGTCCAAAAATAACCATAATTGTCCTCTATAGTAAAAACATCATAATAACACTATAAAATTAGAAGCCATATTTTTTATGTGAGGAAACTTTCCTATGTTTACTTTCATGTGGTTTAATGACTTCCAAACCTTCATCCACTGGTGATTTAACTCTTGTTTTTTATTCTTCTGGATGCATGTCCTCAAAGGAAATATGTGTTGGCACAAGGGCAGAACCAGGGTTCAATGCTACAACAACGCACCAACAAAACCCTAACTACCGGCCCTTTCAGGAACACCTGTGAAGCAGATGAAGTCTCACCTGAGGTAGAGGCAGGGGTGGTTGTAGGACTCAGATGTCTGCAACCTTAGCTGGGACACAGATCTGTGACTCTAACACTTAACAGAGCACTTAGCACTGACAGTTCATCAATATTTAACCATTATCTACTTTGTAGATAAAACAGAGCATCACACTATTCATTCAGATCTGATGTATCTAAGAACTTATCATAGAGAGGTAGATTAGATATAGAATATTCAAGCACTAAGAACATTCACATAGGTCATATCTAACATCCGTATACATCGTTAGCGCAAAGCATAAACAAAACTATCTATCTATATCAAATAACTTAGCAATTAAAGACATAAACACATCAACACGTCACACAAAGCATAGCAACACAACATGTACGTGGTTCACCCCCACCCTGGGGCTATGTCCACCAACTCTTCTTCTTTATTATCTTCAGTCAAGCTTCTTATTGGCACATAGCATCAAAATCCTACTCTACAGAAGACAGGAGATCTATGCGCACTCTGCCATATCCTCCTTCTTCGAGTTAGGGTACAACACTAAGGCTTCTTACAATTGCTTGCACATAGCTATGCAAATCTCACACAGTATGCAAAAATCATCTACAATCCATACTTAACACTTAGCCCAATATCACACACACACACACACACACACACACACACACACACACACACACACACACACACACATATATGCCTCTGCTTACATTGCCTAGACATCTATTTATATTTTACAAAATAGGACTAAACATGGGTAAACCCATGGGTCAACATCCCCATACCCATTACATAATCCCAAATCCCAAAAATGACCTAAAAAGGGGCTGAGATCTCACGATATCTTCTTCATTTTTCACTCCTCTTTCGACAAGTTGTCGAAGTCCCAAAATAGGTCAAACTTGACAAAGGATCTCCCAAAAATTGGTCAAGGGCCAACAGGCCCCCAACATTCACCCATTGTTATAACCCTAAATTTCACCACACATGCTTACCTGGCATCAGGCCAACTCATATCCCTTCCTTGCCAAAGCCATGCTGAATAAACTCTTAAAAATCCTCTTAAAACAAGTGACACGTGCCCTAAACCACTACTGCACGCATTGGAACACTGGCAGGCCTACTACTACATGTGTTGGAACGCTGGCTGACCTACTACAGCCCGCGTTTACCTAACAAAGCACAAAAATAGGAAAGTTGCCAACGAGACAAAAAGCTATGGGTCAGTTAACTGAAACTCCCGGCCATGCATGGCCGAGAGTTCATCCAAAGCCTTAGCTCCTTCTAGCCTATAAAAGAAGGGGTAGGGGTACTATTTGGAGGAGGAAAATTATAGCAAAGAAACTCTGCCCAATTGCCGAATCTATTTGTCCCAACCCTTTAGCCTTTCCTCGAGCTTAAGGAGAATTAAAGCAAAGCAGTTGGAGGAAAAAGAAGAGGAGGAGCCCAGGATCAGGATCTAGGAACGGTGGCCGATCTCTATCATTATTGTAAGTTGATTCATCTTGAGATTAATAAAAGAATACTTTTCCCGTCCCAATGCACGAGTTCTATATATTTTATTTGATTTATGCTTAATCTCTAACCCTCAAGTAGAAAGATAGCATGCATGCGTAGTGTTTTGTCTTGGTTGCAGGATTGTCTTTGGAAGGAGCAGCGCAAGCAAGAAGACAAAGCGCAACAAAGGATCTACACCAAACATTAGTAAAAAGGTTAGTAGGTCTTTTCCATGCTTGTGTGTGAAAAAGGGGTTTGAGTTTTGGGGTGATAGGTTAAAAGTGATTTATTGAGGGTCATGATTTGCATGCAAGTTTATCCCTAGCTTGTTAGTTCGTAGGGTATTATTTCCCAACAATAGAATTGGCGACTCCACTTGGGAAGATACTCTTAGGGTTTCCGGATTTAAGTGAGGTTTTTGGGTAGTTTAAAAGAATAGATTTTCTGTTTCTTTGTTTGTTTGTTTTCTGTTAGGTCAGAGCTAGCAGGGAACCTGGTTCTTAATACCAATTTTTCCTTGACTGTTGCTTGACATTTATTATCGGGACACACATAGGTACACGTGGCCTGCAGAAGGCCTGAACGCGTGTAGCCCGCGCCCTAACCTTCTACAGCCCGCGTTTGAACGCTTGCTGTAGAGGTTTCAATAGCGTGTAGGACTCAGAGAGCTTAAGACGTAGTCTCCTCTTCCTTGTCAAAATTTTACATTCTCAGGGGGCTTTCTGGATCCTATCTGGGTCTTGTTGGTTCACTGTCTTGCCTCAGTTTGCTTTATTGCGTTTGTTTTCTTTTTGCAATTATTTTTTCTTTTCTGTTAAAGAGGAAGCATCCAAGCCTTTAAGAGACCTTGGTTGTCATTACCAAAGGCCTTTTCAGGTCTGGGCTGCGTGTGTTTTGTTTTGTCTTAGCATTTATATAGACCCACAGCCTGTGCAAGTTCTGCCTGCGAGTACCCGCGCGCTGTTATAGCGCAACACGCGTTTGCATGCATGCTATTTCAGTGACAGTCGTGGGCTTGACTGGTTGCTTTTTAGCCTAGGTGGGGCAGTCATCCCCTCCTATAGTGAGAAGTGTTCCTCTCAGGGGTTTGTTTCTAGGGCTGCACAGTCAGTAGGTTAGGGCCTCTCATCCTTAGCCTGGTTTTTTCTTAGTTGATTGTTGATAAAAAAGAAAAAGAAAAAAGAAAGATTTTGTTTTATGGTTTTTAGACAAGCATAAGAGTCGGTGCTTTCTTGATTTCCATTGTGCATCTTTTCTCTGGTTCTTTGCGATCTGTGCTTTAAGCTAGAATTTTATTTATTTTTCTTGGTTTTGTGCTTGTCGACATTTTTCCTTTGTTGCTTCATTTAGCACTTAAATAATTTTTTTTTTATCTCTTTTTCATCTGCTTCTTTGTTTGAAGATTGTGTTGCTGCATCAATAGCTAGGAAGAAGTCTTTTTTCATAAGTTTTTTTAGTGCATTTAGGAGCATAAGTAGCTCACAGATTGAGAGAAATTCCTTTATGTTTGTTGCATGAAATCTTAGAAAAGTTGAAAGGAAAATAAGTCTTTCTTAGTGAAAAGTTGTTGGTTTTTGCATTTTTTGTAAAAGTTTTTGTTTCCAAGCATTTCTTATTCATTTTGCTTTGAGTCTTTACACACCATCAGTTTCACTTTCATACCTTGTGACGTAAAAAATCCCATAAAAGTAACGCTAATTTAAAATCTATTAGACTCTTTGGTTGGTAGGGTTCATACACTAGCTCAGGACTAGGGCCTTGGAATAGGTTGGAGAGTAAATTCTCCAAGGCCACTCAAACCAAACATTGGAGTCTGTCATAGGGAGTGTAGAAGTCCAGTTACGTGAAATTTATCTGGGACCCCCCTCTAACACAGGGGATAAACACGAGGTCGCGTAAGGAAAGGTAGCAGAGATAACCCCTCCAAAGCTAGACCAAGTGTAGTGGAGAACACATATCGAGGATTTGTTGAGGGATTCCGTTGTTTGCATTTGCCATTGGGCTTCGTGGGTCTCGAATCCATTTGAGGTCCTCAGTTGTCTTCCAGACCATTTTCTCTCGATACCCTTGACAGGTTTCGGGCTTGATACCTTTCTCACTGTGGTCTACCTGACTATCGACTGTACCCACCTGGTGACTGTTCACGTGCTGGCAAACTAGTTTCCAATCTTTTTAGGGACATACACAGGTGACTGCGGGTGTATACCACAGTACCTAGGATAGACATCTGGCCACTCTTTGCAGAGTATACTTGGAGGGTGCTTCCGTTTTCAAGTTGCACTTGCACCGGTAAGTTGCTCTAGTGTTGGTTGTTGTAACTGTTCTTCCAACTAGTTTAGTGTTTGCTTGATTTATCTCTTAGGGGATTCTTTTTTAGTGTGTGTTACTGTTTGATCATGTAGAATACCTTAGAATGTCATGGATATTCTCACACCGTGGAGGATTCAGGGCTCCGTCGGTCACGAAGGCTTCTGGGCCTGCCGTCGGTTATACTGGAGCCACCCCCGCCACCACTGAGGCGGAGGCTAGACCAACAAGGGTCTTTCGAAGAAATCGGGTTCCAAACCATTGAGCCCGAACAACTCCTGGAGGAATCAATCACCAATCATGGCTCAGTTGAAACCTCAAACACTGATACTTGGCCGCAAGTTATTGTGCCAATTCAATTTTATGAAAGCCTATCGGTGCCTCACACAGCTATGGAAACAAACGATGTTACTTCCTCTATGAATTCTTCTATTCCCATCACTGTTGCCACCACAGGAGAAGCATCTCCTAACTTGTCGTTGTCGGTCCGAGCCACTACGGTCTCGACCGCAACTATGTCGCACGGTGGCCCACCCCCATCTATTGCGATGGCCACACCTCCCTTCACACCTAGTGCGACAGGCCCTCTGTTCTCATATGGTATGCCTAGTTCAGGTACCAGTCCTACACTCACTTACTCCACTTTACAGACTTTGGGTCTAGGGGTAGGGAGGTCTAACGCTCCTCTGCAAGGTCAAATTGGGGGCATTCCTATCCCTTTTAATTCTTTTCCTTATGTTGGAGGTCATATCTCTCCGTCATCCCCTTCTCTTGGTGGCCTGCATTAGCAGTCCATCGGGCAGCCTGCACACACGAGTTCACTTGGAGTCAGGAGTCAAGGAACACCTGCACAAACTCTGTCGATAGGTTCTTCACCGTTTGTTTGGAACAGGGTGTTTGGTAATAACACTTTTTCATCCAATGCTTTCCCATCTAGGGGCACACCCATTTTTGGACAATCTACTCCGTCACAGGGTACTATTCTTGCGCCAGGGGAACATATACCAGGACCTTGGAACTCAGGACAAGGATCCATCCCTTCCTCTGGAATGTTGTTCTAGGGTAATTCTTTCCACATTCAATGGAACCCCGGACAGACTTCTATGCCTCTCCCATCCAGACCGACATGGGGTAATCCTTCCCAAAGTTTGTCAAACATGATGAATGCCCAACATCCTATGTCCTTTATGGGGAATCATCCAATGATGTCTCCACAGATGCAAAACCCTTACGCTGGTCAGGGCTATGGTTTCTACCAGAATCCGAGCCAGCAGCCAAACTTTTACTGGCAACCTGGTGCCAGTCAAACTCTAGGACCCTTTTTCCCAGGCTATCAACAGCAACCCAAACTACCATTCCTGGCGACGTTACACTTGCCAGATTTGACAAGGTTGTTAAATGATCCCATCTGTCACGATCCGCGTTGGCCTCCTATGCCAATGAAGTTTCCTTCAGACATTCCAAAGTTTGAGGCCAAGCCTAACGAAGATCCATGTGATCACGTGACTACTTTCCACCTTTAGTGTTCATCTAATTCACTGAAAGATGACTCTATCCAGTTGCGATTGTTTCAACGCACTCTTATTGGGAGTGCCGCGAAATGGTACATCGAGCTTGATTACTCACGATATTCTTCTTTTGGCGAACTGGCTATGGCCTTCCTTAACCATTCCCAGTTACCTATGAGATACGACGCGGGCACAGAGCTACTTGCTAATTTTGAATAGACGACAACGGACCATATCTCTGACCATATCCGAGAGTGGCGACGCCGAAAGAGTCTAATCAAAGTGCTAGTTCCACCAGCATTCCTGCTTGAGTGGTTCCTTAAGTCTTTAGTCCCCCAATTATCCAAAGATGTCGCAAATTCTGGGGTTTTCTCCGAGGAAGATGCCATCATGAGGGCTCAACAGTTTGAGCTTATCTATTCTCAGTCTCGTTTATTATATAACATCCTGCCGGATGCACCACGATCAATTTTGGATAAAACTAGATAGAGAGCCGGACCACATGCCGATGGTATTGTTGGTTGAAACAATGAAATGCATTCCAAAGGGCGCATTTAAGAAATCTTCTCACAATCCAAACGCAAGGGCCGCCCATAATTACTCTGTGGTGGAAGATTTATCCCAAACCCCTTGTGCTATGTCCACTTTGGAGGTCCTCCAAAGTTGCCCTGCTCAGAGGAAAGCCTTGTTGACTGCTTTAGGCTCTACTGAGATTTGTAACCCGGGTACCATCATGTTATATATGACTGACTTGAAACCTTGTATGCCTTACCACGTCGCGTTTCAGATAGTAGTGGCTCATCCCACGAAAACTTTTACACAAAATATTTTCTGCACGGTGGTCGACGAGGGCGCTTTGACTTGCGTTATGTCATTAACATGCTAGAAAGCCATTAGTTAGCCCGAGTTGTCTCCATCACCTACTCTCCTCACTGCATTCGATGGTTGTTCATTCCGACCACATGGCATCATTCCTTCTTTCCCTGTGCAGTTAGGAGGGAAGACCGTGTGCGTCGAAGTAGAGGTAGTCGATGCCCCCCTCAGCTACAATCTCTTGTTAGGTCGTAGTTGGACTTATGCTATGCAAGCTGTGGTTGCTACAGTTTTCCGAGTCTTATTATTTCTGCATGAAGGCTAGATAGTGACCATCAATCAATTGTCCTTCTCTAGACCTGACCCAGCTTTGGGGGAATCCACGGTTCCCATGATTGATAATCCTCAAGATGATGTCGTTAACATAGGAGTTGGTTTCTGTGCATATTTGATGGGTACTTTCGATTATCCACCTCCTCATGGCGATGTCAAGTTTATATCGACTCACCACAAGGCTGAGATTTTTCACGTCTCGTCGTTCCGCACGATCTACTTTTAGGATCCGTGGATTCTTCCTTCCCCATCAACTACGATGGATGAGACAGGGCACTCCGGCATGTCCATGCCCTTGTCGGCTGCTGAAGTAGCATACTCTTTAGTCGAGCAAGCTTCAGCCACTCCTGATCCAACTCCTGCACAAGATTTGGATCCACCTCTTGAGCCTTTATGGGCTCAGGGTTCTCTCACCAATACCGATTCGTTAGACTTAGTATTGCCTTCTGACGAAGCTGTAATCAAAGCAATGACTAGTCTCGACAAACCTTGGGAAGATCTTCATCACATATCATATTTCCTCCCAGAGTTAAGCCGAATCAAGGTAGGAGAATTCACTATCACCATGCTGGGAGATCAGCCATGTCCCATTAACCTCTTAGCTACACAGGAAATTTATGTTGAGGGAAATATGGCGACTATCGTTGCCACGATACCTATCAACATCTCCCGAAACCCTGGCATCATGGAGAATGTCTTCGTCGGAGCAGATTTCTTCCCCGAAGAGATTCAAATTTACACGAATCTTTTCAAAGAATTCCACGACATTTTTTCCTGGTCTTATGAGGAAATGCCAAGCATCGATCCGAAAATTGTTGAACATGAAATCACAACGTATCCTGATGCTAAGCTTGTTTGAAAAAAACTCCGTCCAGTTAATCCTAGGAAAGCATTAGCCATCAAGGCTGAGGTTGAGAAATTGCTCAAGGCAGGGTTCATTTACCCTATTCATTTGACTCAGTGGGTGTCAAACCCCGTGGCGGTCGATAAAAAACAAGGCACGATTCATGTATGTACCGATTTCCATGATTTGAATAAGGCATGTCCAAAAGATAATTATCCAACCCCATTCATTGATCAGATCATTGATGAATGTGTCGGTTGTGAATACTTTTCGTTCATGGATGATTTTTCAGGATATAATCAAATCCAAATCAAACCTGAGGACCAACACAAAACGACATTCATTTGTCCATGGGGTACATTCGCCTATCGAAATATGCCTTTTGGTCTCAAGAATGATGGAGCCACTTTCCAGTGGGCCATGTATTTTGCGTTTCACGACCTCAAACATATAGTCGAGGCCTATCTAGATGATTTAGCATCATGCTCTCGCAAGCGAAAAGACCATCCTACACACCTCAGACTAATCTTCGAACACTGTCACTACTTCAGGATTTGCTTGAATCCCAACAAGTGTAGCTTTTGCATCACATCAGGATGTTTGTTAGGTTTCATCATTTCAACAACAAGGATCATGGTTGATCCTCTGAAGGTGGAGGCAATAGTCCAGTTTCCCCCCCCACGCACAATCTTACAACTTCAAAGTCTTCAAGGCAAGGTGAACTTCTTACGATGCTTCATCGCCAACTATGCCAAAATCACCAAGGAATTTATGCATTTACTGAAGAAATATGTTCCTTCTTTTTGGGACGAAGCCACTCAATGCTCTTTCGACGCATTAAAACATGCCCTTACTACCGCACCTCTGCTACGACCACTGAATTATAACAAAGACTTCTTATTATATCTGGCTGCCAAAGAGTCAACCATAGGCATGGTTTTAGTTCAGGAGGATGATTCATTTTCTGAATACGTGATCTACTACCTAAGCCGAGGCCTCGTAGGACCGGAACTTAATTATACCCATCTCGAAAAACTTGCGTTGGCAGCAGTTCATGTTATTCAACGGTTCTGGCACTATGTTCTGTTTCGCAAGACCACCGTCGTTGCCGTCGTGAATCCATTCCAGTACATGTTGACACGATGAGTTATCGGTGGAAAAATCAGTAGATGGATGGTAATCCTCCAATAATTTGACTTAGACTTCGTTTCAGCCAAGTCCCAAAAGTCATTGGTCTTCGCAGAACTTATCTCGGAGCTTCTAGTTGAGTCAGGTGACATTGTGCCTGAGGAATCGCCTATCCGGGGGGATATGTTTTTGATTGAATCGTCAGACCCCTGGTATGGAGATATACTGATCTATCTCCAGAATTTGAAGTGCCCCACCTCTGCTTCTCGTGATGAGCATCCGCGGATACGCCATCAGGACAAGAACTATCTCATACTCAATGATACATTGTATCGGAGAGGTGTAGACAACATCTTGTGTCGATGTCTCACTCATGAGGAGGCCGTCATAGTGCTCAATGATTGTCATACAGGAGCTTGTGGCGGTCACTTATCTGGGTTGGCAATAGCCCAAAATATTTTACGAGTAGGTTACTTTTGGCCCACACTTATGAAAGATTGTATCGAGTCGGTCAAGAAGTGCCATCCTTGCCAAATCTTCTCACGGAAGATGAGGGCACATCCAGCTCCCATGTTTCCTGTCATCACAGTTGGTCCCTTCACTAAATGGGGGATTGATTACACTACATGCAACCCCCCGTCTGCAAGGGGGCACCACTATATCATCGTAGTTGTCGACTACTTCACTAAGTGGGTCGAAGCTATGTTGACATTCAAAGATGATGGAGAGACTATAACTCTCTTCTTATTTAACCATATTATAGCATGGTTCGGCGTCCCGAGAGATATTGTCACTGACCATGGTAGTCACTTTCAGAACCAAATGATGTCCAAGTTAATGTCAAAGCTTGGGTTACAGCAAGAACATTCATCACCTTACTACCCCCAAGCTAATGGGAAGGTGGAAGCTGTAAACAAAACTCTTAAGATGATTCTACAGCGAACTATCAACTCAGCCAAGTCAAATTGGCATTTGATGTTATACTCAGCATTATGGGCTTACCGAACCTCAGTTAAGACTGCAACCGGTTTCTCACCTTTCCAACTCGTTTATGGGCTAGAGGCAGTCTTGCCCATCGAATGTCGAATCCCATCTCTGAAATTGGCAGTACAGTTATTGCCAGACACTTCTCCACTTGAAGAACGGTTAGTACACCTTGAGCAGCTTGATGAACAATGTCGTGATGCGGCCCTGGCCAATGAGGCTCATAAACATAAGGTCAAGTGTCAATATGATAGGTCCGTTCATCCTCGGTTTTTCTCTGAGGGTGACCTTGTCCTGGTTTATGACCAAGATAAGGACCCCCTGGGGGCAGGAAAGTTTAAACCCATGTGGTTCGGACCCTTCATTATTAAGGAGGTTTTAAAAAAGGGCACTTATCGTTTGGTCGATTTTGAAGGGAATGCTTTGGCGGAGCCTAGAAATGG
>ML780218.1:175850-202015 GCA_009831015.1 Picea engelmannii | reverse complement strand
AAGGACCCCCTGGGGGCAGGAAAGTTTAAACCCATGTGGTTCGGACCCTTCATTATTAAGGAGGTTTTAAAAAAGGGCACTTATCGTTTGGTCGATTTTGAAGGGAATGCTTTGGCGGAGCCTAGAAATGGGCTCTACCTCAAAAAGTATTACTCATAGACCGGTCACTGTGGGTAACTTTTTGTAACATATGTATAGTCTTTGTACTATTACTTTTTAAATTTCTTTTAAAACATGTTATGGACGTGTCATTGATGTTATCTTTCATCGATATGGCAGATGTCAAGAGAGTCTGAGGTTTTCGTTGGGTATGTGGACGGTGCTAGTCAACACACGCAGAGGCTTGCCTCCGTAGCTTGGGTAATATTTACACCACAGGGTCAGTTGTTATCTTCCGGAGGTATATGCTTAGGTGACACCACAAACAATGTTGCTGAGTATAGTGCAGTTATTGAGTTTCTTCGTGACGCTTTGTCATTGGGTATCTCTCGTCTCCGGGTCTATCTAGATGCTCAACTGGTTGTGTCGCAGCTAAACAGAATATACCGGGTGCATGACCCAACTTTACACTGACGATTCCTTAGGGTACATCTCTTGGAACACAACTTTGATTATATTACATATTTTCATGTTCCTAGGAGTCTAAATCAAGTCATGGATACTCTAGCTAATCACATTTTAGATTGGCATCTTGCTCACACATAAAAAGATCATGATCATACACATGTAAATACATTTTTGTACAAATAATCCATAAGACACAAAAAAGAGATAAAAACCATATATAAACATCATAAAATCCTCAGAGTACATAGATGGGTGCAAGCGCCTCAAAAAGTGGGAACTATAACGAGTCACTGGAGCTTATGCCCTCAAAAAATATATACATATCAGTGCTCGTGGCACATAAAAGTCTAAAAGTCTGTTCAGGGCCTATGGGCCCTGTTATACTCAAATACAGCCTGACCCAAACACCTAAACAATCGGACCCATGTCTGAGGTACCCCCACAATATGAGTCTGCAAGGAGGGAGGAAAGTCCTCTATCTCTGCCATGGGAACTGTGTGAGTGAGCACAGTGAAGTTCCACTCAATCTGCCTAAGAACCCTCTTGGCCTCTCCTGCTGGGAGGTTCCCTGCCACTGTTGCTCCCCCGACGGCGACAGCTATGGCCTCTGGCCGTGGGCGGCACCTGTTTCGTGCATAATCGACAGGTCACACGGGTCCCACATCTGCATGCAATGAATGTTCACCCATCAAAAATTTTGGTATACAAAAAACATGATATATATATCAAAAAGACATAAAAATTACATATGCAAACAAAAAAAAACTAGATAGGTGGAGACTTACCCATCTCCCCTCGCTCCTCACCAGGAGGCACTGGTATCATTGGATCTCTGGAAAAATCGATCCCTGCATATGGGTAATCCTCAATAGCTGGGATCTGCCATGACAGCCAGGAAAAAACATCGTCGTTGAAGGCCTCTATGGTCCTTCCACCACCCTGTCGTGGTAGCAACGCTGCCCATCTGCAGATTGTAGGGAAAGTAGCCAGATGTCCTCGTACTGTCAACCGAGGACTAAAACATGGAACTCTCTTGAAGAAAAATGAACACAAGATGGTCCCAAACCCAAAGTTCATGTGCGTCCGCTGTCTGCAAGCTGTCAACTAACCTGTCATGCTTGCTAGTAGTGTGGTACTTCAATCAAAAATTTGTGCATTCATGCACTGGATTGCATAGTTCATCTGTGCACGCGAAGCCTGATGCACAACTGCAGAGCCAGTAATCCACCCAATGAGCAATAAAATAGTCTGCAGGGCGAGGCTGGTGATCCTACTAACGGGTACCAAAGAAGTTCTCTGATCGGTCCTAGCCTCACAATACTCCTCTATCAACTCCGAGAATTTGCTTGGCCCTGCAGGAAAAGTATGAAAGTTGACGGGTTCCCCTCTCCTCAAGAGGCCCGTCAAAAAGTAGATATCCACGGTGGTGGGCACCAAGGATTTCCCCTCTATCATGAAGGCCTCTGCATCAGGGTGCCAATAGTCAACCAGGGCGTTCAGCAGCCTTGGTTACGCACACATAAACGGACACAGAAAGAATTTTACCAAACCACACTGCGTCAGCACGGCCATAACGTTCGGATATGCGGCCACTAACTCATTGGCGGCCTCGTGCTCCTTCTCCCTTCACTGAACATACATCCTGCCAACACAACAAAGCAAAAAGGTGGGGGGGTTAATACTTGTTAGGTTAAGTTTTTCATCACGCGGGGGGTACCCGTGGCCTGTCGAGCCGACAGTCGCGGGTACCCGCATGCAGCTTTGGCTCTGTGCGCGGGTACCCACGGGCTGTCCCTGGACAACCCACATTTGCCTAGGGCCGACCTCTTTGAGGTCGACGCCCACCCCCAAGATCAAATAAAAGAAAGAAATGAAGTATGGAATAACAAGACAAGGGAATTTGTACGTACTTGGTCCAAGTAGAAGTCCGTTTCGTCCACTATAGCTCCCAGAATCACGATCTTTGGCAAAGGGGGTCTTTTGGCTCCAGAGTCAATTTCCAAATCAACAATGGTGATAATGAGCTACCAGCTTCTATTTATAGACTTTTTGGCCTCTTTTTGTCACTTTTTTGGGCCCCTTTATCAGTTTATTTATACCAAAAACCATTTAGAGTGATCCAAGAGTTATATGGGAGGGATTTGATCAGGTATTGGAACAATTTTTATTGAGTTTCAAAAAATAAAAATAAAAATATATGGACGGTCCATAATTTTTTTTTCAAAAATCAACCTTAGCATATAGGGTAGGATTTCATCCCAACTGTTGCATCTCGTTGCCTTTTGTTCTTACGATATAGGATTGATCCCATCCGGTTGTGACACGGAACCGTCATATCTTCTCTAGAAGTGTCACAACTTGGTGGTAGAGCTTGCCAAAACATGGATGCACTAGGTAGTTCGTGGTTGCATTATGGTGTCCATGCTGTTTCTAATAACACTGTAGGCTCGGGAGTCTGTGTAGTCTTTCCTGAATACGAGTTTGAGCCTCATTCGCATGGGTCTTTTTCACTCTTTGTCTTACCCTCGAGACTCCCAAAACATAACGGGTCTCCTTTTAAGCCCTTTTCAGACCCTCTAAACATGAAAAGATTGTCGAGCGATCTTGTGATCTTTCACGCTCGTTAAACTAAAATTTGAAGTCACGTCTGTTCAGTGGTAGTTTACCCCTTTTTCGGTCTGGATGGTCAATTGTATGAACAAAGGAATACTCTATTGAACTCCATTTCTTTAGAAGAGTATCCTCAGGTAAGATTTTATTCCTTTTTCGGGCTTGAGGGACTAAATTTACGAAAAATAAACCCCCCCAGAGTCCATAGTTAAGCTCTTTTCAGACTCCCTAAAATTGAAGAGATTGTCGAGTGACCTTATTCTTTCACACTCGTTAAAATGGACCAGAAGAACATTCCTGATGGAGTCCATAGTTAAGCTTTTTTCAGACTCCTTAAAATTGAAAAAATAGCCGAGTGATCTTGTCCTTTTCACACTCGTTAAAATGGTTTTGAATTGACGTCTAATCAGTGCTAGTTTATCCCTTTTTCGAACCGACTACACTATTGAAAAAAAAGTTACCCCAATGGAGTTTCCTTTTATGCTTTTTCAGACTCTCTAAATATGAAAAATCATCGAGCTTACCTTCTTTGGGCTCGTTAAAATTACATCGAAGGACGTTACCATTGTGTGTTCTATCAACCGCATTTGCATCCTTTACCCATCAACCTAGTAATAGTTTTCCTTTGCGTCTTAACACCTTTGGCCACTAGAGGATTTTTCCCAAGTATCATTTCCCTAGAACATCAGTCTTGTCCTTGTGCCTTGAGCTTGTATGTTTGTTGTACCCGTTCCTCCATTGTAACATAATATTCCTTTATTCTTTTTTCGAAATCATAAAAAAGAACAAAAAAATCAAATATACCCCAAAAAGAGGATGGGAAAAGTATTTTCTTTATTGGCAGCATCATGAGTCGCCCTTGGATAAAGCACATCTATCTGTTTGATTCATCAGACTTTGGGATGTAGTGCGACCTTAGGAAGCTTTGCTTGCTATATTGAGTTGTGTCCTCCACCGTTTGGTTACTCTTCCAAACATATGGAGAGTTTGTGTTGCCTCCTGCTTCGTAGACTTATGATTAACAGATATTCTTCCTGAGTCTTATCACTTGTCATGCTATTATCCAAGGGAAGTTTGTCATTGAGCCTGAGTCGGCCCCTCTGTAATATGTCTCTTGTTCGCATACCCGACCATCCTGAACGTCCAATCAAGTCTTTGTTCGAAATCACGGAAGTCTTCAGTCTGATCATCAAGATTGTCAAGTCCATAACCAATGAGCCATCGAAGACCTCTGGGTAGTGTAGTCGTACACTCATATTACACTCCTATCTGAGTTTTAGAAGATTTTGAAGTTGTTGCTCGAGCTCTGAAGTACATCCATCAGGCCGAATCAGCTTCTAGGACATGGATACTTTATATGTATATCTTTCTGATTTCGAGATGTAGCTCCACTGTGTATTGTTTGCGGCTACTCTTCATAGTTGTTTGACATGGATCTACAATGTATTTGATTGGTAGCCATGGTTCTATTTTATCCTGAGCATCGGTATGCCTGCCTCGGTGAGACATTTGACATTTTTTGTAGACGACACCTCCTGATTCCTGATTCCTGGGCTCACTCATTCATCATATCAGTACGGATTGGTAAAGATTGGTAATGTATTTCGGTCATCAGATGCTCTTCTGAACTCACACATTAGGGGGGATCTGTTATAACCCTAAATTGCACCACACATGCTTACCTGGCATCAGGCCAACTCATATCTCTTCCTTGCCAAAGCCATGTTGAATAAACTCTTAAAAATCCTCTTAAAACAAGTGACACGCTCCCTAAACCACTACTGCACGCGTTGGAACGCTGGCAGGCCTACTACTGCACGTGTTGGAACACTGGCAGGCCTACTACTGCACACGTTGGAACGCTGGCTGACCTACTACAGCCCACGTTTACCTAACAAAGCACAAAAACAGGAAAGTTTCTGACAGGACAAAAATCTATGGGTCAGTTAACTGAAACTCCCGGCCATGCATGGCCGAGAGTTCGTCCAAAACCCTAGCTCCTTCTAGCCTATAAAAGAAGAGGTAGGGGTACTATTTGGAGGAGGAAAATTATAGCAAAGAAACTCTTCCCAATTTCCAAATCCGTTTGTCCCAACCCTTTAGCCTTTCCTCAAGCTTAAGGAGAATTAAAGCAAAGCAGTTGGAGGAGAAAGAAGAGGAGGAGCCCAAGATCAGGATCTAGGAACGGTGGCCGATCTCTATCATTATTGTAAGTTGATTCATCTTGAGATTAATAAAAGAATACTTTTCCCATCCCAATGCACGAGTTCTATATATTTTATTTGATTTATGCTTAATCTCTAACCCTCAAGTAGAAAGATAGCATGCATGCGTAGTGTTTTGTCTTGGTTGTAGGATTGTCTTTGGAAGGAGCAACGCAAGAAAGCGGACAAAGCGCAATGGGGGATCTACACCAAACATCAGTAAAAAGGTTAGTAGGTCTTTTCCATGCTTGTGTGTGAAAAAGGGGTTTGAGTTTTGGGGTGATAGGTTAAAAGTGATTTATTGAGGGTCATGATCTGCATGCAAGTTTATCCCTAGCTTGTTAGTTCGTAGGGTATTATTTCCCAACAATAGAATTGGCGACTCCACTTGGGAAGATACTATTAGGGTTTCCGGATTTAAGTGAGGTTTTTGGGTAGTTTTGTCCTAGCTTGTTAGTCCGTAGGGTATTATTTCCCAACAACACCCGTGACTCGTCCCGAGTCACTCTGATCTGTGTAGTTTTGCTTCGAAAGCCTTGAGCATGGCTCGAGCTACTTCGACTTGTTGTTGTGCCACAACCTCCTGTTCAATGAACTCTTGGATAACTGTGTCATTGACAGGTCCCTCCAAGCATTGTTCAACTGCAGTGACAACCTGCTCGAGTTCTTCTCCTCAGCCTTTGACCTCTGTGAACAATTGCTAAGCCTTATCTTGAACAGGTTGGAGCCACTGAGTTACTTCCATAACTTTGCTCTGGATAGTGTGGATCTGTTGTTGGGCAGTCTGTTTCTCTTAGGATCACTTCATTCTTTCCACAACTGACAGGGGGTTCAACTATGCCTGTATTGTCTCTGCTTGCTGCTTTTCTTCCTGGAGCTGTGACTCCAATGCCTACAATTTTGGGTTCTCAGTGAGTTTCTCATACGTCTGGGCACTGTGATTACTTAGCTTCTTGCATTCCATGGCAAGGGACTTTATCCTTTCAACTATGCTCCTGACGGTTGCTTCTCTTTGATCCCTTACATCCTGCAGAGTCTCGGGCACTATGCAAAGCTCCAATTCTGCTATGAGTTGTTGTAGCTACTGGATAGCTTCTACGAGATGCTCTACTTGCTGCATGACTTAGTCCTTTACCTTTATTTCTAAGACTGTCACAGAGCGAAGTGCTCTACTGACCACTTCTTTCACTTCGAGTTGCTCTGTGAGAAATTTTTCTTTTTCTTGCTACATCTGTGTTTTTTCTTCATTGAACTTGTTGTTGGCACAGGGGGAGACCCAGGGTTCAACGCTACAACAATGCACCAATAAAACTCTAACTACCGACCCTTTTGGCAACACCTACGAAGCAGATGAAGTCTCACCCGAGGTAGAGGCAGAGGTGGTTGTAGGACTCAGATGTCCCAAAATAAAGTAGACTACTTTATCCCCCAAAATAGGTCAAACTTGACCAAGGATCTCCCAAAACTTGGTCAAGGGCCAATAGGCCCCCAACACTCACCTTTGACTCGTCCTAATTCACTCTGATATGGGTAGTTATGTTTCAAAATCCTTGATCATGGCTCAATCTAATTCGACTTTTTGTTGTGCCAAAACCTCATGTTCAGCGAAATCTTGGATGACTATGTCGTTGATAGGTCCCTCCAGGCATTGTTCAGCTGCAGTGAAAATCTACTCAAGTTCTGCTCCTCGGCCTTCGACCTCTGTGAACAATTGGTAAGCCTTATCTTATACAGGCTGGAGCCGCTGAGTTACTTCCATAACTCTACTTTGGATAGTGTGGATCTTCTACTGGGAAGTGCATTGCACTTGGGATCACTTCATTCTTTCCACAGCTGATAGGGGCTTCAACTGTGCCTATATTGTCTCTGTTTGCTGCTTTGTTTCCTGGAGCTGTGACTCTAGTGCATGCAATTCTATGTTCTAAGTGAGTTTCTCATATGTCTAGGAACTGGGATTACGCAGTTGCTTGCATTCCATGGAAAGGGCATTTATCCTTTCAACTACGCTCTAAGTGGTTGCTTCTCTTTGATCCCTTACATCTTGGGGAATCTCGGGCACTGTGCGGAGATGTAATTCTTCTATGCGTTGTTGTAGCTATTGGATAGCTTCTATGAGCTGCTCTACTTACTGCATGACTCGGTCCTCTACCTTTATTTCTAAGACTGTCACAGAGAGAAGTGCTCTGTTAACCGCTTCTTTCACTTCGAGTTGCCCCAAGAGAAACTGTTATTTTTCTTGCTGCATCTGTGCTTTTTCTTCATTGAACTTCCCTTGGAGAGGAATCTTTTCCTGTTTTGCAGCATTGCATTGTTCTAAGAGTACACCTTGCACTTTATTGAAGGCCTGGGTGGCTTGTTCTATTTCTTATTGTGCTCATTGAATCTGAGCTTCGACTATATTAGCTAGTCTGTGGAGTTGGGCTGGCTCATCTCCCAACTCTGGTTCTCCTGATGGTAGGGGAGCAGTGGAGACTACATGGCTAGACTGAAGGGCCTTCTATACCCATCAGAGTTCGAATTAAATTCTATCATATATTTCTTCCTTCTTGGCTTCTTGCTTCTTTGGTATTTCCAGTGAAGCATCGTTTAGGGCTTCTATGATGAAGTCAAAATCATCGGAGGTGAGGACAGTCTGCATCTTGGTGATAGTGGCTTTCGATTTCTTCCAGGAAGAATGTTTCAGGGGAGAAAAATTCCTCTTATTCAAGGGCTCAACCTCATCTCTGGGTGGTGAATTACTTCACTTGGCTTCTATTCAACTTCTACTTTTTCATCACCCCCTCGGTCAGGTGACACTGAAGCAGTCTTTCCGAAGGTGCTGCTTAAATTTTGGACCTCCTCAGTCTTCTTGGGTGTATTCTGTTCTTTATGAGTATCCTCTAGGTTGTCAAGATCATATATATCTACAGGGTTGGTGGGGATAAGGAGGTCAGCAGACCATTCCTTATTGATCTCTTCAAGGTTTTCTTTTGTAATTTTATAATATGACTAGAGCTACTATTTATGTTCATCTTCTCACGCTATAATGTAGATGAAGTGTCAATCTACGCTAAAATTCATCAGGGGTTAGAACCTTTGTAAGGTGTTTAGAGTCATGTGAGGCTCAACTTAAATGGATCTGTTTAGCTGGAGGTAATATGTATGAAACAAAGAATTAAATTGCCACTGTTTGTTCATATCACTTGAATACCAAAGGGTAGTGAACTTCACAGCAAGCGGTTCGAACGACTCTATGTCTAGGAAGGTCACACCTTCCGGAATTTACTAGGAAACAAATGCAATGAGGATCATGAGCTAGATAAACTGAAATTCATAACCCTGATCCTGTGCTTCTCAACAGTCTAGTTCCAACTGGTTAACTAGGTACTTCTCCCAGTTCATCTATAGGCCTTCCACGCACTTCCCTGCGAGGTCAACGACAAAGAAGGTGACCAACGTAGGTCAGTTCTTCCTTACTAAATTTCCATCTATCAGTTGACATGCTAGGGGCACTGTGCCACTCTAGATGGAAGCTACCTTGTAGCCTCTTGTTCCCTTCTCAACATCACCATATGTATCCTTGATCTTCTGTACTAGCGCATGATCTTTGGCCTTTTCTGGGTATAATTCCTACGGGTCAGGTCCTTGCATACTCAGTCCTGTGATCTTGTGGATCAACATTGGTTCAACTATAATACAATGGTCTAGCCATAAGTAGTCACCATGGTAACACGACAGTAGTAGCTTGACACATGCGTTGACTTCCTGGTGTCTTCTGAAGTGTGGGATCTTCATGACATTCAACAGGGTGGACTGTGCGAGGTTCATCGTCCATGGCTGGGGAATTATCTTTGAATTCTTCCTCTTCATTCTGGTTAGGTACTTGTATGGGGAAAGCATACCATAGATCTTACAATCTCTGAGGTTGAAGTCACTCAACTTCAATGTTGTGGTCTTATCCTGCTCTACTCAAACTGTGTGTATCCCCTTCGAGAGGTATGGATTGACCATGGTGTACTCGAAATCCCTTAGCACACTATCACGATTCACCACGCTAGCCAGAGGTGGGATGTAATCGGACAATATGGTTGGAATCAACTTTTCATTTGCTAGGTCATATTTGTGCTTGGTTCTCTTTTCCACTGAGGGTTGGGATGATCTGGCTCTGCAAGATGTAGACATAGAGGCTTGCAGTCCTATCATTGATGACACTTGTATACCTGCAGACATCGACATTACTCGTTCATTCATGAGGTTTATGATAACTTCTTCGACAACTTTCTCTGCAGCGCTAAACTTGTCTGACATACAAGCTCAGGGTTAGAAATCTCGGGTTCGAGGAGTAGCTTAGACACTACAATGGGATAGAGGACAATACAACAATGATCATTGTGTAAAATCAACGAGTCTATGAGCTCAGATTCATGGTTAGAAAAAGTGTTCTCAGTGCATGTCGCGATGGGATTAAATAGATAACTTGGCAATGGATCTCTTGCAACCGGTGAGAAACCTTCATTAACTCTATTCTATCCATTACAACGTGGTACAATGGTCTGGTGGTGAACCATAAATGCCTTTCTACCCATTCATAGGGTCAACCTAATGGTTATATTGTTCCCAACGGCTATATTGCTTCACCCTGGTGAAGTGGCATGTGACTTTGTTCTGTTATCTCAACGAAGATCCAATTTTACAAATTTTCCCTCTACGAAGTTCCCTCTGGAACCTTCTATAACTTTTCAATCTTAGATCTCTTCTTACTTAGCTTTCTAGCCTTCTTTCCAGTGAGATTCTTCTCGGTATTCCTTTTTCCATTTTGATTCTTATCTGTGTTTGGCATAGTTACTTCATGCTATTGAGATTCTTTCCTAAGATTTGAGGGTGATACTTCCTCTTTATCTGGAATAGGTACTTCAATCTTCTGTGAGTCTTCTAGTGCTCTTTCAAATTTGACATCCAGGTCTTTGGTGTTAAATAACTTCGATATGTTCTTCTGTTCTTTAATCAAGTGTGTGATCCTTCTAGTCATGAAATCCTTTAACTCTTGCTTCTTCTGCTCTAAAACTTCTTCTTCTTCCTTCCTTCTAGTCTGATCTCTTTCAATCCAAGGTTTTCCTAGTAACATGGTAAATGGGGCGTTGTTCTCAATAAATTTAACAATCTCGAAATCCTCCTCTATCGAAGTCCCATTGGCATTCATAGGTATTTGAGTGAGCTTTCCACATAGGTTTATGATATTTCCTTTGAATAGTCCTATTCCTCCTAATGAAGGAATCATAGAAGGCCTTCCTATAGCTTCCCAAGTTCTTTCTGTCATGATATTCACCCGTGTTTCCTCATCTAGAACACAGTCAATGTCAAAGTCTCCTATTCTTGCTTCTATGCATGTTTTTTCTTTGAATATCTCTGATAATCTGACATGTCGATGGTCATTCATGGTGTCTTTTATCTAAAGAAATACTTTCTCTGATTCTTTTTGGGGTTCTTCCATAATCGTAGTTTCTGGATCTGCCTTAGGGTTTTCTTGTCTCATGTTCATTCCTTCAAGCTTAGCAATCATTCTAGGGAAATCCAATACTTCATGGTCCATAGCTTTGCAACAAGGACAACTAGGTCTTCTCCCAGGGCATTCCTTAGCAAAATGTCTCATTTTTCTGCAACTGTAACAGAGGGTTAATCCTCTCTTTCTTTTAAATGATTCCCAACCTTTCCTGTACTGTGCGCTAGGATCATGGTAGCTAACCTGCAAACATTTCTTTCTAGGATCTTGCATCCACTTGTTAGTCCAAACATTCTTTCTATGCATAGGTATAACATATCTTTCACTATTCTTATAAGATCTATGCAAGTCAAACCTTCTTTCATCTATTAGTGCCCTAGTTTTCAAGCTAGGACATAATCTATCAAACATACCTAGATCGATACTGTTGAAAAAAAAATATCCACTTATCTTACTTCTACAGAGAACAAAGCTTTCAGATCTATAACTTTTCACTATTCTTACCTTTATCAGAGCACAAAGCTTCCAGATCTTGCCTCTTTTATTCATACCTAACCTATTTTCTTGGCACAAAGCTTCACAGGTCAAGTGGAATGTTGCACACTAGGGCAACATATCTACGCACAGAGCTTTCATAGTTTAAGGTCGTAACTTTTCACAAAGATTTTTCTTCCTCTGTTCCTAGAAATCACAGTTTTATGTCATACCTTTACACAAAGCTTCTTCTTCCTTAGTTCCTAGAAATCAAAGTTTCATGTCCCAGAAACGGAACCATTTGTTGGCACAGGGGTAGACCTAGGGTTCAACGCTACAACAATGAACCAACAAGACCCTAACTACTGGCCCTTTCGGCAACACCTGTGAAGCAGATGAAGTCTCACCCAAGGTAGAGGCAAGGGTGGTTGTAGGACTCATATGTATGCAACTTTATCTAGGACACATATATGTGATTCTAGCACCTAACAAAGCACTTAGCATCGACAATTCATCAATATTTGACCATTATCTACTCCACAGATAAAACAGACCATTGCATCATTCATTCATATATGATGTATCTAAGCACTTATCATAGAGAGGTATATTAGATCTAGCATATTCAAGCACTAATCACATTCACATAGGTTAGATCTAACATCCATATACATCATTAGAACAAAGCATAAACATAACTATATATCTATATCAAATCACTTAGCAAGTAAAGACATAAACACATAAACACATAGCACAAAGCATAGCAACACAACATGTACGTGGTTCACCCCCACCCTGGGGCTACGTCCACCAACTCTTCTTCTTTATTATCTTCAATCAATCTTCTTATAGTCACATAGCATCAAAATCCTACTCCACAAAAGACAATATATCTTCACGCACTCTGCCAAATCCTCCTTCTTCGAGTTAGGGTACAACACCAAGCCTTCTTACAATTACTTGCACATAGATATGCAAATCTCACATAGTATGCACAAAGCATCTACAATCCATACTTAGAACTTAGCCCAATATCACACAGATATACATACATAAATACATACATACATACATACATACATACATACATACATACATATATATATATATATATGCCTCTCCTTACGTTGCCTAGACATCTATTTATAATTTACAAAATAGGCCTAAACATGGGTAAACCCATGGGTCGACATTGTTGGAGTTACTTCACACACACCTAGGATTTATTTTTCCTAAGGTTATTCCTTGTTTATTATTCATAATTAGTCATTATCCAGTCTCCTATATTTTAGGGAAGAATATTCCACCGGGATAATATTCTCTTTCAGTTGACACTTCAGTTTGACTAGTTGAGTTGAGTTTAGATGTTGCATTGGGATCATTACCATGCAACATTGGGATCATCACCGTGATAATTAGACCTTACCTTGGTATCATCACCAGAGTGGAACATTACCCTTGATTCCTTAAGTTAACTCCTCACTACTCTTTGTTCAGTTAGTTAATTGAAGACTAGTTGACTAGTTAACTCAACTAGGTGACAGTTCACTCCCATAACTGCCTGAGAAACTAGAATAGGTGGCAGTTCACTCCCATAACTGCTGGTGTGTGTCCAGATCACTCTAGAACACCACTATGGTGCATTGGTTCACCTCAGTTCGAACTCATTGAGTTATACAGAGTATATCATGTGTAAATTATTCATTATTCACAACGGTTAATGAGAATTCTTCCATTCTTTCTCTCCCTCTTCTTCTTTCTCCAGTTCTCTCTGCAAATGTGTGTATTATTGTTTAGATAGATATATTCTATGTAGGTTCAACACATTTAAATGGTATCAGAGCCGACGGACTGCTAAGCAAAAGCTACACCAAATTATTTTACAGGTACAAAAGATTGAAGACAACGAAAATATGTAATTCCAAAAAGAATTCATTCTTACACCTTACAACTATTTTGAATGGAAGGAGAAAATAGCCATACATCTCCGATCCAGAGGGTTGTATAGGTTAACCATGAATACATATACAAAACTGACATCAGCCATAGAAAAATCCAAGTACTTAAATTGCATGGATGAGGCACTCGGAACAATTTTCAGTCTTATCTCTCCCAATCTCCTTTTTCACATATCTTCCTATAAGACTCCTAATGAAGCCTGGAAAATCTTGGAAGGGCTCTTTGGAAAACATGATGAGATGAGGGGACACATGCTGGAGGTGGAGCTTCTCACATTGGATCCAAAAAGCTTCGACAATATCCAATATTTCTTTACAAAATTCAAGGATTTACTGTCGCAACTCAAAGCTTGCAGGGTTGATAAATTGGCGGAGGAGAAACAAATGGTTCTCACCATTCTCTCCAATCTTGGTCCTGAATTTTATGTATTCGTATCTACATTATATAATGTTATATTCGCCTCTGGAGCCACCTAGAATATGCCTTCTCTTGAGGACTTTATCAAATCCTTGACACAAGAGCAAACCAAGCTCATCAACATGGATGCAATCAAAGGCCCAAGGGTGCATGCACTCATTGTGCATGATGGCAACCACAAATATCATAAATCTAAAGATAAATCTAAGAAAACATCTCATGCACATACGAAGAAGGAAGGGTACACAAAACCCTTCACCGATGCCTCCAGATCCAAAGGAGAAAAGGGAAGAAAAGGAGAGTAATGCACATATTGTCACAAATGATTCCATTCAGAATATGCATGCATGAAAAAAAAAATAGATCTGATGTCTCAAATACTTCAGAAAAACAACCTTGGAGATCGCATCCCTGAGGGTGTAAAGAAGAAGAAGCCAGAAGATTTGAATTCCAAGAAAGGAAATTCTAGCCATGCCTTGATTTCCATCAACTCCTCTCCCAATGCTTGGATCATAGATTCAGGAGAATCACATCACATGGCTTCCTCAAAAGCAATATATTCTTCTTTGGATGCATGCAAAGGTCCTCCCATTCAGATGGGGGACATCTCTTTTGTCGAAGTCACCGACAAAGGAAGGATTTAACTCACCAACGAAAGTTTCGAGAATGTGTTGCATGTTCCCAAGCTTTCTGTCAACCTTCTCTCTGTGTATCAGATGACCAATTTTAGCACCAAAAAGAGAGTTGTATTCACACCAAATGTTGTGGACATACGACATGAAAACCAACTCTAGGGTTGCAACTAGTGTGGTAAATCATCAGTATAGATTGTATACATTTTCTGAATTCATTGAACCTGATTCTTCTTTACTGCTTGCTCATGCTAATGAAAGTAGTAAGATATGGCATGGAAGTTTTAGACATTTGAATTTCAGATACATGCAAAAACTTAGCAAGCATAGATTATTTGATGGTCTACCAGACATCCATTTCTCCAAGGGAGTATGTGAGGGATGTGTTCTCGGAAAACATCCTCAAGAGAAATTCGACAAGGGAAAGTCTCAGTGAGCTTCCGCACCTTTGGATCTGATCCATAATGACCTCATGGGTCCTTTTTCGCATCCATCGATCATAAAAATGAGGTTTGTTCTTATTTTTGTTGACGATTTCTCACGTTTTACTTGGATCTACTTTCTAAGGCAAAAATCAGAAGTCTTTCAACACCTCAAAGATTTCAAAGCTTTGGTTGAGACATAGTCTGGAAAGAAGATCAAAGTCCTCGAAACTAATAACGAGGGAGAGTGTTTAAATCATGAGATCCATAATATTTTCCATGAGGCAGGGATTCAGTTGCAACATACAGTTCCCTACACTCCACAGCAAAACAGAGCTGTTGAACGGAAAAATAGTTCTCTAAAGGAGATGGCATCTTGCATGTTTCATGCAAAGTCACTACCAAAGAGACTATGGGCCGAAGCACTTAACTATGCAACATACATCCAAAACATATTTCCTCATATATTTGTCAAGGATAATACCCTCTGCGAGGCTTGGAGTGGCTTCAAACCGGAAGTGAACCACTTTTCCATTTTTGGTTCTCGTGCATGGGCCCACATTCCCTCTGAAAAGAGGAAGGCACTTGATCCACATAGCATTGAGTGCATTTTTTTTGGATAACCTGAGGGTGTGAAGGGATATCGGCTTATCAATCTTTCCTCGGACTGGCTCATCATTGAGCGTAGTGTCCAATTCGAGGAAAGTGTCTCGCATGTACCTCAACAATCACATGCAGACACCTTCACTCTTCCACCTGTCCAAGATGATGAGCATGCACATGCCAACTCTTCTTCAGATGAGAGTTCCAATTCAGAGGACTCAGAGGATTCAGACTTAGATTTAGTACAGTCAGATCCAAATTCAGAGCATCTAGATGCATTTGCAAAGCTAGAGCAGAGGCCCAAGTGGGCACAAACTACTCTTCAGGATGCAGGGGATCTCATAGGTGATCCAACTGATACTAGGAGGACTCAATCTGATTTCAAGGAGCCTTCTATTGCACTCACTTCCACTGAACTATTTCCTTCTAGACATCTTTTCTTGATTCAATCTTCATATCCACAGTATTATGGCGAGGCTACTAGAAATCCCTTTTGGTAATCCGCCATGCAGGAGGAGTACAACTCCCTCCTCGAGAACCAGACTTGGGATCTGGTTCACCTTCCTTCTGGGAGGAAAATTTTCAGATGTAGATGGGTCTACAGGACCAAGAGCACAGTGGATGGACAGATCAGTAGATACAAAGCCAGGCTTGTCGCCAAAGGCTTTCAGTAAGTTCATGGTATTGACTATGATGAGACCTTCGCTCCAGTAGCGAAGATGGATTCCATACGATTGGCACTTTCCAATGTGGCAGCCAAGGGATAGGAAGTCCATCAGATCGACGTGAAGAATTCATTTCTTCATGGTGATCTCTCTGAGGATATCTACATGGAGAATCCCCAGGGATTTATGCAGGACTCATCTTTGGTATGTTGATTGAAGAAGTCACTTTATGGCCTCAAACAGGCTCTGAGGGCATGGTATGCCAAGATGGACTCCTACATGTTGTCACAAAACTTTGTACATTGTAAATCAAACCCGAATGTATACATGCTCAGGACAAATGATTTGCTTCTACTTTTAGTTCTGTATGCCGATTATTTGTTGATCACTGGTTGCTCGACTTCAACAATTATTGAAGTCAAGAGGATTCTTCATGACAGGTTTTTGATGATAGACATGGGTCCACTACACTTCTTTCTTGGACTTGAGATCAGTCAGGATGCATCAGGCATCAAGCTGTCTCAAGCCAAGTATGCACGAGATCTCCTTGAGAGATTTCACATGACAGACTGCAAGTCTTCTCCAACTCCTCTCCTATCAAGAGTCAAACTTGAGGATGGAGGGGAGACTCCACTGGTTGACAACACACTGTACAAACAACTTGTGGGGATCTTGTTGTATCTCACACACTCCAGACCAAACCTCTCATATGCAATTGGCACAGTTTCCAGGTTCATGCAGGAGTCGCATGAGCTACATTAGAAAACTGCAAAGCGTATCCTTTGATATGTATAGGGAACCATCACCTTTGGGATTCATTATCCATCATACTCTACATTAAATCTCATTGGGTTTACTGATTCCGACTGGGTTGGTGATAGCATTGATTGCAAGTCCACATCTGGTTACTCACTCAGTCTTGGTTGTGGGCCTATCTGTTGGTCGAGCAAGAAGCAATATGTCATTGCTCTATCTTCAGCTGAGGCAGAGTATAGAGGGGTAGTTAACATAACCATTCAAGCTATGTGGCTACAACATTTTCTCACTGAGTTGGGCATTCAATTTCATCGACCGATCATCATCTGCTGTGAAAACTAGAGAACTCTGAAGTTCTGCAGAGATCTAGTTCAGAGGCAGTAGGTGAAGCATATCGATATCCACATGCACTACATCTAGGACTTAGTAAATGAGGGGATCATCGAATTATAGTTTTTTTCTTCAGCAGAACATACGACATACATTTTCACCAAGACCTTCATTGAGCATAAATTCCATTCTCTACGAGGTCGTCTTGGAGTGAAGGACACAGTTGCCTAACAACTGTAGTTCTTTCTTTTACATACACTGTACCTTGAGGGGTTTTTTTTCCCATGATTTTTTCCCTCTTTCCTCACTTTATTTTCAGTGTATCTTTTGTACTTGGGTACCTAACATAGCCTTGTTGCTGGGACCCAATCTTTATTTTCACCATAGTGATGTTTAGGGGGGGTGTTGGAGTTACTTCACACACACCTAGGATTTATTTTTCCTAAGGTTATTCCTTGTTTATTATTCATAATTAGTCATTATACAATCTCCTATATTTTAGGGGAGAATATTCCACCTAGATAATTTTCTGTTTCAGTTGACACTTCAGTTTGACTAGTTGAGTTGAGTTTAGATGTTGCATTGGGATCATCACCATGAAACATTGGGATCATCACCATGATAATTCGAACTTTCCTTGGTATCATCACCAAAGTGGCACATTATCCTTGATTCCCTGAGTTAACTCCTCACTACTCTCTATTCAGTTAGTTAACTGAAGACTAGTTGACTAGTTAACTCAACTAGGTGGCAGTTCACTTCCGTAACTACCTGAGAGAATAGAATAGGTGGAAATTCACTCTCGTAACTACTGGTGTGTGTCCATATCACTCTATACCACCACTATGGTGCATTGGTTCACCTCAATTCGAACACATTGAGTTATAAAGAGTATATCATGTGTAAATTATTCATTATTCACAACGGTTAATGAAAATTCTTCCATTCTTTCTCTCCTTCTTCTTTCTCCAATTATCTATGAAAATGTGTGTATTATTGTTTATCTAGATCTATTATGTATAGGTTCAACACATTTACATACATCCCCATACCCGTTACATAATCCCAAATCCCAAAAAGGACCCAAAAAGGGGTCGAGATCCCGCGATCTTTGCTTCGTCTTGCGCTCCTCCTTCGACAGGTTGTCGAAGTCCACAAATAGGTCAAACTTGACCAAGGATCTCCCAAAACTTGGTCAAGGGCCAACAATATGTTTAATTTCAATTTTTGGACATTTGGCATGAGAAGTGTTTGAATGTGAGGAGATTATTGATTGATCAAAGTTGAAAGATCAAGCAAATCATTTTCCTTTGCTAGGATCAAGATCTTGAATTTGAGATTTCATCTTCTTTAATGGTTGATCAGAGTGGGAATGAGAATCTTCTGATGAAATATGGAGGGAATATCTCTTTGTAGGAGGTGGAGGTAATGGCAATGAATTTGTAGGCCATCCTTGAGCTTGATGTTGAGGAAGATTAATATGGAATCACAGGAGATAATGAAACATGTGGTTGTACAAGAATTCTAGGAATATTTGGATGAGGTTGAAGGGGTGGTATTTTAGCTGGAGGATGAGGTTGGAAATCCCCTTGTACTGCTAATTTCAAGAAACCAATTGGTAGGAGTTGATTAAACTCCTCAGAGTCAGCTTCAAAATCGATTGAAAAGCGAGTCTTTTATTTTCCCAAAATTCATTTGGTCTTCTTCCTATACCCTTATTTCCTCTGCACCCACTATCTCTACTGAAGAAAATCATATATAATTACAAGATAAATTTAGAGCATGCATACAATAGCTAATAAGCATCAAATAATATTTGAATAAAATAACTTAGAAATAACTCGATTGATAGAAAAAAAACATGCAAGCAACCATGGACATATAGGGTAAGTTAACCAAAACACTAGTTCTTCCTTTCAATTCATTTTATTCTCATATAATTACTATTATCTATGAACATGGGAAATCAAATGTATTTAGGTAATATGGTAGGGTTTTCAATGTATGGAAAATGCAATAATGGTAGGGGAAGATAATGGCACATGTTCAAAATAATTTACATTAAACATCTGTGAAGTTTGGTTATCCTCCAACAATTTATTCATTTATTCCTCATCAAGTAGTCATCATTGCTACTCTTTTATCATCAAGTATGCATCATGGGGGGGAATATGGATTAAAATGAAACTGAAACTTGGAATCTAGGAAAAACTCATGGAAAATGAAACTACGAAGGGATTTGGCCCTGAAAACTGAGATAGTCAAATAACATCTTGCAACCTAACCTAGGTCATGATTTCATAACATATCACCCACAAAATACTCTTGTCTAAATATCAATGTTGATTTGACAGATGGAACTTTCAATTTCATATCATAGGGGAAATATAAATGATTGTTTGAAATGATAAATGGAATTGGGAATGGGGACTAACTTATGAAAAATGGAGTTAGAAAGAATTTCTCTTGTGTATATAAAACCAAAGATGTAGCTCGTTGGATTACTGAGAGGGGGGGTGAATCAATAATAGAGAAATTTAATCCTTTTTAATCACAATATTTGAGCATTGTTAATCATTATGATCAATTTACTAATATCATTCAACAAGTGCATAATAAATAAACCATGAACAATGAGCAATCACACATATACACAGTACACTAATATTTTTACGCAGAAACCCAATGCGGGAGAAAAATACAGAATGATTTTTCTTATATGTCTTTAAGAATTACATTCATTGGAAGAACCAACTTCCTTTGATTTCTAGCCACAACTGGAAGTAGGCTCCAACCCCTTATATTTTCAGGCTCCAACATGAGGGAAGCTCCAACTTCCCAATTATGCAGCTCCAACTAGGAGGATACAACCCCCTATGTTCTCCAGCTACAACCAAAAGGTGGATACAACCACCTATCCTCGCCCCTTCCAACCAACCTGAAATATAAGTGCCAAATATATGATGAAACCACTGCCACATTGTCACTGTGATATATACCATTGTAAATCTATACCAATAATATGTAACCAACCTACACCAATAACTCATTATCAACCTGTACCTGTAACCATCCTGTACCAATAAGAACCAATAGGTACATGACCTGTAAATTTTGCAACTCGCGTATGTACGTGACCTATTTATACTGCATCCTGCATATGTACGCATCCTGTCTATACTGAAACCTGCGTACACCTTCATAAAACTAGGGTTTTCACCGTTTTGAAACTCAAACACTTTGTTGCCTCTATCACATCAACCTTTAACCTGTCACTATTTCCAATCTTTAGTTGTTCCCTATGCATACATCATCATACATATCCCTTAACCAAGTCCATCTATGTCTCTCTAGTCATGTGCCATACATGTGTATACAATCATGATCAAGTTTAATAAACATCACATGGACTAGACATCAAACCCTCACTGATATGTAGTGTCAAACTACACCAACAACTTCACCAACCCATCACAACCAAAACTCCTGAGCCATGTATTAAGAAATATAAGATATATCTCAACACTCAACCCAACAAGATGTAACAATAATGAATACTATGCATACCAATGTTGTATTTCTGTAGATCTAGCTCATACAATAAGTGTCATACAACCAAAAAACTCTCTGGGGAAAATACTTAAACTCCCATAACCATATCTCATGTGGAAAACAATATCCAACAACACATAAAAATATGACATACCTTTTGAACCTATAGATATATCTGTTGTACCCGATCACTGTAGACTTTCTTGGGAACTTGCTTTCAAACTCTGAGAACTTGGCATTCTCAGCAACTCAAAATTTCATGTCTTTTCCCAACTGTACACTCCCTCCTTCACTGCCAACCTTCATAGGTACACGACCTCTTCCACTGCAACCCACGTATACCTCAAAAACTAGTTTTTTTTTTCCAGTATTTCTGCAACTCTGAAACTTTTTCCGTCAACCCTTCTTGCTACCTCACACTTACGTAACTTCAGATGTATCAATGAGTACCTGCAATAAACCTTAAAAAATAATATATATCCAGTGTGCTCAATAGGTGCTAATAGGAGACCCTTTCTCTCTTATTTATACTCTCCAAGTAGCTTCCTCTAGGGGTTACCTTCTAACTAACTTAACCCAACTTCCTTCTTTTAGGGATAACCCACTTCTAACCACTTGTCCACTCACAACCACTTTATCCACAAATAGTAAACTCACCACTTCTAGTTGCAACTAATTTATTTTTAAGTATTTTCTTTTTGAAACAACTTAACTCATGATTAACTCCTAGTTACAACCACTTTGACTAGTAAACTTATTCTAGGAGATTCTAGAATAAATTGACTTCTTTGACCTTCTAGGAACTTCTAGATAACTCATGATGGTTCTCCAACTTTTCAAGGCCATAACTCTCTAACCGTGAGGAGTTATGTGATGTTCCACATATCTCTAACCATGAGGAGTTATGTGAGCAAAAACAACAAGTACCTCCAAAGACACCTAGCAAACGAATACAGAAGAATCATCTATCAAATCAGATTATAGGGAAAGAAAAGGCAAATTCAAATAGCAACAACAACGAAATTTTAGAAGATGATGAAGAATCAGTCTACTTCGTCAAAATACTGAAAAATGGAACCAATGGAAAATATAGAGGTAAGGTTCCAATGATTTGTTTTAATTGTGATGGTATTGGTCATTTTGCTAACAAATGTCCCCATGAGAAAAATAAAAGAAATGAAATGGATTAAAAAATAAAATGTTTGATATATGATAATGGAGGAGAGCTTACTTCAAAGGAATTTATGGATTTCTTCAAAAAACATGGAATAAAAAGGTAATTCTCCGTTGCTAGGACACCTCAACAGAATGAAGTTGTCGAAAGGAATACAAAAAAGTACATGAAATGGCTCAAACTATGTTAATGGATTCCAAGTTGACAAATATATTTTAGGCACATGCAGTGCATACAATAGTTCACATTCAAAACATAGTAATGCTCAGAAATAACAGTGATAAAAGTCCCTACAAGATATGGAAAGAAAGACTAGCGAATGTAAAGAACTTTAATGTTTTTGGAATTAAATGCTACATCAAAAGAGAATATGGGAGAGTCCTAAAGTTTGATTCTCATGTGGAAAAATTCATATTTGTTGGATATTTGAGCACAAGGAAATCATACAAATGTTTCAATCTAAGGTTCAACAAAGTTGTGGAAAACATCAATGTGACGATTGATGAGACAAGTGGACGAAAAATAAAGGAAGAAGAAAAACAAGTCACTACAGGAAGGACTGAAAAGAAAAGAGGAAACTAAAAATTCAAACTCTGAAGAACTAGAATAGATGATGTCTAAATTAAAAATCCAAGTTGAAGAAGACAAAAGATTTGAAGAAGCACTCAAAGAATGGTTGGAAGAAAAAGACAAGATCATTGGAAGTTTGGAAGCATATATTGTCACATTGAGAAAATACCTTCAAAATAAAAACATGTAGAACAACTCAAAAGTTTTGGACGATATTATTAGCAGCCAAAGGAAAAATAATGACAAGTCTGGACTTGGATACAACCAGACAGAAAAGGGATCAAGCTCCAAAACAACATATCAAGAAACACAATCAAGAATTTATGCAGAGAAATTCAGAGGAGACAAGAATTTTTATAAGGAATATCACAGAGACACTCCTCCACCTAGAAGATTCAGATTTCAGAATCAATGACAGTCATAAACAAGAAGGCATCAAGAAGAAGAAGGGTTCAGAAGAGTAACTCATTTTATAATATCTACAACTCCCAGGTATCGAACTGTATTTCTTGATTTATGTTATTCATGTAACAATTTTGGACATAAGGTTGTGAATTGCAGAGCTAATAATAGGAACAATGGAAACCATGGAAGTTATGCACGGAATTATTATTCAAGAAGGTCGAGTGAAACACATAATAAAATCTACAACATGTTTTAATCATTGAGTACTGAGATGGAATGATATAGGTGCAACAACTTTGGAAACATGGCCAAAGATTGTAGAATGACATTTCCTCCAAGAGAATCACAACAAAATAACAACAGTCATAGACATGAACCTCAAAGAATATGGATAAGAAAGAAAAATTGGTTCAAAAATGAAGAATGCACACTTTCTCTATAATCTAAACACAAGAAACATGGTTGGTATGTTGACAGTGACAGGTGATGAGAACATGTTTCTAACCCTGAGAAAGGAAAGACATGGATGAGTATCCTTTGGAAATGACGACTCAACTAGAATCATTGGAAGAGGCACAATCGGAATTGGAAACAAGGATACCAAGGAATAAAATGTTCTACTAGTGGAAGATATGAAACATAATATTCTAAGTGTAAGTCAAATGTGTGACCAAGGTCACAAACTTGTGTTTGATTCAAAAAAGTGTGAGATAATAAAAGAAGGTTCAGGAAGATTGGTTGAAAAAATTGTAAGAACTTCAAGCAACATATATGTATTATGTGAAATTGGAAATGAAAAGTGTTGTCTAGGAAAGGAAGATGAAGTTTGGATATGGCACAAAAGAATGGGTCACATAAACTTTGACAACCTTGTCAAATTCATAAAAAAGGAATCATTCAGAGAAATTCCCTAGATCATGAAACCAACCAACACCTTATGCAAGCATTGTCAACAAGGAAAGCAAACAAAGACCAAATTCAAATCAAAGGAATATTCCACAACAAGTTCGTTGAAAATTGTGTATATTGATCTAGTTGGACCAACTAGAACAAAGGGTTTAAAAGGTGAGAAATATTTTATGTTATTGGTTGATGATTATAAAAGGATGACTGGAGTTTGTTTTCTCAGTTAGAATTCAAAATCATTCGAGAAATCCATGATATACAAGGAAATGGCACAACATGTACTGATTTAAAAATGAAGAAGACTTGAAACTTGAATAATAATTGCAAGTGAAATGTTTATGTGTTTAAAGCAATCGGATCAATTTGCAACACATAATTAAGGATTACTTATGTAGAAAATACACATAGACAGCAGCATAAATCATTGAACATCAGACATAAACACAACAACTTGATAAAGGAGTTCACCCCACTCCGGGCTACATCTCCTGGTCCAGCTTCCAATGGATCATTATTATTAAATTTCTCAAAGTTCTCAAAAACATGCCTTACAGTGCTCAAAATGACAAAATGACTGCTCCAATGGCTCCGCAGCATCCCAAAACCCCTATCTGGGCTCTTTCGGCACCTGAAACGGTCGAAAAATGAAGAAGATAGCCTTCTTGAAGTCTTCCCCTTCAACTCTGCTGTCTTTGGTTCTACAATTCACACCCTTGTGCTTCAAACCTAGCACACACGCTCTTTAAAGCATAAAGAACCCAATCTCGTGCATAACCGCGCACCGGTACAAACCGTAGGATGGTTAAGGTGCCTCCAGCCCCTAACCGCCTCGGCACTGGGTCATATGACTCATGCGACCATAGACTGGGCATAAAAGTAGTTTGACCGTTTGAAAACCGTGCAAATGGATTGTAACTCCCGCGCGAATACAAAACGTATTACCACAACCCTGCGCGTATTAAACTTGTGTTAAAGGTTCAAATCCTGCGCGTGTGGTTTAACACACGGTTATACCATATAACATACAATGTATTTGTAATACAATATATTACAATGTAAATGTGCACCGAAAGTTTATGCTATGGTCATATATATGTTTACATATAGCCACGGGTCGGGGCTAAGCCCCGGCCCGACCCCCCATTCCAACATAACACAATGCAAATCTAAATATAATGTTTCCCACCTTCTTAACAAGGAATAAATAACGGAAAGTTGGCTAGCAGATTTTCAATAGGGCTTTGTACTATGGGGGAGGTCCGGGGGTCGAACCCCGCGGACTCCCCATGTCATTTTCTATATATACAACCATATGAACCAACCGTATAGGGACACGTGTTAGCACAACATTCACCGACAAACAACCAACCAATATGTGCCACATCATCAAAATTCCACGTCATCATGATGGTACGGCCCTCCACATGGCCGTACAGACTGTACGGACAGGTACAGTCAGCATCCCAAATTTTTACCTGTTTGGCTTGGCGGACAGATCGCGATATCTCCTCCACACGGACTCCATTTGCGAAATTAAATATACCTCCGGAATCAGGAAGATGAGACAGATGCAATGGCACTATTTTCGTCTCATTCCGAGAACTTTGAAAATTGAGCAAAATTTGATCCCCTGATCACACCTCCCCATTGGGAAGCTTTTGGACCTCCAAAAGACTATCTCAGTCTATGTGAAGATGAGCGTATAGTTCCCTCACCCTTCCAACCTCAATCCACTTGGACTTTCTTGGATTCATCCCTTTAAGACCAACTCGCAAATACTCCACATTCCCTCGCTTCGAAGTTCGCATCCTTCAGTCAAGTATGGTGTCTTCCTGCAGTTCTGTTAGATACTCTGGCGAAAAATCATCTATGGAAGGAATTTGAACATGCTCTCCTTGATCATCGATCAACGGAGGCTCATACAATTTCAAATTCTCAACATTAACAACTGCATACATCTGCATATATGGAGGCAAATCTAAACGAAAAGCATTATTACCAATCTTGTCGATAATTTTGAAGGGACCATATCGAGTTGGTTTCAACTTTTTACCTTCTCCTTTAAGCCTCTCCTTGCTGATGTAAAGCCACACTTCATCACCAACTTCGAAACTGTGATCAACTCGATGCTTGTCATGTCTTGCTTTGTACTTGGCCTGACTCTTCTCCAACTGCTCTTGCACCACCTGATGTATCAACTGAATTTGTTTGATGAACTTCTCTGCCCGATCAATATCATACTGCCCATCAACAACAATATCTTTCCCAAAGATGAAATCTAAAGGTGACTTGGGCAAATATCCAAAACATGTCTCAAATGGCGACGTTTGTGTCGAAGAGTGCTTAGCTCGATTGTACGCATGCTGAACATAGTGTAAATGTTCATCCCAAAGCTTAGGATGCTTGCTGCAATATGCACGAAGAAGATGTACCACTG
>ML780218.1:159272-172325 GCA_009831015.1 Picea engelmannii | reverse complement strand
AACCTTGTGAGCATCAGAAACAAAACTTGCAAACAATCAAGTCTTCAAAACCAGTTCTCTGATACCAACTTGATCTAAAAATGAAGAAGACTTGAAACTTGAATAATAATTGCAAGTGAAATGTTTATGTGTTTAAAGCAATCGGATCAATTTGCAACACATAATTAAGGATTACTTATGTAGAAAATACACATAGACAACAACATAAATCATTGAACATCAGACATAAACACAACAACTTGATAAAGGAGTTCACCCCACTCCGGGCTACATCTCCTGGTCCAGCTTCCAATGGATCATTATTATTAAATTGCTCAAAGTGCTCAAAAACATGCCTTATAGTGCTCAAAATGACAAAATGACTGCTCCAATGGCTCCGCGGCGTCCCAAAACCCATGTCTGGGCTCTTTCGGCACCTGAAACAGTCGAAAAATGAAGAAGATAGTCTTCTTGAAGTCTTCCCCTTCAACTCTGCTGTCTCTAGTTCTACAATTCGCACCCTTGTGCTTCAAACCTAGCACACACGCTCTTTAAAGCGTAAAGAACCCAGTCCCGTGCATAACCGTGCACCGATACAAACCATAGGATGGTTAAGGTGCCTCCAGCCCCTAACCACCTCGACACTGGGTCATATGGCTCATGCGACCATAGACTGGGCATAAAAGTAGTTTGACCGTTTGAAAACCGTGCAAACGGATTGTAACTCCCACGCGAATACAAAACGTATTACCACAACCCCGCGCGTATTAAACTTGAGTTAAAGGTTCAAATCCTGTGCGTATGGTTTAACACATGGTTATACCATATAACATACAATGTATTTGTAATACAATATATTACAATATAAATGCGCACCGAAAGTTTATGCTATGGTCATATATATGTTTACATATAGCCACGGGTCGGGGCTAAGCCCCGGCCCGACCCCCCATTCCAACATAACACAATGAAAATCTAAATACAATGTTTCCTGCCTTCTTAACAAAGAAAAAATGATGGAAAGTTGGCTAGCGGAGTTTCAATAGGGCTTTGTACTGTGGGGGAGGTCCGGGGGTCGAACCCCGCGAACTCCCCATGTCATTTTATATATATACAACCATATGAACCAACCCTATAGGGACACGTGTCAGCACAACATTCGCCGACAAACAACCAACCAATATGTGCCACATCATCAAACTGCCACATCATCATGATGGTACGACCCTCCACATGGCCGTATGGACTGTACGGACAGGTACAGTCAACATCCCAAATTTTTGCCTGTTTGGCTTGGCGGACAGATCGCGATATCTCCTCCATACGGACTCCGTTTGCGAAATTAAATATACCACCGGAATCAGGAAGACGAGACGGGTGCAATGGCACTGTTTTTGTCTCATTCCGAGCACTTTGAAAATTGAGCAAAATTTGATCCCCTGATCATGTACTATCCATCTAGAATAGTCTTACATGAAAATACATTGATCTTCATACCTTTATACCTCAAACACACATAAGTCCCTTAACCATACTGTTGTGGCTACCATAATTTTCTACTGGACTTTCTTCAAGGGTTGACATCAATAACAACCAACCCAATTAATCAACAATCACCTGCTTTGGCATTGATGGCAACACTTTGATGCAACAATGAAGTCATATCTCTCATGCTCCCTCTGTGACCATCGCTCCCCCTGGAATCATGCCTTTGTGTGGTCTCTCCAAGCATCAAACTATTTCACCATTCATCTGATGAATCTCTCCCCCTTTGACGTCAATTGCAAAGGTAACTTCTCGTCGAGGCTACTCCCCCTAACTGAACTATCCTTGGGGCTGCTCCCCCTAACTGAACTCTTCCTGAAAATGCTCCCCCAAACTGAAATTTCCTCTTTATGGTGCTTCCTCGTGTAAATCTAAGACATCTAAGAATATCATTCAAAATTCATTGTGGGGCAAAAAATATGCCAAGTTTATGATGAAGATACTCAAAAGATTCCCTTGGAAGCAATTTTGTAAATATGTATGCAATCTATTCTTTGGTGCCAATATACTCAAGTCAAATTTTCTTCTATGCAACATGTTCTCATAGAAAATTATACTTGATTGGAATGTGCTTGGTCTTGGAGTGCATCACTGGATTCTTTGAGACACTGATGGTGCTTGTATTATCACTATATATCAGAATGGGCTCATCATACTCAACCTGAATATCTATCAAAGTTTGTTTCATCCATAGAACCTGTGTACAACATGTTGTTGCTGCAATATACTCTGCTTTAGTTGTAGACAATGATATTGATGAATTTTACTTGCTCAACCAAGATACCAAACACTCAAACAAGTAGAATTCTACTCCACTTGTACTTCTTTGGTCATTAATGCAACCTGCCCATTCTGCATCTGTGTAGGCAATAAGTGATAGATCTTTTCCTTTTGGATACCACAATCCAAACTCTTTTGTATCCTTGAGATATTTGAATATCCCCTTTACTGCTAGAACATGTGATTCCTTTGGTGATACTTGAAATCATGCCACCTATCCAACTGCCTGCATTACAACTGGTCTGGATGTTGCCACATAAAGTAATCTACCAATCATTGACATGGTTTTCCTTTGAACTGTAGCCTTTGTATCATCTTATTTACTTAACTTTCAACTAGTTTTAATAGGAGTATTGACTGGTTTGCAATATTCCATTTCAAACCTATTTATAATTTCTATGATATACTTGGTTTGAAAAATAAAAATGCATTGGTTTCTTTGACATATCTGAAGACCCAAAAAGAAGGATAGTTCTCCAAGTAATGACATTTCAAATTGGTTCTGCATATCCTTTGCAAATTTCTAGCTCATCGTATCATCATCACTTCCAAAGATAATATCATCAACATAAACTTCGATCAACAAAATACTATCTTGATTTACCTTGATGTAGAGGTTGTTGTCTACATTTCCTTTTCTGAACCCTTTCTATTATAAACATCTGTCCAGTCTGGAATACCATGCGATGGGGGCCTGTTTGAGACCATACAAGGCCCTCTTCAACCTACAAACATAATTTTCATTCTCTGACAACTGAAATCCTTCCAGTTTCCTTGAATGTTGCTTCTTTTGTAACTGGATTCTCATGTTTGGTTCTCATTTCATAAGATGTGAAAATTTCATGTAACTCATGCATGCTTATCAAATCCATATCTTTTCTTTCTTCTAGTGTAGAGATATTAGGATCAAATATCATTGGAAGAGATCTTAGCACTTTTTGAACAATTATAGATTCATCAACTTCTTCTCCCAATCCTCTAATTGCATTCACTATTTCATCAACTCATAAAAAGTAGGCTGCAATATTTTCATCTTCCTTCATCTTTAGCTGTTCAAATTGAACTTTGTAAGTTTGAAGCTTTGTTGCCTTGAATTTTGTGTCTCCTTCATAAACATTCTGAAGTTTTTCCAAAATCGCCTTTGCGGAGATGCAATGCATAACTTTGACATACACTAAATCAACCAGAGCATTTAGGATAACATTTTTGGCTTTCAAATTATTTAGACCGAGTTTCCTTCCATTATCATTCATTGGAGGAATGAAAGTTTCTTTATATCCATCTACTATTAATTTCCAAATATTGAATCCCTGTGCTTGTACATATGTTTTCATACTTCTACTCCAGAATGCATAGTTCTATCCATCAAACCGTGGTATTCCATTTTTACACGTAATGTTTCTCTCCATGATATACGTTATAATAGTTAAACTAATTTATGAAGGAACTTGTCTTTGATACTAATTGTTGGATTTCTGAGAGGGGGGGTGAATCAGTAATAGATTAATTTAATCCTTTTTAATCACAATATATGAGTGTTGTTAATATTTATGATCAATTTACCAATATGATTCAACAAGTGCAGAATAAATAAACCATTAACAATGAGCAATCACACATATACATAGTACACCAATATTTTTACGTGGAAACCCAATGCAGGATAAAACCATGTAATGCTTTTTCTTGAATGTATTGAAGAATTACATTCATTGGAAGCACCATCTTCCTTTTTTTTCCAGCTACAACTGGAAGGAGGCTCCAACCCCCTATATTTTTAGGCTCCAACCTGAGGGAAGCTCCAACTTCCCAATTCTCTGGTTTCAACCAAAAGGAGGCTACAACCCCACATGTTCTATGACTACAACTAGAAGGAGGATACAACCACCTATCCTTGCCTCATCCAACCGCCTTGAAATATAAGTGCCAAATAGATGATGAAACCACTTCCACATTGTCACAGTGAGATATACCATTGTAAACCTATACCAATCTGTGCCAATAACCTATAACCAATCTTTACCAATAACATGTGATCAACTTGTACTTGTAACCAATCTGTACCAACAAGAACCAACAGGTACGTGACCTATATATGTTGCAACTTGCATATGTGCATGACCTGTTTATACTGTAGCATGTGTATGTAAATGGTCGGTCTATACTGTAGCCTACATACACCTTCAGAAAGCTAGGTTTTTCAGCTTTCTGAAACTCAGACACTTTGCTTCCTCTATCACATCAACCTATAACCTATCACTATGTCCAATCTATAGGTGTTCCCTATCCATACAACATCATACATATCCCTTAACCAAGTGCTCTATGTATCTCTAGTCATGTGCCATACATGTATATACAATCATGATCAAGTGTAATAACCCTCACATGGACTAGACATAAAACCCTCACTGATATGTAGCCTCAAACAAACACCAACAACTTCACCAACACATCACAAATAAAAATCCCTCAACCATGTATCAAGAAATACAATATATACCTCAACACTCAACCCAACAAGATGTAGCAATAATTAATACCAGACATACTAGTGTCATATTTTTGTAGATCTATCTCATACAATAAATTCCATACAACCAACAAGATCTCTAGGTAAAATCCTCAAACTCTAATAACCATATCTCATGTAGAAAACAATATCCAACTACACATAAGAATATGACATACCTTTTGAACCTGTAGATAGATATGATGTACCTGATCACTCTATACCTTCCCGGGAACTTGCTTTCAAACTTTGAGAACCTAGAATTCTTAGAAACTCAAGAATTCATGGATTTTCCCAACTATACATACCCTCCTTCACTTCCATCCTGCATATGTATGCGAAGTCTTCCACTGTAGCCCGCATACACCTTAAAAACTAGGGTTTTTTCATTATTTATGCAACTTTGAAACTTTCATCGTCAACCCTTCTTGCTACCTCAGACTTGTGTAACTTCATATGTATCAATGAGTACCTCTAGTAAAGCTTACAAAATAATATATATTCAATGTGCTCAATAGGTGCTAATAGGAGACCCTTTCTTTCTTATTTATACTCTCCAAGTAGCTTCCTCTAGGGGTTACCTTCTAACTAACTTAACCCAACTTCCTTATTTTAGGGATAAACCACTTCTAACCACTTGTCCATTTACAACCACTTTATCCACAAATAGTAAAATCACCACTTCTAGTTGCAACTAATTTATTTTTTAATATTTTCTTTTTGCAACAACTTAACTCATGATTAACTCCTAGTTACAACCACTTTGACTAGTAAACTTCTTCTAGGAGATTCTAGAATAAATTAACTTCTTTGACCTTCTAGGATCTTCTAGAATAAATTGACTTCTTTGACCTTGTAGGAGCTTCTATATAACTAATGAGGGTTGTCCAACTTCTCAAGGCCATAACTCTCTATCTGTGACGAGTTATGTGACGTTCCAGATATCATCGGAAATGGCATGCCATGTACTATCCATCTAGAATAGCATTACTTGAAAATACACTGATATTCATCCCTTTATACCTCAAACAAACATAATTCCCTTAAATGTTCTATTGGACTTGCTTCAAGGGTTGACATCAATGACAACCAACTCAATTAATCAACATAGCCCTTAAAACCAATTTCATTATTATTTCAATATCTAAAACCATATATAATCATATCCAACACTTGACAATATTTATCAATCTTTTCCGTATTTTGAGTTAAGAATGAACGTGTAAAAGCAAAAAAATGTAATTGGCCAAGTTAAGTTCATTATACAAAATGTATGTGTCCTTAAAACTCAACATGTGAACAACCTGTGAATCCATATGTTATATTGTCAAAAAATCAACACAAGTTATGTCACCATTAAAGATCATCCATTTCTACAGTGAGGGTCAAAACTATGAATGGGAAATCTATCTCAAATGAATAGATTATTCACATAATTTTTTAAGACCAAAATACCATTAAGCAACATTTATAATCTTGTATCCTTTTAAGAATTCGAGTTCAACAATTGAACCATTTCCGAATGAGTCTATGAAAATAAATATTTAGGTCTAGAACATTAACATTTCAAACATTTCAACATTACACAAATCACTTGAACAACAACTCGAATATCTCTTTAAAATCAAAATTGTTTACATTTATTCGCTTTCCATTCTGAATATAACCAAGAATTAAGTTGGGCGATGCCCTTTCTTCATTTATGAAAGTCAATATAGTATTGAAAGGTTCTAGGTTTACCAACAGTCTGAAGACATTCAAACCCACCAAAATTATTCATTACAAAAGTGAAAAAACCAGGGTTAAGTACCAAGGATAACCCAACTTTTAAAATCAAAGTCGATGTAAGGATTCAAAACAGGGTCTAGGTATACTTGAAAAATAAATTAACTTGTCTAGAGGTTGTGTTTTCAATAGGCGAGAATATGATAGTGAAACTCAAAAAGGATATTCAAAAAACCCATAAGCATAACCTTGGCTCCAAGCAGAGAAAATTACAATAAAGCACATGATTATAGTAATATACCTTTGCAAATATCTTGTTTTCCTTTGAGAAATATCATGAGTTACAACGCCAAAATGGTCACAGTTCAGGGTCACACATAACAATCTCTCTAGAGCTCAATTCCAAAACCAACAGAATAAAACTTCCATAATACAAAAGGGTCGTAACCTCACGAAAACCCCACGTACATGCATTCAATACATGAGACTTCACGTCCACAAAACATTAATTATCTTTCAAGGTTATACATTCTAGTAACAACTACAACCATTAACATTGCAATATAGCATGTCATATGTGCAACAAATCACGTGCTCAATATCCATATCAGGAAAGACTTAATGTCATATGGAACAATGGTCGAGGCTTACCAACCTTCCTTGAAAATTAAAACCACATTCACTTCCAACTTAAATATGTGACAACATATATATTCCAACGTAAATGTCAAAGGCAAGTAACATGTGGTACCAATATGCAATATACCATATGTGTCGTGTTGAAAACAATTTCCAACACTCAAACTTCATTGTGCCACCTTTTCATAATGAGAGCTTGATACTTCATATAATATGAAAGGTTATGTTAAGTGCTTAAGTAGCACGTCATGTTGGATCGTTGTGATATATCAACAAAATTTTCAAAAGTAAAACCACCATATCACTTGCAATTGAACTTGTATATGCCATGAGAACCTCAATATGGTGCCCCCTTTTGATAATGTGAATAACATATCAACGATTAGTGTATATGTAGATAGGATGACCATCCATTTTTGTCTATAGCATGGAAAACAATTATATGTTTCAAACACCATATATTGGATAATTGAATGGATAATCAATATGCAACAAGGTACCTCCAATAAATTGTAGTAAAATCAAATTATGTCCATCTTCTTGTAACAAGGGAGATTTTTTATTTTATTTCTTTTTACTAGGGGGTCCCACCTATAGTTAAGTATTTATAAATAATAGATAATAACATTTTATATTAGTGCATTGCAATCATTTGCAAGCAAGTGGCTAGTTGGAAATTTTATGAGTCAACAGACCCCACTTCCCCTGCCTGCAATTTTAATACCCACATCAATGGGGAGGTGCCAAGTGGAAAAGTTGTGTGATCTCTACCTGTACTAAGGAATGTACAATTTTTTTGTGGGTTGAACTTCCAGCATTGATATGAGATTTTATCTTAGTAAGGTTCATATGGATGGAGGTTTGTAAGGTCTCTCCATATAGGGGTGAAAATTTAATACATGCATTAATGCAATGCTATGAAATAGCCTAGTTTCACAAGGGATGATTCTTAGCTCGATTCTGCAGATATTTTAAAGGAATATTCATTCCTAAAAGGATATTGGCACATTTCCTCATCACAATGGCCAACAATTCAATATTGACATTAATACAAAAGATTCATGATTCATTGCTAAAATTTGTAGTGATTATTGACATGATTTCATGTTTTTTTCTATATCTAGTGAAAATTTCCTATTGTTGCCTATTGTTGCATGAAGATTTGAGAAAGGAGCATAAACAATTCCAATGTTCTACAAAACATAATTACAGTAGCACCTACCACCAATTGTCTACCTACTTTAATCCAATTGGGTATTTGATTATAAGACTGCTAAGTCTCAATTCCCTCTGGTTGTGTTTTGCAATTTATTATCTTGACATCATGCCTAGAAACAAGGTTGAGTATACCCAACCTAGTTTTTCCTCCAATATGATGATTCCAGTGCCACATAGAGTTTATTATTTGATTTCTTTGAAGTGATCCCCTTCAAGAAAAATAATTTTGAAGACTTGTTGGTCGATGTGTTCGACACTGATGCATGCCATGATAAACCTAATGATTTGATTTATGATCATGAGGGATGTTTCAATTCAATAAATTAGAATAAACAACCCTAGGTTCCTAGTTTGGTGAAGGCCATGGTACATCGGGTTTTTCTTTTTGTGGAATTTATGGAGTTGAGTGTCTTAAATTATCATACATAGTGTAGGTCTACAATTTGTATAGTTACATCTTAGCTTGTCTTTTTCATTTTTTCTTCAAATACACATTTGTTTTGTATTCCTTCCACCTTGTTTTTTATATATGTTTCCATATAGGATAAAAAGTGGGTTCATATGAGCTCAAAGTGAAAAAGGGAGTCATTGGCTTGTTTTATTGTTAACGAAAGAAACATGTCTACCATTGAACCCCCTTATCACTCCAAATTTTTCACTACGATTTGAATTCTCCTAAGAAATAAAAGTGACACCCAAGATTTTACACACACTTTGGCACTCAGGGAGTTGGTTTCCCCACCTAAGGCTCACCTATAATACTCAATTATGTCAATTTTTTGTTTTGAGCAGTTAATGAACAATGAATAATTTTTTTCATCCCTAAGGACTTTTAGTTATCATGCTTATCTTCTTTATTTGTTGTTTTTTTGCAAACATAATCATTTCAACACTTGAAATTAGAAAGGTGGAATGGTAAGGGTGAAGAGAACCTTGTAATTGAATGGGTGCCCTTAGTTAAGAACAAATCAATATGGAGGAATATATGGGATTCATTGATAAAGTGATGTTGTGTTCCTTTACCACCATTTTAGGAAAGACTCCTCCAAGGATTTTAGAGGAATGTAAGTTGAAGTTGCAGTTTAGCTGCTCCCAAGTCATATTTGGGGATTGGTACTTATATGAAAAGTTAACCATATCAAAATTTTATGGGTTTGAATATAGTCTCTATAAATTTTCAATGCTGATGACCCCACATATATTCTTTTTGGAATATATGTAGCAAATTGTGGTGATAAATGATGCCCATTTCATAAGGAAGAAACATAAAACCTTTTTTTATCCATCGATGAATTTTTCCAAATACTCTTTTGTCAACATGTGTGTCTATTATAAAGCTAATTTGATCCTATAATGGACCTATTCCTTTGACAATGATAATCCTTGGAGGTATGGCCTTTTTCACATAATCTCACAAGTTAAGACTCGAGTAGCCCATGGAAAAAAAATAATACCCACATGAGGAGAGGCCTAAGACATAAAAATTGGTCAACAAAAAATCCTATGAGTATGTACTATCTATCTTGTCAAATGAATCTTGAGAGAAAGGAAATAAATTTGAATATTTGAGACATGTTGATGAATCCTATTATTGCACTGTTTGCAGTTTGGGAAAGTCCCAATCCAAGTAAAAAGTGTGAGACACAACTAGGGACACCTATCACTGTCACCTAAATAGATATCCCCCTCATTTTAGTGATGGACAATTCCAGCAGAAGGGAGGATTTATGGGTGACCCTAGGGGGATTGCATGAGGAGAGGCCAAGGGATGAAGGAACCACCATATAGGTCACAACTAGAAGGTGTTGAGGCTTGATGGGGGATGAGTATGATTCAATGAATGGGATTCCAATTGATAGTACCTGCAAAATAGATGTCAAACAACCAAAACCAATAATCCCCCAGACAAGAGGGAAATTAGCAACAAAACTTGTTGTCCCAAAATTGCAGCATATAATAATGATATATCAGAAACAATGAAATTATAATAGCTTCAAATTAGACCATAAAAATCACCATAATATATTGGATAACAAAGCTTATAATTAGTGGACAATCTTCCAATGATTAAAACAATATTTTGATGCCAAGGGAGGGTTGTAAGAGAGTGTTATTAACAAATAATTATGACATCCCTATGGATTTATAATTTTTTTTCTATAACAACAAATTCCAACCACCAAAATAAACAAGTAAATCACCCAAACAATAACCATTTATTATTACATTAATTATCACATATTACAAGCAATTTTCATTGGTAGGAAAATGAGAAAATTGTATGAGAAAGATTGTTTTGCTCCAAACCTAATGGTTGTATATTAATAATTATTACAACAAATTAACCACTTGACCAATAAATATTCCCTTTAATAATAAGAGATTCCAAATCATTTAAAATTCAAATCCAACTTGAACAATTCCAAGCCATCAATTTTCACGTTTACCAATGCAATAATTAACAATCTCGAATGAAAAATATTAGTGCCTTATTATTGGGTGAATGGAGTCTCTTCCTTGGAAGACAAAATAATAAAGGAGGAATACACAATTTTTGTTTTGATATTTAAATCCTTATAGAACCCAACAAAAATCCATCCAAATCGTCTAGCTTGGGATCCAAGATGAACTAGGGTTTAAAGTTTCTCTAGGGGTGTAAACCCTCTTAATCCCTAGAGAAATAAACCCTAGATAATCCTTGAAACAAGGGTGTAAATCCTCTTACTTATTGTTTCAAGACTTATATCCCTTCAATATAAAAGAATAATAAATTTTGGTGGAGAGTGTAATCCCTTTTACTCTTCCCGGGGTTTTAGATATATTCCTTGAATTTACACAAGCAACATGACAATAAATTGTAGAAGTTACTCACCAAATCCAAGAGATATTATGAAAGAAAACCATTTTCTACCAAAACATCATCCAACACTTGCCAATAAACACCATAAAGAGAAATCACTAGCCTTTTTTCCTCCAAATAACAAGTATTGTATCCATTTTCACACAAGGAGAGAGATAGTCAATTGTCCAAGGGGGGGGGGGGGGGAATTTCAGTCCAAGAGTAAATTATCAAGTGATGAGTTATGTCTAAATGAAAATGACTTGCCTCATATTTATATGAGGAAAACCCAAGTCATGTTTGTCCACATTTATCCACTTTACAATTAAATCCATAATTTTAGGATAAAACCTAAGTTACAATACTTAATTAGAAAATTGATTTGGTCTTTTCACCCACGTAGGCTACAAAATGATGGCACATAAGCCCACAAAAATCCTCCCCAAGGTGGCATGTGTGAAGATAATCCTCCAAAGGCTAGGGTTCCATGCTAGAAATGTTCCATGTCACCCCAAAATAAATCAAGAGTGGGGCTTCAAGCCCACAACACCACCAAGTGCACTAAAATGAAAAAATGTTCCCTCCAAAGTGTGACATCATGCTCCAAAAGAGGGATGTTTAGGCATAGGAGGATTACTCCATCCTTCCTTCATGCTTTTGGGCCTTTTTCAAGTGCTTGATATGTACCCCAAGGTGCAACATTCATCATCCTATCCCTCCAATGAGTGGGGTGTAGCATCCATTCAATGGGATTTCAAGCCCCTATGAAGGTCCAAGTGGCTTAGTCCCTCCATGAATAGTTTTCATCGAGAAAGGTCATGCAAAGACAAGTAAATACGCCCTCCAAGGGTCCACAAGTCATATGAATCATGATAAGTAAGCAACATTTAATAAAATAACCACCTAAACAAGTGCATTAAGTCCCCCCTTTTAAAATTAAACAAATTCTCAAAGACCTTATAAACTTTACTAAATTTAGATATGGGATGGATGTCATGGTTCCTTATTCGGTAGGACAATCCACAAGTCAAGGAATGTTTTCCAGCAACACCCTCTCTATGCCATTTAGTGAGTATGAGGTGGATTGAGGTAGTACTTTTGGGCATGTGGTTCTTGATGTTAGAAAAACAAGACCGCAGAGCAATAAAATAAAACAAATGCAGAAACAAAACACAGAAGACACACAATACAAGAGAGACATAGATTTACGTGGTTCACCCAGTGTGGGCTATGTCCACCAGAGAAATTGCCAGGTCCTTCCTTTATTATTATCCAGCAAATGAAGGGATACAACCTACAACAAAACCCGTTGTAACTTCCTCTTCTTTCTCTCACAGTCTCCTCTGTCAGAATACAATATTCACCATCATGCATAGCCATAATACATTTCCCTCATAAAAGAGGGTTGCGTTCTAGGGAAAAAAACCCTAACATAATCTCTACTGTTAGATCTGCGACCTTATAATGAATGGTCCAGATTTACAATGAAATTAAAATATACTTTTACAAGGCAATTTTTTCTTTGGGGGCTTCGCCCCCGAACCCCCGCTGGGGGCCCGCTTGCCCCCAGACCCCCCAGCCGGGGGGATGGACCCCCCGGACCCCGCAGAGGAGGTACCCCCCCTCTACACTCCCCCGCGTGGAAGAGTGTACATACTTTTGGGGTGTAAATACTTCATGGGGTATAAACATGGCTGAAAGCAAGGACCTTTGAATCAGGAAGATAATCAGGCTCCACAACCAACAATCTCCCACTTGGAGACTGATCTCAACAACTCCACCGCTGTTGTATATGCTGGACTCTGAACCTTCTTGG
>ML780218.1:139256-155180 GCA_009831015.1 Picea engelmannii | reverse complement strand
GTTGTAACTTCCTCTTCTTTCTCTCACAGTCTCCTCTCTCAGAATACAATATTCACCATCATGCATAGCCATAATACATTTCCCTCATAAAAGAGGGTTGCCTTCTAGGGAAAAAAACCCTAACATAATCTCTACCATTAGATCTGCGACCTTATAATGAACGGTCCAGATTTACAATGAAATTACAACATACTTTTACAAGGCAGAGGGGGTACCCCCCTCTGCACTCCCCCGCATGGAAGAGTGTACATACTTTTGGGGTGTAAATACTTCATGGGGTATAAACACGGCTGAAAGCAAGGACCTCTAAATCGGGAAGATAATCAGGCTCCACAACCAACACTTGACGTATCAAGGGCTTGTTTTGTCTCATTTACAGGTGCCTTTGTGGAGGGTGAGATACATCCCTTTGTTTTCAATGCAACATTTTTCCAAGCCCTTTATTTTCTTTTCATTTTTTATGGTTCGAACATTGATCACTATGTGAAATGGAAAGTAAAATAGCACCATAATACCACTTGAAGGTGCGGAAAGTGGTAAGTATGAGTGGGAATGATACGATGACCATTCAAGGAGATCCCCCATTAGCAACCCTTTTTTCGAGGGTGACCCACTTACTAGGAAACCATGTCAACCACCAAGGTGAAATAGGGAAAAAGGTATAATTTCCAAGAAAAAGTTCCATAATAAAGAGAAGACCCTTTTCAACATGCTCAAATGCTTCAATTATTAAGGTGAAACTTACCATGAAACTCGACTTGTGACCTCATGAAGCAAGACATGTTGTCCTTTCTGGGCCATGTTGGTGTTGTGGACGATGCTATGCTGCTGATGATGAATGGTGATGTGTGGTGGAGATGAGGGGCTTGGTCTATTCAATGTGGTATCAACTGATCAAATGGTTCTCGACACTCCATGTCTGCTACCTATGGGCCTCGAGAGAACATCTCCTTAGTTACCCCTAGGCTATGTGGTAACAAAGTCGAGGAAATTCCAAAGTATACATTCTATAGAAGACCCATAGGCCCTAGTTTGGATCCTACCTGAGAGATCCCCATTCCACCTGTTAACTCCTCAAATAAATCAGTAGATTTGTTTTGATTTTTAGATGATAGGTTGGTTCCTAAATTTGATTTCTAAATTTCTATCAATAGGTTAGAGAGTCTGTATTTCCAAAATAATCTCAAAATTCATGTTGATTTTGGTTTGGTCAAGAAGAAAGAAAAATATTAGGTTTCGGTGGTTTAGGCGAGCCTCCAGCATGCTCATTAACCACCGAAAGTGTTCATTTTCGGCAGAAAAGGGGTCGAGGCAGAAGGCAAGCAACCACCGAAAATGTTTGAACGGGAAAAAAGAAAGCTCATGCTTTCGCACGAGCCAGATGTCAAAAATCATCGCAATGATGAGAAATACAACCGTCGAAAGCTCACATTGTGGGAGATGATGCACATTCGTGGTGTTCATCCGAAAGGTTCGAAGCACCTGTGTCTTATCCATTGCATTGATCATTTCAAATCCACGCAGAGTGGTTATTGACAGGTATGATTGTACGGGGTTCCCTCCATTTCAGTGGTAAGTACGCCAGTCATCATTACCAGGTCTTTCCTTCATCTGTAAACTCAATGAGTTATAACGAATCCCGAATATCGCTAAAGATAATCACAAATCCGTGATCTTATCAGGAAAGCATATTTTCAAAATTCTGACCCCGCGTTCTCTGGTGATTTTCGAAGTGTCTCCGAGTTCAGCAGGCATCCCGAGTCAAGGAAACCTAGGCGGGTTATCAGTTAAGATCGAAAACCGTTCTCTTTCAAAGTTTCAACAATTCAATTGCCCCCCGAAAAGATAAAGTTTCGACATTTCTCAGCTAGATTGTCATCCGAGAGTGGGACGGTGTTTTAGTGAGGTCATTAATCATATGCTTTGTCATCTGATTTCACTGGTTTTGTTTTCATAAGTGGTATCGACTGTATTCCTACTTCCTAGAACCATTACCTCCCGAACATTTTAATCCCCCACAGTTTCAGGTACAGTCGGTATCAAGTCATGTCAAAAGTAAGTCCTGCTTTGAGATCTGAAGTGGATGGACTGTGGTATTTTGAAGATCATCCAGAGGTTGCAGAGTGTTTTAAACAGGTCAGAGTTTTCACATATTGTGAAAAATTGACAACCTTTCACCAACAAGTGGCTGAAGCAATTGCCCTCTCCTATGATGGAAGGATTGAAAAAATAGGCAGGGAGGAGTTCATTATAGATGAAGCAGCTATTGTCGAATACAAAGGGTTATCCAGAATAGGGGATTGCTAGTTTAAAACCTCTTCACCCTCAAATGTTGAATTTAGGTCATATCTGTTACCAGTGCATAAAGCTTTGACTTGGAAGAAGGATATTCCCATGTTTTATATTGAATCGAAGTGGCAGTCCTTGCTGAGGGAGATTTTGGTATATATCACCTGGGAAGGGCACTATAATAGGGTTATGTATTACAATTTTAAACTGTTGAACCATTTCACAGGCAGAGAACACTTAAACATACCTTACTTGTTTCATAAAACCCTGACTAAGATGGTAAAACAGGTAAAAGCACAGCCTACTAAAGATATAAGCAGGTTATCACATCAGGGGCTGATTACCCTCCTTGTGAAAGAAGCTCTGCAGAGGAAACAAATTGAGTGGGGTTTCTTCTTGTTTTGGAATGAGTTTCAGACAGAAAGGCCTCCAGAGATAAAAGCAAAGAAGTCTAGAAGCAGAAAAGATCCTACTCCCAAGAGTAGTCATAGGAGGAGGAAAGGAATTTCAATGCCCAGAGATTCTATTAAAACATCACCTAGAAAGCAGGGAGGAATCAAGAGGAAATTAAAGTTTGAAGATAGAAACCCTGTCACAGGAAAAAACCCTCTCAATCTACCTTATAGTGACTCTGATTTAGAGCAGGGGATGGCAAAAACATAGGACAACTTGCAGATCAAACAGGATGCAAAACTGAAGATCAATATACCTCCATCAAAGCCTTCAGAAACACACAGGCAATCAGAAGCAGAAGCTTCTTCAAGCAGGCCTAAGAAAGGTAAGACAAAGAAAATCAACATGCTTCTACGAGAGATTTATGAGATGGAAGTCCTGGAGAGGGTAATCAAAAAAGAAAACATAGACCTCATCGAGAGAAATGATGAACTATTCAAAGAGAATCAAACTCTTAAAGAAAAACATGATAAAATCAAAGATAGAAACAAAGAGTTGATTAGAGAAAATATGAAATTATACAGGCAACTCAGGATTCTGAGGCTCAAGCTAAAGGAGTTTGAAGCACCTGAAGAAAAAAAAACTGGTTTGGATACTTCGGCTAATTTAGCCACAACTATAATAGATGTAACAGATTCCCCTACACAGTCAGCAAAGGTTCGTAGGTCTTCTCGAATCAAGACTACAGTATCTAAGAAAGTTTGAGTGCTAAAAGAGGATTCAGGACAGTCATTTTTGCAATTTTGAAACTCTTCAAAGATTGACTTTAGGTGGTTTAGGTGAGCCCACCATGTGCTCATTAACCACTGAAAAGAGGTGCTTTCGGTGGATAACTCACCCAGAAACCTTCCCAGACAACCACCGAAAGCCTGTGTGTCCAGAATTGAACGAGTTTTTACACAGGTCAGGGATTTTTGATATGAAAAGATTCAAGATCTTTTCCAATGAATGTCTAATGAATTATCAGATCCAGCCCAACAGTTATTTTTGACATATGATGGAGAAAGGAGTTATTTCAAAGTTCTATGGACACTTTCTGTTAAACAGAAAGGCAGGATACTTTGCCTCATTAGCAAATTCGACTTAGTCTCCATTTTAGAATTATCATTTAGCCTTGGAAGGTTGTTCTACACTACATCAACAACCCACAAAGAGAGAAATCTGGGATTGGCCTCATTTTGAGGAAGCATCCCACTTATTTTGCAACAGATTTTGACTTGCTATTTTTAGTTGATTTGATCCATGTTTTCAGGATCTTAGAAATGCTTTGTAATTTTATAAATATTAGAATGGAACATGAACCAAGGGTTCGATTTGGAGTGATACATGCTGCTACTGTAATCAAGAGTCTTATTCTTATTATGTGAAAAATTGCAAGCTTCCTTCAGTTGTGTTGTCAGACTTTCTCTTTCCTGTTCTCTGATAGCTTATGAGTGAATGTTCTAAATTGATGCTCATTCAATCTGCAAGTGATTGTCATCTCACTGGTTGATTGTTTTAGTTGATAATCATAAGTTATTTCCTTGGTTATTAAACCCATTGTGCTTGTTTGTATGAAGTATAATCTGGTTCAATAGCTATTTTCTTCCTCATTTAATCAAACCTTGTCTGACTGCATTATTAGAAGGCCTTGTGAGATTTTATATTTCTAGACAGTCTTGAACACATAGTTCAGTCCCTAGATATTCATCTTGATCCACAAACCACATCAAATATTAAGAAAATATTTCCAAAAAGAGTTAGTTACCAGGCATATCCGACTTACAGCCTAGGAGAGTTTCCTGGAGTGATAACAAATTGGCGTCGTTGTCGGGGAGAGAAGATCGAAGCTCAGCTTCTCTGGGAGACGACATAGATCTAGTTCTTGATGATAGACAAGAAATAGACACTATCAGGTTGTACATTTTCTATCTGGCGACTCCATTGAAACGAAGTGGCTCCCAAAAGAGCTCACACTAGGGAAAACCCAGAAGGCCCATTGACGACATCAGTTCCTGATCTAGAGAAAATCATCAGCAAGGGAAAAGCTTTGCAAAGACAGGCTTCCAGATCTGCAAGTGCAATTGATTCAGGTATTCTAACTGATACTCATCTTTCCATATCTAAAAAAATTTTGGTTGAATCCCCTGCTGAAACCCAAAATTCCCAAGAAATAAAAAATTCATCTCAAGTTTCTAAAGTAGAAGAACCTTCTTTTTCTTCTAATATTACTGATTATGTCCTTGAGATTGATGTTTCATCCCATCCAAAACAATTGAATACTGAATCTTCCCGACAGAAAGAAGATTCCTCCTCATCTTCTTTTGATTCATCACCCATCAAACCTTCGAAAGTTGTTTTACACACTTACACCAATCTGCTTGTTCTTGAAGAAATTCTCCATGATCTGTCCTCTAAGGGTGAAGAAAATATAGCTTCGTTGCTCAGTCAGTTTTATAAAGCCTCTTTCTTTCCACCTACTTTCGAAACTTCTGCTCAGGGTGAAGTAAGACAACCATTCTATTCTAATTCAGGCAACTCATCTCCTCCATCCTCTCCTACGAGTTACTCATCTCTTCCATCATCTCCTACAAGTTCCTCGTCTGTATCAACCATCAAGACTGCCATGGCTGCCCCTTTGACCAAGATGGAACAGATCTTGGAAAACATATATGCCCCACTTGTCTTGCCAAACCCCCTGTCTGCCATGCCAACAGGTGACTACCAGAAATATATGCCGAAGTTTACAGGAGTAGGGGAGTATATAGCTGAAGAACACATTGAATCATTTTATGCTTATGCACAAAACATAAATATCTCAGAAGAAGATGTGTGGACTAGAGTTTTCGTTCAGAGTTTGGATGGCCAAGCCCGAAAGTGGTTCAAAGAGATGCCAGCAAATTTAATCACTGGCATTGAACAATTAGATGAAGTATTCTTGAAGCATTGGGGAGAAAGAAGAGATTTGCTATACTACATTTCTGAGTTTGGAAATTTGAAGAGAGGATATGGAGAATCAATCTCGGACTTTATCAACAGATTCAATAAAATGTTTGGTAAGATCCCGGCAGAGATTAAACCAAGCGATGCATTAGCAAAGATCACATTCTTTGCTGCCTTTGATGTGGAATTTTGTCTTATCCTTAGAGAAAGACGATCAACCACGCTTGCTCTAATGCAAGATGTTTCTCTCGAGGTTGAGTCTAACATCACAGCATCACAACAACATAAAGGAAGGGCTGAAAAGAAGAAGTCTGTTGTTGAGCCCTCCTCGTCTTCTAACAGTAAAATGGAAAAGATGGCCAAGATGCTGGAAAGTCTGAATTCCGAAATGTCCAAATTGAAAGTCCAAAATCAGAAACCAGCAAGAGTGAAAGAGCCAAACACTTTTTCCCCAAGAAATACAAATGCTTTTCCTTATAGAAGAAATAACCCACAAGTTCAGATTCTTCAAAGAGACAGAAACTCAGTTGATGAGCAGAGGATCAGACCACCTCTTCAAAATGCAGTATTGGATGAAGAGCAACAACCATCTCTCGATGAAATTGAGGATGCTGATGAGATAAACTGTTTTGGTGATGAGAATGAGTCTTCATTCTTAACATAGGTAGATTATGAAGAAGCTCTGATGGATCAGCAAATTCAAGAGGCAGGCGCTGAAGGGGCTGTCTACTTGACAGATGATCAAAAGGGATACAATTTAAGGTCCAAGAAGAATGTTGTTCCAAAAACACCCACTACTGCTCCTATGGAGAACAAGGAAGATCCTGCTCCTGTAAAGAGTAAAGAGGTTGCTGCCAAGCAGCCTCCCGCTCCTGAAAAATAGATTCACCTTCTAGCCAAACAATTGAAGAAACAAGTTCAGCCTCTAGTCAACGAACAAGTCAGCCTCAAAGCTCCATCCCATGAGGTAAAAGTTTCAGACAGACCATCTCTCTCTTTCAATTTTGAATCTGAAATTCAAAAGGTTAAAATACCCATGCCTTTAACTGAACTCATGAAGAATGAAGCCTTTAAAGCAGCCATCTTAAGGTCTCTTGAGCCTAAGTTCTCTCCATCAGATGATTTCGTTAACCTACAAGATGATAAGCCTAAAGTGACCATAGGGCCCATGATAGAAGACCGTGACGATTCTTGTCCACCATTTTACATTTCACTAAATGTTCATGACAAAATCCTTCACAATTGTTTGCTCGATTCTGGGGCATCGCATAACCTTATGCCTAAGGTTGTGATGGATGAGCTTGGTCTCAAAGTCACTAAACCATATCAAGACCTTTTCTCCTTTGACTCTAGAAAGGTCAGGTGTCTTGGCCTCATCAAAGATATGGTCATAAACCTTGCACAACTGTCGATGAGGAGCATGGTTATGGATGTGGTGGTTGTTGATATTCCACCTAAGTTTGGGCTGCTTTTGTCTCATTCATGGGGAAAGATATTAGGAGGTACATTACAGATGGATCTATCCTATGCTACAATTCCAGTGTTTGGAGGGGAAATGAAAAGACTTTACAGGGAAAACCAACTTGCTTATATCATCAGCGATGGAAAGAATTCCGTCAATCATCTTATCTATGCTGTGGATACGGATTTTGGCTCATGCATCCTTCAGATTGATGATGGTCAATCAACTCCTATGCAGCTCGTGAAGCCTATTGAACAGCAGGATGAAGGTGAAAACATTGCAGTCTAGACTATGTACTTCGATGGGGCCAGCACTAGAGACTCAGACGGTGCTGGAGTAGTGTTGATCTCTCCTTCAAAGGAGACCATATCATTGTCTTTCAAGATTGACTTCAGAACCACTAACAAAATAGCAGAGTATGAGGCTCTGCTGTTGGGATTAAATTCAACCAAAGAGATGGGGATAAAAGGTTTGAAGGTATTGGGAGATGCAGACCTCATCGTGCAACAGGTAAACAATACCTTTCAAGCTAAGCATGTCAAATTAAAAGCTTACAGAGACGAGGTATGGAAGCTGCGTGATTCTTTTTCTATTTTTGAAATTTCATATATACCAAGGGATATGAATCAGCTCACAGATTCTCTTGCTGTTTCAGCCAGCACATTTGTTCCTCCCATGCCCCCTAATCTCAGCTATGAGATTCAAGTAAAATATCGACCCTCCTTACCTGATAATGTCAAATATTGGAAGGTTTTTGAAGATGATGATGAACTCAACAGATTTCTCCAAGTGGTGGATGAGTTTTCTGATTTGCACATTGATCAGCAGAATCTTAATGAGGAAGAATCACAAGAACCTGAGCTAAAGAAGAAGTTGGGCCAGCATGACATTGTTCAGTTACCAAACAATTATATACCCCAAGGTTTGGTACCCCTGGAAAGGCTGTTTGATCAGAATGATGTCCCTTACCAGCCAAACAAAAAAGAGAAAGATCCAGCTGTTCAAGAGCATAACATAGTAGGTAAAAGCCAGCCCAAGTTTATTAATTTGTCTTCTAAATTGACTGCTGATGAGAAGTCAAAATACTATAGTGTTTTGAAGGAATTTTCCGATGTGTTTGCTTGGAAATATAGTGATTTAAAGACTTATGATCCTGACATTATTCAACATAAGATACCTCTTGAAAAGGACACTGTTCCGTTCAAGAAAAAACTCAGGCCTATCAGTCCTCTTCTGTTGCCATTGATTGAGAGAGAAATTAAAAAACTCCTAGATGCCAAGATCATAGTTCCCTTGAGATATTCCAAGTGGATTTCCAATCTGGTGATTGTAAGGAAGAAGAATGGTGAGGTCCGATTGTGTGTAGATTTCAGAAACTTGAACAAATTCTCTAAAAAGGAAAACAATCCTCTTCCTAAGATGGAACACTTGTTACAGAGGATTTCAGGGGCAAATATCATGTCCTTTCTTGACGGCTTTTCCAGTTACAATCAGGTTGTTGACCATCCGGATGATCAGGAGAAGACTGTGTTTACCACTCCTTGGGGGACCTTTATGTACTCCAAGATGCCCTTTGGATTAATGAACGTCGGGGCCACATTCCAAAGGGCCATGGATATAGCATTTGTGGGAGAAAAGGAAAAATTTGTCCTCATATACCTTGATGATATTACAGTGTGTTCCAGCAGCCATGAGGAGCATCTAAAACATCTGAAAAGAGTATTCTTAAAGTGCAGACAGTTTGGGATTTCACTAAATCCCAAGAAATCCCAGTTTCCTCTAAGAAAGGGTAAGATATTGGGTCACATCGTCTCGGCCGAAGGTGTAATGATTGATCCAGAACGAGTGGAGGCAATCCAAAAGCTGTCCTTGCCAAGGTCAAAGAAGTACATTCAGTCACTGCTCGGTAAGATTAATTTTGTCAGAAGGTTTGTGCCCAACTTTGCTGAATTAGTCAAACATATAACGTGCATGCTGAAAAAAGGGGTTGAGGTAAAATGGACAGACAGTGCGAGAAACTCTTTTCAGGATATCAAGCAAGCGATCATCGAGTCTTTGATTATGATCAGCCCAGATTACAGCGAGACTTTCTATGTCTTTTCCTTTGCTTCCTATGACACGGTGGAAACAGTCCTACTTCAGAAAGATGAGAAAAATTTTGATCATCCCATGACCTTCTTCAGCAAGACACTCAGGGATGTTGAGCTAAGGTATGACCCTATCGAGAAACAAGATTATGCTCTTATAAAAGCTTTAAAATAATTCAGGATTTATATCCTTCATTCAAAGGTCATCACATATGTTCCTTCGTCTTCTGTAAAAGATTTTTTGACTCAGCCGGATATCGACGGAAAGAGGGCGAGATGGATTGCAAAGATGATAGAATTCAATATCAAAGTAAAGCCCACCAAGATGGTAAAAGGCCAAGGCCTCGCCAAGCTTTTAGCAGAGGAAAATCATAAGTTGCTGGATATTAATTTCATAGCAGAAATTTCAGAAAATTCGCAGACAGATTTGGCAGCGGAAGGGCAGCATGACAGTCAGCAAGTGGCAGAGCACTTGTCCTCCTGTGAATGGTATTTTGGCATCATACACTTTCTTCAAAAGCTCGAAGTTCCTCCTAAACTCAGTTTGACTCAAGCTCAGAGCTATCAAATTTTGTATTTATAACAACCTGTTATATTGGAGGGATCCTGCTGGTCTGCTTCTCAGGTGTTTAGATAAAGAAGAGTCTCTCAAAGTGACCCATCAGTTTCATTCAGCTGTCTGTGGTGGTCATCATTATTGGAATACTACTGCCCATAAGATCCTGAGGGTCGGATATTATTGACCTTTCCTCTTTGCTGATGTGTGCGCATTCATCAAATCTTGTGACAAATGCCAAAGATTTACTGGTAAGAAGCATCTCAAATCTTTACCCCTGAGGCCTATTGTGGTAAATGGCCCTTTCCAGCAGTGGGGTTTGGATTTAATCGGTGAAATAAATCCTGCATCTAGTGGCCAACACAAGTGGATTTTGGTAGCCACCGATTACTTCACAAAGTGGATAGAGGCGATCCCCACCCAGAATGCTACACATCAGGTGGTCATAAAATTCCTCTATGAAAATATTTTGAGTAGATTTGGATGTCCCAAGAGGCTGGTGGTAGATAATGCAGCAGTGTTTAAAGAAGAAGCATTGGTAGACATGTGTGATTCAATGGGCATCCAGCTGGTACACTCTACTCCATACTATCCTCAAGGTAATGGCTTGGTTGAATCGTCAAATAAGAGCTTGATAAAAATCATAAGAAAACTGTTAGAAGAAAATAAAAAAAATTGGGATTCCAAATTGAAATTTGCTCTGTGGGCAGACAAAGTAACCATTAAAAAATCTATAGGAACTTCTCCTTTCAAGTTGTTTTATGGGACTGATGCGATCTTTCCTATCCAGTTAGTGTTTCCTGTGGCTAAGTTCTTTCAGGAAGAGCAGACTGAGAAAAATGACATGGTAAGAAGGATGTTGGATTTGGTTGAATTGCAACAAGCTCGGGAACAACTAGTGGACAGATCAGAAGCACATCAGATGCAGATCAAAAAGACGTTTGACAGAAAGGCCAAGGTGGACAGTTTTCAGATCGGTGATTGGGTTCTGAAGTGGGATGCTCTTCGACAGGAAAAAGGCAAGCATGGCAAGTTTGATTCCTTGTGGACAGGCCCTTTTATGATCACTCAGGTGCAAAACAATAACACTTTCATTCTACAGAATATGGAGGGTGAGGAAGTGTTCAGTGGCCCGGTAAACGGGCAATTTCTAAAACTTTATTTCGTCTAAGGCTGCAAAGCCTAGACATTGTAATGATAGTCTTAGTTTTCATTTTTCAATAACTCCATGCCCAATGGAAACACTAGCAGATAGTTTAGTTTTTAGGTTCTTTTCCAGGAAAGGCATTGATTCTATGGTTCTTGAAACCTCGCAGGGAGGTGTTCATCCCCAATAGGAGCCAGTGTTAACTCCTCAAATAAATCAGTAGATTTGTTTTGATTTTTAGATGATAGGTTGGTTCCTAAATTTGATTTCTAAATTTCTATCAATAGGTTAGAGAGTCTATATTTCCAAAATAATCTCAAAAGCCATGTTGATTTTGGTTTGGTCAAGAAGAAAGCAAAATATCAGGTTTCGGTGGTTTAGGCGAGCCTCTAGCGTGCTCATTAACCACCGAAAGTGTTCATTTTCGGCAGAAAAGGGGTCGAGGCAGAAGGCAAGCAACCACCGAAAATGTTTGAATGGGAAAAAAGAAAGCTCATGCTTTCGCATGAGCCAGACGTCAAAAATCATTGCAATGATGAGAAATACAACCGTCGAAAGCTCGCATTGTGGGAGATGATGCACATTCGTGGTGTTCATCTGAAAGGTTCGAAGCACCTATGTCTTATCCATTGCATTGATCATTTCAAATCTACGCAGAGAGGTTATTGACAGGTATGATTGTACGCGGTTCCCTCTATTTTAGTGGTAAGTACGCCAATCATCATTACCAGGTATTTCCTTCATCTGTAAACTCAATGAGTTATAACGAATCTCGAATATCGTTGAAGATAATCACAAATCCGTGATCTTATCAGCAAAGCATATTTTCAAAATTCTGATCCTGCGTTCTCTGGCAATTGTCGAAGTGTCTCCGAGTTCAGCAGGCATCCTGAGTCAAAGAAACCTAGGTGGGTTATCAGGTAAGATCGAAAACCGTTCTCTTTCAAAGTTTCAGCAATTCAATTGCCCCCCGAAAAGCTGAAGTTTCGGCATTTCTCAGTTAGATTGTCATCTGAGAGTGGGACGGTGTTTTAGTGAGGTCATTAATCATATGCTTTGTTATTCGATTTCACTGGTTTTGTTTGCATAAGTCTTATCGACTGTATTCCTACTTCCCAGAACCATTACCTCCCGAACATTTTAATCCCCCAAAGTTTTAGGTACAGTCGTTATCGAGTCATGTCAAAAGTAAGTCCTGCTTTGAGATCCGAAGTGGATGGCCTATGGTATTTTGAAGATCATCCAGAGGTCGCAGAGTGTTTTAAACAGGTCGAAGTTTTCACATATTGTGAAAAATTGACAACCTTTCACCAACAAGTGGCTGAAGCAGTTGCCCTCTCCTATGATGGAAGAATTGCAAAAATAGGTAGGGAGGAGTTCATTATAGATGAAGCAGCTATTGCCGAATACACAGGGTTATCCAGAACAGGGGACTGCTGATTTAAAACCTCTTCACCCTCAAATGTTGAATTTAGGTCATATCTATTACCAGTGCATAAAGCTTTGACTTGGAAGAAGGATATTCCCATGTCCTATCTTGAATCGAAGTGGCAGTCCCTGCTGAGGGAGATTTTGGTATATATCACCTGTGAAGGGCGCTATAATAGGGTTATGTATTACCATTTTAAACTGTTGAACCATTTCACAGGCAGAGAACACTTAAACATACCTTACTTCTTTCATAAAACCATGACTAAGATGGAAAAACAGGTAAAAGCACAACCTACTAAAGTTATAAGCAGGTTATCACATCAGGGGTTGATTACCCTCCTTGTGAAAGAAGCTCTGCAGAGGAAACACATTGAGTGGGGTTTCTTCTTGTTTTGGAATGAATTTCAGATAGAAAGGCCTCCAGAGATAAAAGCAAAGAAGTCTAGAAGAAAAAAATATCCTACTCCCAAGAGTAGTCACAGGAGGAGGAAAGGAATTTCAATGCCCAGATATTCTATTAAAACATCACCCAGCAAGCAGGGAGGAATCAAGAGGAAATTAAAGTTTGAAGATAGAAACCCTGTCATAGGAAAAAACCCTCTCAATCTACCTTATAGTGACTCTGATTTAGAGCAGGGGATGGCAAAAACACAGGACAACTTGTAGATCAAACAGGATGAAAAACTGAAGATCAATATACCTCCATCAAAGCCTTCAGAAACACAGAGGCAATCAGAAGCATAAGCTTCTTCAAGAAGGCCTAAGAAAGGTAAGACAAAGAAAATCAACATGCTTCTACGAGAGATTTATGAGATGGAAGTCCTGGAGAGGGTAATCAAAAAAGAAAACACAGACCTCACCGAGAGAAATGCTGAACTATTCAAAGAGAATCAAACTCTTAAAGAAAAACATGATAAAATCAAAGATAGAAATAGAGAGTTGATTAGAGAAAATATGAAATTATACAGGTAGCTCAGGATTTTGAGGCTCAAGCTAAAGGAGTTTGAAGCACCTGAAGAAAAAAAAATTGGTTTGGATACTTTGGCTAATTTATCCACAACTATAATAGATGTAACAGATTCCCCTACACAGTCAGCAAAGGTTTGTAGGTCTGCTCGAATCAAGACTACAGTATCTAAGAAAGTTTGAGTGCTAAAAGAGGATTCAGGACAGTCATTTTTGCAATTTTGAAACTCTTCAAAGATTGACTTTCAGTGGTTTAGGCGAGCCCACCGTGTGCTCATTAACCACTGAAAAGAGGCGCTTTCAGTGGATAACTCACCCAGAAACCTTCCCAAACAACCACCGAAAGCCTGTGTGTCCAGAATTGAACGAGTTTTTACACAGGTCAGGGATTTTTGATATGAAAAGATTCGAGATCTTTTCCAATGAATGTCTAATGAATTATCAGATCCAGCCCAACAGTTATTTTTGACATATGATGGAGAAAGGAGTTATTTCAAAGGTCTATGGACACTTTCTGTTAAACAAAAAGGCAGGATACTTTGCCTCATTAGAAAATTTGACTTGGTCTCCATTTGAGAATTATCATTTAGCCTTGGAAGGATGTTCTACACTGCATCAACAACCCACAGAGAGAGAAATCTAGGATTGGCCTCATTTTGAGGAAGCATCCCACTTATTTTGCAACAGATTTTGACTTGCTATTTTTAGTTGATTTGATCCATGTTTTTCAGGATCTTAGAAATGCTTTGTAATGTTATAAATATTAGAATGGAAAATGAACCAAGGGTTCGATTTGGAGTGCTACATGCTGCTACTGTAATCAAGAGACTTATTCTTATTATGTGACAATTGCAAGCTTCCTTCAGTTGTGTTGTCAGACTTTCTTTTTCCTGTTCTCTGATAGCTTATGAGTGAATGTTCTTTATTGATGCTCATTCAATCTGCAAGTGATTGTCATCTCACTGGTTGATTGTTTTAGTTGATAATCATAAGTTATTTCCTTGGTTATTAAACCCATTGTGCTTGTTTGTATGAAGTATAATTTGGTTCAATAGCTGTTTTCTTCCTCATTTAATCAAACCTTGTCTGACTGCATTATTAGAAGGCCTTGTGAGATTTTATATTTCTAGACAGTCTTGAACACACAGTTCAGTCCCTAGATATTCATCTTGATCCACAAACCACATCAAATATTAAGAAAATATTTCCAAAAAGAGTTAGTTACCAGGCATCTCCGACTTACAGCCTAGGAGAGTTTCCTGGAGTGATAACACCACCTACTAAGAAGAAGTAATAGATTGGTGATGTTATGGGTTTCCCTTAGCATAAGTTTTGTTGGCCCTTGACCAAGTTTTTGGAGATTCTTGGTCATATTGACCTATTTTGGGACTTCGACAGCCTGTCAAAGGAGGAGCACAAGATTAAGCGGAGATCATGGGATCTCGACCAACCTTTGGATCCTTTTTGGGTTTATGGGAATATGTAATGAGAATGGGATGTCAGCCCATGGGTTTACCCATGTTTAGGCCTATTTGGTAATATATAAATAGACACTTAGGCTAGATAGAAGGGGGTGCATATATGTGATGTGAATGTATGCTAAGTGCGAGTAGAGTCTATAAGTGCTTTGTGCATGACTGTAAGAGACTTGCAGAGCTAAGTCCACGTCCTTGTAGAAGATTGTAGAGGGCTTAGTGTTGTAACGCAAGGAAGAAGGATCTATCAAGTTGTGTAGATATTTTGTCTTATCCAGAGTAAGGGTTTTGATGGATTTGTGCTTGTAACCGATTGACTGAAGACAATAAAGAAGAAGAGTTGGTGGGCATAGCCCCAGGGTGGGGGTGAACCACGTAAACACTGTGTTGTCTTGCTTTGTGCTTGCCTTAATGTGTTTATGTCTTCTTTTGCTAAGTGCTTTGATGTATTTAGATAGATTTGCTTATGATTATTGCTAATGACATTCATATGAATTAGTATGGATGCTACGAAGACCTATGTTATTAGAAAAGTAGATGTTGATTGCATATTGAGGAACTAACAGTGCTAAGTGATTTATTAAGTAGTACAATCACAGATCTGTGTCCCAGCTAAGGTTGTAGACACCCGAGTCTTGCAACCACCCTTGCCTCTACCTCGGGTGAGACTTCATATGCTTTGTAGGTGTTGCCGAAAGGGCCAGTATTTAGGGCCTTGTTGGTGTGTTGTTGTAGCATTGAACCCTGGGTCTTCCCCTGTGCCAACAAATGGTTCCATTGCAAGGACCTGAAATTTTGATTGTTGGGAACTAAGGAAGAATAAGCTTGTGCAAAGATTCAACCTGAAACTGAGAAATCTCCAAGTGTAGATATGTTTCTCTACTGTGCATTATTCTACTTAGTTTGAAAAGCTGTGTGCTAAGGAAAAGAAGTCCAATCTGAAGAAAATAGGCAAGATCCAGAAGCTTTGTGCCCTAAGAAAGGTAAAAGTGAGAATTATTGATTAAAAAGAGGTAAGATCTGTAAGTTATGTGCTCTGATAATGGTAAAGATAGTCGAAAGTTTTAGATCTATAAGATTTGTGCTTTGTAGAAGTAAGATAAGCGGATTTTTTTTTTTTTTTTTTTTTTTTTTTT
>ML780218.1:128777-139237 GCA_009831015.1 Picea engelmannii | reverse complement strand
TCTGTAGTATGGATCTAGGTATGTTTAATAGAGTTTGTCCTAGTTTGAAAACTAGGGTATTAATAGATGAAAGAATATTTTATATGAGTAGATCTGATAAGAATAGTGAAAGATATGTTATACCTATGCATAGAAAGAATGTGTTGGACTAATGAATGGATGCAGGATTCCAAAAATAATTTGATGTAGGTTAGCTCCTATGATCCTAGTGCACAGTAGAGGAGAAGATGAGGATCATTTAAAAGAAAGAGAGGATTAACCCTCTGTTATAGCTGCAGAAAATCAGGACACCTTGCTAAGGCATGTCCTAGGAGAATACCTATTTGTCTTTGTTGCAAAGCTATGGACCATGAAGTGTTGGATTTCCCTAGAATGATTGCTAACCTTGAAAGTATGAACATAAGACAAGAAAAACCTAAGTCAGATCCATAAACTAAGTCTATAGAAGAACTCCAGAAAGAATCAGAGAAGGTATTGTTACAAATGAAAGAAACCTTGAATGACCACCGACATTTTAGATTATCAGATATCTTTAAACAAAATGAATGCATTGAAGAAATAATAGGAGACTTCAACATTGACTGTGTTCTAGAAGAGGAAACACAGGTGAATATCATGACAAAGAGAACTTGGAAAGCTATAGGGAGGCCTGCTATGATTCCTTCATTAGGAGGAATAGGGTTATTCAGAGGAAAACTGGTAAAACTGTGTGGGAGGCTCACTTAGATACCTATGAATGCAAATGGGACTTCGACAGAAGAAGATTTTGAGATTATTCAATTTATTGAGGAAAACGCCCCATTTACCATGTTACTAGGGAAACCTTGGATTGAAAGAGATCAAGCTAGACAAAAAAAAGAAGAAGAATTTTTAGAGCAGAAGAAACAAGAGTTAAAAGATTTCATGACTAGAAGGATCACATACTTGATTGAAGAACGGGAGAACATATCAAAGTTATTTAACACTAGAAACCCAGATGTCGATGCTAAAAGAACATTAGAAGACTCACAAGAGACTGAAGTACCTATCTTGGATAAAGAAGAGGCGTTAACCCGAAGTCCTAGGAGATAATCTCAACAATGCACAATAACTATGTCCAAAGACGATAAGAATCAGAATGGAAAAAGGACTATCGAGACGAAGCTCACTGGGAGGAAGTCTAGGAAGCTAAGTAAGAAGAGAGCTAAGTTTGAAAAGTTACAGAAGGTTCCAGAGGGAACTTCGCAGATAGAAAATTTGTAGAATTGGAGCTTCGTCGGGATATCAGAACAACAACATATGGCACTTCGCCATGACGAGGAAATATAACCATTCAAACCAATATATCCGTTCGACTGCCACTCCGAACGGGTCAAAAAAAATTAATAGCTCAAGACCATACCATTGGACAGCGCCATAACGGATAGAACAAGAGTTAATGAGGCTTCATTCCCGTTACAAGTGAACCATTACCGAGTTTCCTATTTATCCCATCGTTCCATGCACGAAGAACACTTTTTCTAACCAAGAATTTGAGCCTGTAGACCAAGTGAATTGTATACAGTGATCATTTCCCTCTTGTTGTTTATTCTAGTGCAGTATCTGAATTAATTGTGAACTTGATATTATTAATCCCAAGCACATATGATCGACGAGCTCACTGTAGTTGAAGAATCGGTAACAAAATTACTCCTTGACTTGATGACTAAAAGAGTCATGTCGGAGAGAGAATTTTCTACCATTCTACAAGCATCATCGATGAGAGGACTTCCAACCTCTCTGTCCACTACTCGATTCAGACCATCACGACCCACAGACAAAAAGCAAACTAAACACAGAGACAATCTTGCGAATGCTAAGTTGATTCCGAGCATATTTCCCAACTACCTACCACCTCTGAGCGACACCATAAATCGAGAAAGTGTACCCAAAGACTTCAAGTATAACTTGGTTATTGCATACCTCCCGAGGGGAATATGCGCAATTCACACAGACTAAGATAAGATTGTAGCGTTGAAGTCTAGCGACTTCAACCTTGGTGACAGAAAGGTCTACAGCATGCTCGCCCCACATAAGTACCTAACCAGGACAAAAGGAAATAATTCAAAGATAATTCCTCAGTCATGGACCCATAACCTCGCACAGTCCACATTACTCAACGTCATGAATATTCCTCACTTCGGAAGACACCAAGAAGTGAATGCATGCGTCAATATGCTACTGTCCTGTTACCATGGATGATACTTCTGGTTAAATCATTGTATCACAGTGGATCTAACATTGATCAATCGAATCATAGGGATGAGTATGCAAGGCCCTGACCCACAAGATTTCTATCCCAAAAAAACCATGGATTGTGATTTAGATCAAAGGATAAAAGACACCTACGGGGATGTCGAGAAAGGAACGTGAGGCTACAAGGTAGCTTCTATCCAAAGCGGCGCAATGTGCCTAGCCTATCAATTGATCGTGGGAAAGTTGGTCTGCAAGAACTGACCCACCCAAGTCACTGGCTTTGTAGTCGACCACGCAGGGAAGCACACAGAGGGCCTACAAATGAATTGGGTGAAGTACCTCATGAACCAATTGGAATTGGACTGCAGGGAAGCGCAAGATCAAGGATATGAGTTCCACTTCAGTTGGCTTCTAATCTTGATTGCTTTCATTACATGGGAGATGCCAGAAGGTGCGACCTTCCCGGACATTGAGCCCTTTGAACCTTTGGCCACAAAGTTCAGTACACTGTGGTATTCCAATGATATGAACAAGCAATGGAAGTCAAATTTCGTATTCCACACATATTACAGTCAGCTGAATTTAGCTATCCAGTCCGAGCCTGGCATCACGCCAAATACTCTCCACAGGTTTCAACCTTTAATGAAATTCAGCGCAGACCACCATTTCATTTATATTACAACACGCGATGATGAGCACAAGTAATAACTTCAATCTTACCAAGATGACAAAGGAGGACTTAGAAGAAATCACCAAGGACTGGTCAATGGACCTCCTCATTCCAGCAGACCCTGCAAAGATATCTGATATAGACAGTCCAGAAACTGTGTCGGATACACCCAGACCTAGCAAGATAAAGAGGACCGAAGAGGTCCATGATTTAGAAAGCGCATCCGTGAAGACCGCTTCCATATCAGCAGAGAAAGGAGGAGATGGTGGAGAGATAGATGGCACAAAATTTGAATAGAATAAAGGCGAGGTTACACTGCCTAGAGATGAGGAGGATCCCTCTAAGAAAAGGAAGGTTTCCCCCCCGAAGCCTTCTTCCTGGAAGAAATCAAGAGCATCTATGACCAAAATGTAGACTACTCTCAGCTCAGATGACTTTGATTTCATTGTAGCAACACTGAACAATGCTTCGCTAGAGATAGAAGAGAAGCAAGAGGCTCAGCGGGAGGAGATATCCAATCGAATTAAGGTTGAACTTCAAGGGGTGCAACAAGCACTTCAGTCCATCCATGCAGTCTCCACTATGCCTCTGCCATTGGAAACAACAGAACTGGGAGATGAGCCAACTCAACTCCATTGAATCACTGATACAGTCAAAGATCACCTTTGACAAGCTCAAGAAGAAACAACGCAAGCCACCCAGGCTTTGGCACAAGTACAAGGAGACCTTGTAGAACAATGTAGTACTGTAGAATGGGAAAATCTTTCTCTGCAAGTGAAGTGGGATGAAGAAAAATAACAACTGCAGAAAAGCAATGAACAGTTGCTCGTAGAGAAACTTGAAGTAAAGGAAATCATTCACAGAGCACTTCACTCTATGAAAGTCGTAGAAGTAAAGACTGAAGAGCGAGTTCCACAATAGGTGGCACAACTTGAAGAAGTAATCTAGTAGCTCCAGCAGTGCATAACAGACTTGGAGCTCTGCACTGTGCCTGAGACCCCTCAAGATATAAGAGATCAAAGGGAAGCAACTACTTGCAGTGCAGTTGACAGACTAAAAGCTCTTTCCTTGGAGTGCAAGCAGCTAAGTAACCGCAGTGCCCAAACATATGAGAACCTCACCAAGAATCCATATTTACAGGAATTAGATTCATAGCTGAAGGAAGCAAAGAAACATGCAGACATACTACAGGTGTAGCTGAAGGCCTTGTCGACCGTGGAAAGAATGAAGCGGTCTCAGGAGAAATGCACCGTCCAACAATAGATCCATACGATTCAAAGCAGAGTGATGGAAGTTACTCAACGACTTCAACAAGTATAAGGTAAGGCGTGCCAATTAGTCATAGAGGTTGAAATCTAAGGAGTAGAGATAGAACATGTTGTCATCATAGAACAAAAACACAGAAGGGCCCGTAAATGACACAGTGATCGAGGAGTTCACCGAGCAAGAGGCCGTCACACAACATCAGGTTGAAGCAACTTGAGCCAAGCTTGAGGCGTTCGAGGCAGAAATAGCCAGATGAAAGTGACTCGGGACAAGCCGCAGGTGAGTGTTGGGGTCCTGTTATCCCTTGACCAGGTTTTGGGAGATTCTTGGTCATATTGACCTATTTTGGGACTTTGTCAGTCTGTTGAAGGAGGAGTTCAAGATGAAGCAGAGATCATGGGATCTTGGCCCACCTTTGGATCCTTTTTGGGTTTTTGGGAATATGTAATGGGAATGGGATGTCGACCCATGGGTTTGCCCATGTTTAGGCCTATTTTGTAATATATAAATAGACGCTTAGGCTAGATAGAAGGGGGTGCATCTATGTGATGTGAATGTATGCTAAGTGCGAGTAGAGTTTATAAGTGCTTTGAGCATGACTGTAAGAGACTTGTAGAGCTAAATTCGGGTCCTTGTAGCAGATTATGGAGGGCTTAGTGTTGTAATGCAAGGAAGAAGGATCTAGTGAGCTGCACAGATCTTTTGTCCTGTGTTGAGTAAGGGTTTTGATGGCTTTGTGCTTGTAACTGATTGACTGAATACAATAAAGAAGAAGAGTTGGTGGACGTAGCCACAGGGTGGGGGTGAACCATGTAAACACTTTGTTGTCTCGCTTTGTGCTTTTCTTAATGTGTTTATGTCTTCTTTTGCTAAATGCTTTGATATATTTAGATATATCTTCTTATGCTTAGTGCGAATGACATGTGAGAATATTATATCTGATCCATATGAATGTGCTTGGTGCTTAATTCGCTAGATATACCTCTCTATTTATGCTAAGTGCTTAAATACATTAGATTAGTATGGATGCTACGAAGCCCTATGTTATTAGCAAAGTAGATGTTGATTGCATATTAAGGAAATGACGGTGCTAAGTGCTTTATTAAGTAGTACAATCATAGATTTGTGTCCCAGATAAGGTTGTAGACACCTAATTCTTGCAACCACCCCTGCCTCTACCTCGGGTGAGACTTCATCTGCTTCGCATGTGTTGCCAAAAGGGACAAAAATTAGGGCTTTGTTGGTGTGTTGTTGTAGCGTTGAACCCTGGGTTCGCCCCTGTGCCAACAAATGGTTCCGTTGTTGGGACCTGAAAATGTGATTGTTGGGAACTAAGGAAGAATAATCTTGTGCAAAGATTCGACCTAAAACTGAGAAAGCTCTGAGCATAGATCTATTGCTCTGGTGCACAGTATTATACTTAGTTTGAAAAGCTTTGTGTTAAGGAAAAGAAGTATGATCTGAAGAAAATAGGCAAGATCTAGAAGCTTTGTGCCCTAAGAAAAGTAAAAGTGAGAATTCTTGATTAAAAAGAGGTAAGATCTGTAAGCTCTGTGCTTTGATAAAGGTAAATCTAGTGGAAAGTTTTAGATCTGGAATATTTGTGCTCTACAGAAGTAAGATAAGTGGAAATTTTTTATTCTAGAGTATGGATCTAGGTATGTTTAATAGAGTTTGTCCTAGTTTGAAAACTAGGGTATTAGTATATGAAAGAATATTTGATATGAGTATATCTGATAAGAATAGTGAAAGATATGTTATACCTATGCATAGAAAGAATGTTTGTACTAATGAATGGATGCAAGATCCCAGAAATAATTTATTGCAGGTTAGCTCCTATGATCCTAGCACATAGTACATGACAAGTTGGGGATCATTTAAAAGAAAGAGAGGATTAACCCTCTATTACAGCTGCAGAAAACTGGGACACCTTGCTAAGGCATGCCCTGGGAGAAGGCCTGGTTGTCTTTGTTGCAAAGCTATGGACCATGAAGTGTTGGATTTCCCTAGAATGATTTCTAAGCTTGAAAGTATGAAAATAAGACAAGAAAACCCTAAGGAAGATCCATAAACTAAGGCTATAGCAGAACCCCAGAAAGAATTAGAGAATGTATTGCTACAGATGAAAGAAACCTTAAATGACCACCGACATTTTATATTATCAGATATATTTAAAGAAAAGGAATGCATCGAAGCAAGAATAGGAGACTTGGACATTGACTGTGTTCTAGATGAGGAAACACAGGTGAATATCATGACATAGAGAAATTGGAAAGCTATAGGGAGGCCTTTTATGATTCCTTCATTAGGAGGAATAGGGTTATTCAAAGGAAAACTGGTAAACCTGTGTGGGAGGCTCGCTCAGATACCTATGAATGCAAATGGAACTTCAACAGAAGAAGAATTTGAGATTATTCAATTTATTGAGGACAGTGCCCCATTTAACATGTTACTAGGGAAACCTTGGATTGAAAGAGATCAAGCCAGACAAAAAAAAGAAGAATAAGTTTTAGAGAAGAATAAACAAGAGTTAAAAGATTTCATGACTAGAAGGATCGCATACTTGATTGAAGAATGGGAGAATAGATCGAAGCTATTTAAAACTAGAAACCCAGATGTCGAAGTTGCAAGAACATTAGAAGACTCACAAGAGACTGAAGTACCTATCTCGGATAAAGAAGAGGTGTTACCCCTAAGTCCTAGGAGAGAATCTCAACAATGCATAGTGACTATGTCCAAAGACGATAAGAATCAGAATGGAAAAGGACTACTGAGACGAAGCTCACTGGGAGAAAGGTTAGGAAGCTAAGTAAGAAGAGAGCTAAGTTTGAAAATTTACAGAAGGTTCCAAAGGGAACTTTGCAGACAAAAAAATTTCAAAATTGGAGCTTCGCTGGGATATCAAAATAGCGACGCATGGCACTTCACCATGGCGAGGAAATATAGCCATTGGGACCAATATATCCATTCGAATGCTGCTCCGAACGGGTCGTAAAACATTAATAGCTCAACACCAGACCGTTGGACCTTGCCATAATGAACAGAACAAGAGTTAATGAGGCTTCATAACCATTACAAGTGAACCATTGCCGAGTTGCCTATTCATCCCATCACACCATGCACGAAGAAAAATTTTGCTAACCAAGAATTTGAGCCCACAAACCAAGTGAATTGTATACAGTGATCACTGCCCTCTTTCTGTTTATTCTAGTGTAGTATCTGAGTTAATTGTGAACCCGATATTATTAATCCCGAGCGTGTATGACCGAAGCGCTCACCGCAGTTGAATAATTAGTAACAGAAGTACTCCTCGACTTGATGACTGAAAGAGTCATGTCATAGAGAGGATTTTCTATCGTTCTACAAGAATCATCGACAAGAGGACTGTGGTCCTGTTCGTCCACTGCTCGATCCAGACCATCACGACCCGCAGAAGAAAAGTGAACTAAACACAGAGATGATCTTGTGAATGCTAAGTTGATTTCGAGCATATTTCCCTCCTACCTACCACCTCTAAGTGGTGCCATAAATCGAGACAGTGTGCCCAGAGACTTCAAGTATAACTGTTAATGTTTAAGCCATTATTATAGATGTTTTCATTTCATTAGATAACAACAACATAAGAACAAGATCAGTAAGAAATACACATTCACAAGAGACACATCATTTATCCTGGGAAACTCTCTAGGGGAAGAAAACCCAGTAAAACTTCCTTATTATAGATTGCCAATACAATGTCAAGAGATAACTCAAACCAATACAGAAAGACCTCTCCAAAAGATGCACCACTCTTCTCTCTCTCTCCAACTAGTAAATCAAAACTTGCCTCTCAAAATGAGCAAGTGAGTTATGTGTCAAAGTGAGGCCTTGGCCTCTCTATATATACAAGTATGGCATGTGTGAAGTGTCTTTACTGGCAGGGATGACTTCTCACTCTGGGTGGGTAAACCTGCCTTTATTATATTTCTTGGTCTCAATAATAACTGTCGGGGCCGACTTCTTATTCTGCCTATTACAATTGTCTGTTGACCAATTCGCAAAAGGGGATTTGGTCCTAATACAATAACCAACATGATCAATCCACAATGGGGATTGATCCCATGAATAATATATCAATAATAATAAGAATACTCTTTGCAGTTACATTATTTCAACACTCCCCCTTAACAAGAAGGGTATTCTTCAACAGCATCATGCGAGAGAAAAAGGACAACATCATTAACAACATTAAATGGGAGGAAAACATCATCAATATCATCTTGGCTAGAGCATCTATAAATCATCAAAATTTTTCTTCATCAGCAACATCATCATTCTTGAAAGAATTCCATCATCATCTGCATCAATATGTATCAGTATAAAGTGATACCTCATCACAGCACTAGGCTAGCCCATCACAGTACTAAGATGGCTCTATGTCATAGTTGTTAAGCTGGTAGCTCAGTGTAAGTCACATCTTGATTTACGTCTAACAACTGAGTTAGAAGTAAGGTATACATCATCTTTATTTATGTCTAACAACTGGGTCAGAAGCAAGGAACACATCATCTTGCTTTACATCTAACAACTAGGTCAGAAGCAAGAAGTCATCTTTCTTTACATCTAACATTGAGGTTAGAAGCAAGGAACACACACATCATCTTGCTTTATGTCTAACAGTGAGGTTAGAAGCAAGGAGTCATCTTTCTTTATGTCTAACAACGAGGTCAGAAGCAAGGAACACACACATCATCTTGCTTTATGTCTAACAACGAGGTCAGAAGTAAGGAACACACACATCATCTTGCTTTACGTCTAACAGCAAGGTCGGAAGCAAGAAACACACAAATCATCTTGATTTATGTCTAACAACGAGGTCAGAAGTAAGGAGTCATCTTGCTTTACGTCTAACAGTGAGGTCAGAAGCAAGGAACACACACATCATCTTGCTTTACATCTAACAGTTGTTGGACACACCTACCACACTTAGAGGGGGGGTGAATGAGTGTGGGGATCTTTTTCCAAAAACTTCCCTCTTACAAAAACTCATTAGTTAGCATTCAACATTTACTCATGACTCATTTCTGTCATTAATAATTAGTTAGATGTGAATACATATCAACAACATATATCAGCAATATATCATCAACAAATCATCTCCACAAGGAACACATGATGTATGTACAATTTTTCTTTTTATTATGGACTTCAATCCGGGGGTTTTTCAGCAACAACTAAATAGAGTACAACTCTACAAGAGCACCAACTCTATATGCAAGACTCAACTTACATTCTCAGCACCAACTGAGATGAGGCAACAATCCTCAACAGATATCAATCTGTACCATAAACAAGAGCATCAACCATGCACCAACCTGTGCCAAACAACCTGTAATCAATCTGTAACATAAACAAGTGCATCCAACCATTTACCAAGTATATACCAATCATTTTTCAACTACTCATCAACAATGAATCATCAATATGTACCGACATCATCAACTATACACCTCATTTATGTGCCAACTCATCAACTGCTTGTCTCAACCATGACTGGTTTTGGATTAGTCAACAACCCTAACTTGAAATAATCATAAATATGTAACTGTAATGAATAAATATCTGAAATTGATACACAATTTTCTTCAGTGTGCTTTATGCAATTCCTCCAAGTGTCACTACTTGTAACCTCTCAGAAAAGGAGGTATAGCAAAAATGGCATACCTTGCTGAATTCTGGATTATTCTAGAGAGAGAACTTGTAGAGTGTGCCCCACATGGAATATTTGTTGAATCGATATGAAATTATTCCATAGCATACTAAATAATTTAATATAACCAACACAATTGGTCTCACTGAATTTGGATTTGTTATGAATAATTTATGACGTTTTTACCCAAAACACTTATTTTTGACTAGTTTCAGGACTGGTCACAAACCCTATTTTCCACAGAGTGTAACTCCCAAAATACAATGACCCAAAATATGAATTTTTAACCACAGATACTTGGATATGTTTTCTCACTTTCATAGAAATTCCAGGATTTGAATCATTATATAAAAAATGTTATAGCGAAAATGGTAAGATGACCTGTAAATAACATACCTTAGAAAACCCCATCAAAAGAATTTATCCTTCCTTGCATTTCAGCCTTCTTTTCTTCAATTTCCTTAGAATTTAGGCTTATATATCCTTGGTTACCTCAGTCACCTATATATATTCAATATTCTCAAGTGTTCCACACCAAAAATTCTCAAGAATCTCTCACAAGAAGCTCTCCATCAATACTCCAAAAGATATTCTCACAAGAAGCTCTCCATTGATCCACAA
>ML780218.1:79912-107567 GCA_009831015.1 Picea engelmannii | reverse complement strand
TATCTATTGCCAATTCGAATTTGCCTGCAATAGAACACAAAGATCAAATTAGAAGGATATTTTATTAGGAAAACAATAAAAAATTGACTTTACAGACTTAGCTACAGAATCATCTGATTCTGTAGCTAGTCAAAAATAGCAAACAGGACCAGATCTCAATCAAATCGAATCATCTTTTAATAATCCTCAAAAACAAATTGCTAAAAATTCAAGTGAAATTATCATTTAAATCAAATCCTATCAAAATAAATGCAATCGGAACAGAGTAAAGAATGCTTTGTTTTTAGTTATCATAAAATCGGGGAAAATAATAATCATACTGTATCGTATCCAAATGCAATTACAAGCTAATCGCATGATGTAATCCAATATAGATATGATAATAATCGATCCTTATCACAATCGATTGGTTACAGCTGTGTGAAATTCATATCATTTTATTCAATTGTCAAAATGAACAGGCTGTTGCAATCAAAACGGGACATATCCATTAAAATTTGTTTTAGAATGCGGTTGCTGAGTATCGCATGGTGAACAGACATGACAAAAATAATGATCATAACCATCGTTGACTCATTATATTCATAGCAATAAATCAATATCGTTCAATTAAATGCACAAATAGGTAAATCATTTAGAACATAATCAAACTGAATGAGTAACAATCAAATGCATTTCGTTATTGATCACCACACAGTCAACAGACAGGGTCTTGATAGAGTCAACAAAATCCATAATATAAACTGGGCAAATAACCGAAATGAATAAGGCTGAGTTTAATTATAGACACAAATCGTAAGACTGGGATACGATCAATTCATTCCTCAAATCGAATTCAAACGATATATTTGTTACAATCGAATACAGTCCAAATTGAGTCGGTTGGGTATAACAACCACTATCCATATCTATTCATAATTTGATTATGTAACAAAATGATATTCGAATTGGTCCGAACATAGAATACACAATCACAACAGCTAACCAATTTGCCCATCATATCGCACAAGATATAACCAGATCGAAAAGAGATATTGATTGTGTTCCAAGATTAGGATACCAAAATAACCTATGTTTAGAAAAGATAATAGAGTATTCAAATCAAATCCAATCATAATCAATCAAATTAAATCTAATCAAAATCAATCCAAAAATTAATTAACAAAACTTATATACAACAAATGCATGATAGAGCAGGTCAACAATGTACACAGGGTTTAGGAACGTGCCCTATAAATGAGTGAAAGTTATACCAACGAGATTGCTGAGGCTATGCCAATTTGGAATTGATGATTGTCGTGGCTGACTCGACATTCTTGAACAGAATTGAACCAGTTGTTCATTGCTTCTTGTTAGAGGGTTCCACCTTCGCGTTACGACCAGTGAGCTTTGCCACTTGGTTTTCCAAATCACGGGTTCTGGATTACAACATCGGCACATCCAAGTAGTATCTCTCCAACCATAACCCACACTGATCACAAGGTGGAACAACAGGTTGAGCAGAAGGGGGTTTCGATGATTCATCGAGGGTTCCACGAGGTAGTTCAATGCCAGGGAACTTAGGATCATCCCGCAGACAAGGTGGTAAATTCTTGACAAAATCATATGCAGGCTTGTCACACAAACCTTCCGAGTAAGGATACTCATCGGCGAGAAAATGCCCAATCTCTGAATCAGAGTCCTCACTGACCACGACAGGCTCAGATTTGGCAGGGGATTTAGGTCTATTTCTCGCCATGCGAGAGATTAAGCGACCCTTTTTCTTGCCTTTAGCATTAGTTCTAGCTTTAGGTTTTTTGGTTGCGGGTTTAGCAATTTCAACCTGTTTAGTCACAACCATAGGCAAATTCATAGGTGGGTCGAATAGAGGTTTGGGTAGCAAAACGTTGTAAGGCACAGGGGGAATAGGCTGGGTTTCGGCCACCATAGGTTTATCAACCTGCGGAGGGTTTGATTCTTCAAATCCATTACGACTGAGAAAATCATCCCAACAATCACGTCGTAATCCCAACTCATAAACCATAATCATTTTAATCAACCCCAAATGGAAGAGGCTGGTATCAGCCTGGTTATGCTTGTACCTTTTAGCCATTTTGAACAAACTTCTATGCAGGTAGTGGGGCATACTAAGTTCGAAACCCATAAAAACCATCAATAGACGAAGGTGAAATAAGAGAACGAACCCGTATCTGCCCTCACAAGTAATGAATTGCTTGATTATCATTAGGAGATCATACCAACATGGTTTTAACATTTTTGCAGGCAAGCCTTTGTCACAGGAGTTCACCGTTCGAGACTGGAATAACAATGTCCACGGGACATCATCCACCTTGCAACTTTTGGACCACTTCTGTCCCGTAACAGGTAGGCTAGTTGCCGAGCTAAGAAACTGTTCATTAATTTCAAGTTTCACATCTCCAACTTTGGCTCGGCATCCATCAAATGATAATGCAAATTGTCGAGCCACACTAGCGTTATGGCCATCGAATTTCCTTATGAATGAGAGCCATTCGAATTTTTCCAGGTCACTATAAGCGCCATCAAACATCAGCAATGCTTGGCACCCGTTGGGCTCATCCCTTACGATTGGAGCCATGGCTTCTCTGCATAGTAGGGTTTGAACTGAACAAAACAATGCACAGGGTCGAGAAAAAAAAGGTTACAACTAACAGCTGCAGCGCTCAAAGAGGCAAGGATTAATTGTATGCGTGCGAAGGTGGTGAGATTACCACCGCCATGCAGTGTATTAATGACTGAGTACAATGCTGTTCCATCCATAATCATAACGTTTAATCCATATGAATCGGCCAACCAAATAGTTTGGGCGGTGGTATATATCACCTCACCATAGTATATATTACATCAATGCGCCATACCATAAGTTAAAACCATTCAATCGAAACCCATAAAACAACATACCAAGCAATGATCCAACCCAATGTTAATCCAATCATGCCATCATATAAGTTTAGACTTATTAAATCAAACCAAAAGTTCACCCGATCGAGATTTATAATTCAAACCTTTGCCATGCAAATCGAAACTCATGAATTGATCGAGATTTATAATTCAAACCTTTTCCATGCAAATCGAAACTCATGAATTGGCTGCCAACAATACCTATGATAACATTTGCAGGTGGTGGCACCATCTGGCAACAACGGTATTCATTACCAACTCTTTAAAAACTTCAAGGGTGACTGCCACTGGTAGTACGGTTTCTACTGCAACTGGTATTGCAACTGCAACTAGTTCTAAGACTGCAACTGCAACTACAACTTAGGGTTTTCTGACGAAACCCTAATTTTTCAAACTTCAAATTTTGAAATTCTGATCCAAGCGATAGATGCGTTGAGTTGAGGTGAGTATGTTAGTGTAGAAAGAATTTCAAAAAACCAACTTTTACCCCCTCAAACTTGATTTGCGGATTTCTGGACTGGCGCTTTTGGTTTTCTGGTACTTTTGGTACTCTAGTTTTTTGGTTCTTTGTGAAACTAGGGTTTCACTTTCTGGGAGATCCAACCACTGAAAAGGTGCATTGATGATGCCAAATTGATCCTTAGAGGAGGGCACAACTTTCTATATAGTTTTAGGGCTGAAAAGATTCACTTTTGAAAAACCCTAATTTGCAGGTACTGCAATAGTGACATTTTTCTCTTACGAAATATGCTTTCTTCAGGTTGGCTCTGATACCATGTTAATGTTTAAGACATTGTTATAGATGTTTTCATTTCATTAGATAACAACAACATAAGAACAAGATCATTGAGAAATACACATTCACAAGAGATACAACATTTATCCTGGGAAACCCTCTAGGGGAAGAAAACCCAGTAAAAATTCCTTATTATAGATTGCCAATACAATGTCAAGAGATAACTCACACCAATACAGAAAGTCCTCTCCAAAATATGTGTCACTCTTCTCTCTCTCTCCAACTAGTAAATCGAAACTTGCCTCTCAGAATGAGCAAGTGAGTTGTGTGTCAAAGTGAGGCACTGGCCTCTCTCTATATACAAGTCTGGCATGTGTGAAGTGTCTTTACTGGTAGGGATGACTTCTCACTCTGGGTGGGTAAACCCACCTTTATTATATTTCTGGGTCTCAATAATAACTGTTGGGGCCGACTTCTTATTATGCCTATTACAATTGTCTGTTGACCAATCTGCAAAAGGGGATTTGGTCCTAATACAATAAATGACATGATCAATCCACAATGGGGATTGATACCATGAATAATATATCAATAATAATAAGAATACTCTTTGCAGTTACATTATTTCAATAATAACTTGGTTACTGCTTACCTCCCAAAGGGGATATGCACAGTTTGCGCAGACCAAGATAATATTGTAGCGTTGAAGTTTAGCGACTTCAACCTCAATGACAAGAAGGTCTACAACGTGCTCACCCCACATAAGTACCTGACTGGGACAAAAGGAAAGAATTCAAAGATAATTCCTTAGTCATGGACCCATAACCTCGTGTAGTACACATTGCTTAATGTCATGAATATTCCTCACTTTGGAAGACACCAAGAAGTGAATGCATGCGTCAAGATACTGCTATCATGTTACCATGGCAGATACTTGTGGTTAAACTATCGTATCACAGTGGATCTGACATTGATCAATCAGATCACAGGGATGAGTATGCAAGGCCTTGACGCACAAGATTTATATCCCAAAAAAACCATGGATCGTGATTTAGCTCAAAGGATAAAAGATACCTATGGTGATGTTGAGAAAGGAACATGAGGCTACAAGTTAGATTCTATCCAAAGTGGCGTAGTGTGCCTAGCCTGTCAATTGATCGCAGGAAAGTTGGTCTGCAAGAACCGACCCACCCAAGTCACTGGCTTTGTAGTTGACCTCGCAGGGAAGTGTGCAGAGGGCCTACAAATGAATTGGGCGAAGTACCTCGTGAACTAGTTGGAACTAGACTACAGGGAAGCACAAGATCAAGGATATGAGTTCCACTTCTATTGGATTCTAATCCTGATTGATTTCATCGCATGGGAGATGATGAAAGGTGCGAACTTCTCGGACATCGAGCCCTTTGAACCTCTGGCTGCTAAGTTCAGTACACTGTGGTATTCAAGTGACATGAACAAGAAACAGAAGTCAAATGCTATATTCCACACATATTAAAATCAGCTGAAGTTAGCTATCCAGTCCGAGCCTCGCATCACGCCAAATACTCTTCACAGGTTTCGGCCTTTAATGAAATTTAGCATGGACCACCATTTCATTTATATTACAGCACACACTGGTGAGCACAAGAAACAACTTCAATCTTACTACAAGCTGACAAAGGAGGACTTAGAAGAAATCACTAAGGACTGGTTAACGGACCTCCTCATTCCAGCAGACCCTGCGGAGATATCTAATATAGACAGTCTAGAAACTGCACCAGATACACCTGGACCTAGCAAGATAAAGAAGACCAAAGAGGTCCATGATTTAGACAATGCATCCGTGAAGACTTCTTCCATCTCAATAGAGAAAGGAGGAGATGGTAGAGAGATAGATGGTGCAAAATTTGAACAAAAGAAAGTCGAGGTTACATCGCCTAGAGATGAGGAGGATCCCTCGAAGAAAATGAATGTTTCCCCCCTGAAGCCTTCTTATCGGAAGAAATCAAGAGCATATATGACCAAAATGCAGACTAATCTTACCTCGGATGACTTCGATTTCATTATAGCAGCATTGAACGATGCTTCGATGGAGATAGAAGAGAAGCAAGAGGCTAAACAGGAGGATATATACAATCGAATTAAGGTTGAACTTCAAGGGGTGTAGCAGGCACTTCAGCCTAGTCGTGCACTCCAATGTGCCTCTGCCATTGAAAACACCAGAACTAGGAGATGAGCCAGATCAACTCCACCAAATCACTGATACAGTCGACGCTTGCCTTCGACGAGATCAAGAAGAAATAGTGCAAGACACATAGGATTTGGCACAAGTACAGGGAGACCTTGTAGAAAAACATAGTATTGCAGAATGGGAAAAGCTTGATTTGCAAGCGAAGTGGGATGAAGAAAAAGAACAAATGCAACAAAGAAAGGAACAGTTGCTCACAGAGAAACTCAAAGTAAAGGAAATGGTTCACAGAGGACTTCGCTCTGTGACATTCATAGAAGTAAATACTGAAGAGTGAGTTCCACAACAGGTGGCACAACTTGAAGAAGTAATCCAATAACTCCAGCAATGCATAGCAGACTTGGAGCTCCACACTTTGCCCGAGACCCCTCAAGATATAAGAGATCAAAGGGAAGTAACTACCTGCAACACAATTGACAGACTAAAATCTCTTTCCTTGGAGTGCAAGCAGTTGAGTAACTGCAACACCCAAACATATGACAACCTCATCGAGAATCCATAGTTACAGGCATTAGAGTCACAGCTTAAGGAAGCAAAGCAGCATGTAGACAAACTACAGGTGCAGCTGAAGGCCTTGTTGGTCGTGGAAAGAATGAAGTGGTATTAGGAGCAATGCACCACCCAACAACAGATCCATATGATTCAAAGCAGAGTGATGGAAGTTACTCAACAACTTTAACAAGTACAAGATAAGGCATGCCAATTATTCACAGAGGTTGAAATTTGAAAAGCAGAGCTAGAATAGGTTGTCAACATAGTAGAACATCACCTAGAAGGGCCCGTGAATGATGCAGTGATCTATGAGTTCACCGAGAAAGAGGTTGTTGCACAGTAGCAGGTTGAAGCAGCTTGAGCCAAGCTCGAGACATTCGAGGTAGAACTAGTCAAATTTGAGTGACTCAGGACGAGTCACAGGTGAGTGTTGGGGGCCTGTTGGACCTTGACCAAGTTTTGGGAGATTCTTGGTCATATTGACCTATTTTGGGACTTCGACAGCCTGTCAAATGAGGAGTACAAGACAAAGAAGAGATCATGGGATCTCATCCCACCTTTGGATCCTTTTTGGGTTTTTGGGAATATGTAACGGGAATGGGATGTTGGCTCATGGGTTTACCCATGTTTAGGCCTATTTTGTAATATATAAATAGACGCTTAGGCTAGATAGAAGGGGGTGCATCTATGTGATGTGAATGTATGGTAAGTGTAAGTAGAGTCTATAAATTTTTTTTGCATTACTGTAAGAGACTTGCACAGCTAAGTGCAGGTCCTTGTATCAAATTGTGGAGGGCTTAGTGTTGTAATGAAAGGAAGAAGGATCTAGTGAATTGAGCAGATATTCTATCCTATGTAGAGTAAGGGTTTTGATGGATTTGTTCTTGCAAATGATTGACTGAAGACAATAAAGAAGAAGAGTTGGTGGGTGGGGGTGAACCACGTAAACATTGTGTTGTCTTGCTTATGTGCATGACCCCAAATTTCCCCTTGTTAGGAATAACGAACCTTCTCTGGATCCCAAGGAAAGAAAACAGTTAATGAAAAAGGATTGGTGGTTGAGAAATCAACCACTCTCATGAATGGAAGCATGGTCTGGCTAAGGAGACATAATACTGTCAACCCAAAGTACCACAGAGTCCCATAGACCTAGACTGACCCGAGTTTCCTTCTTATAGAAGGAACATGATAGGAAGGAGAACCTTCCCAAAAATGAGGGGCGAGCGTGCAAGATAGAGAGAATAGATAGAGAAGAGAACACGTGAAGCTCTCCATTAGATGATGAATAGAAGGTTGCAATATTGATGATGAGGGAGCATATAATAAACCTCACTGAGGGCTTGACAGAGAAAGAGATCTCTAAGAGTTCGCAAAGAAAAAAACCTAAGCAAAAGTTGAGACAAAGAAAGAATCCCTGAGAAACTGTGAGAGTTCCCTGGTGATATCATGGCTTGGCATGAGGGTGGCCAGAGCACTAAGAATGAATTCCTCTAAGCCTATGGTTGGGTGGAAAGGCACACACCCATATTTAGTGAGTTGGCTGCAACCTGTAATAGATAAGTATACTCATACCTTGTGTAAATTGAGCTGTAAATGTGAAATAAAGTTGGAAATCATGTGAATGTTTAGAGATGTGCATGTTTGCATGATGGTTGGACTATGTTCCTTTATCTTTGGTATGACTGTGTTGGTTTGTACATGTAAATGCTCAAGCCCTGTAGTGTCTCAAGTTAAAACAAATGAACTTTGAGTTCATCAACCTTTGGCACAATTTCACGTGTGTGTGTTTACACTTCCATTTATTCTAGGCCTCCTGGATAAGGGAGTTCATTAGGTTCAAGAGAGGTAGCACAAAGGTGCACAGATCCTGCACTAGCTACGTAGGAGTGGATAAATATCTAAGTTCTAAACTCTGGAAGAAACACAAGAAGCGTCTCATCATTTGATTTGAGGTATCGAAAAGATTAGGAGGTATAACACTCTTAGAGTGTAGACATGGGGGTGCATTCCCCAGACCTTTCATGTGTTTGACTGAGGGCTCACACTCACTATCTTAGCAATTTTCCCAGCCAAGAACTAAGTGTGTGTAGCCCTTGAAAATCTTCGGAGGACCCATATGACCAGGGTCTGGAAACCCTATGCTAGTCTGAAAGGAGATACTTCTTATTGCCTTCAAAACTTCGGTAGTTCGAATCTTTGGGATGTCACAACTTAACCATATCTTAGCCAAGAAGTATGAGCGTAGCCCTTGGGGATTGACAAAACTCCATATAAACAAGGGCTAGGAACCCTGGGTTGAGTTTGGGGGAGAGATAAGTGTTCAGGACTTCAAGAGTCCAATGTTCCAGGGAAATAGGTATTGCAAAGACCAATTTATGTTGCAGGAGACTTGTCAATTTAGTGGCTTAACAGTGGACCGACAACTAGCGATCATTTACTCGTAACCATGGAACCCATCCTCACATTAAATCCTGATCCACGTACCGGTCACAAAGTGATGCTGGCCATAGATCTAAGGATGGTCAGGAATGATCCCAGTTGTCGGATCTATGATGTATTTATCTTAGCATTGACCATTTCATAAGAACTAAGGTGTTGCACCTCCAAAACTCCCGAAGGCCTAATTTACGAAGTACCGAGGAGCATCGATCCTCGGATCCTTCGGGATCCTTCTCAGTTGTCTATTGTGAAGGAAACATGTCGCTAGATATGGTAGTCCAGAGATATATAACTTTGGGAGGAGGCTGGGGACTACACGCCATAACTCCTAAACTCTAGAGTTACAAAGTGGTGAGAACCGTAGATCTATGTATCTATGTGGACAAATCCATACCGTGAGATCTGAGAGAGGTTAGAGGGTTTTCTGTCTAGGGTGACGTGGAAACATGATCGAGATGCAACATGTGACTTAGATACAGTTTTTTTGAAGACCCCTGGGCACATTATAACATGACACATGTCACCCCCTGAAGATGGTGTGTGTCACCCCTGGTCCTCACCGCATGTCAGTCCCTGGTACATGTCTGCCTGGCCACGTGAATGGTGAAGCACTAGGACTCCGGGAGTCCGAGAATTCGAAACTCTATAATACTTGGAGTGAAGTATCACGGAGAGATGAAAAGACCTGAAGCTAGAGCTACATGGAAAGGTTACGTGACTTTGGAAAGGTTCAGAGGCTGGAGCGTTGGAACTAGGTCTGTTGAAGGGCCAGGCCCACATGTACCTATCCCTGTGTATGCCACATTACCACATGTAGGTGGGGCCCTTCGAGATTCCGGGAATTCAAGACTGTGAAGGTTTGGAGAGTGGTTTCAAAGGTAAGTTGAAGGGGGTCTAAGGCCCAAGCTATGTGACATCATTTCAGAACTCTGGGAGTTCGGGGCTCTGGAGGATTTGTGTGTAGAATGAAAAAGAGGTGTTTAACACTGAAGTGCCAAATGTCGAAATCCTCTGTATTTTATGTGTCAAATGAAGATCAAACCTATTTTTGGATTGGACGGTGGGTGGACTACCACCCTGGCTATAGGATTTTGAGGAGGGTATGAATGTGAGGGATCCATGTGGATGCAACGTGACCCTCAACTAATGAACTCCCAAAGATATTTGGAAAGAAATATCTCCAAATCATGAGCTTTGTTTTGAGATTGGTAGTAGTCTGTGAAAATATATTGACGAGAAGAAGGTATGGGAAGACTCAGAAAAAGGATCCGAGATGTTTGAGGAAGGTGAAAATTTGATGCCCCATCCTTTAGAAATCCATATAAGGGACCAAGTGTGTTACAAATTGGTATTAGGGCACAACAACAACACTTGGATTTCTTGGGATCATGCACGAGTCGTATGAAAATATTATTGGAAGGATTTAAGGGGGTAACACCCTATCTTAATGCATTCCTAAGAGGTTTAGTTAAACCTCTACCAAAGAAAGGAATGAAACTTGCTGCAGTTGATAGATGTTTTGGAAATCTGCACTGTATGTTTCTAGTATTTCCAAATAAATAAGTTGACTTCACCTTGCAATTGTATGTGTTGTTGTACAATCATAAAATTGGATTTCCAAGGTTAAGATGAGCCCTTTGATAATATTACTACCAAACATAAATCATCTGCATAAGTTCCTTTAGTAGAAGGATGCAGATTTAAAAATTCAATTGGGATTTTACCCAATGACATTGAATCATGATAAGTCTGTAGCAGAGAAAGCCTACCATTTATTTATGGAAATGATGGCCAATCCCATAGGAGTAGGATTATGTTGATGAGCACTAATAGTGAGACTTGGATGTGAAGGGGTTGAAAGGATCCGCAACAGTAATAATTACTGCTTCAATAAAGATTGGACCCAATATATGTATATGACCCCTCATGATCATAGGATTAATGAGAGACTGATGTATTGTCTTATTGAAGAGGTTTCAAAACACCTTTGGATGACCAATGGGTTAGATTGACATACAGTGGTGGATGGTATCAATATGGATATGGATGTGTATACACAAATAGATATAAGAGGGAGTTTAGGGAGAGATTCCATTATGAATGTGAGAGTAGTCATATGAGTGACTATAATCTATCACTAAATAACCTTGATATTTAGAAAAAAATAGCAATGAGAATGGAAGAGGTGACAAAAATCCTATTATGAATCTGCATGATCCAGACAAGGGACATGAACCGAGTTATTATGTTATAGTGTAACATTGTCTATCTACTAGGGAAGGCAGTGTCTCTTGCAATTAAGATGGCCGATCATATAAGGATTAAGACACTCATGAATAATCCCTTCATGGTTAAGGAAATATGGTAAGGACAGGTAGGATCCTTAGCAGTCATAATTACGACATTATTAAAGGATTAAACCCTGAGTATATAACTCCACATGACTATAGGAATGATGAAAATGTGGAGGTTCAATTTACTTGACCTATAATGGTTGCATGAATGTAACGTGCAAATAGACTCAATTAAACCTATGGTTAATTGTAGTGTAAGACCTACTGTTGGTTTGCATTGGTCAATAATGACCTGATGACAGCAGGGGAGTAACGACATGAATGAAATATAGATATACAAATGAGGAAAAAGGTGCAAGATATGCACCTACATATATACAAATATGTGTATATATATACTTAAAAGAATACTATGACATGGAAAGGGTGTAAACAATGAGTTTGCATGATGAATGTTTGGCTAGGTTTGTATGTGTTTGAATGCATGGGTTAATGCATTGTGAGGCTTCTTGACATAAATACTGATATTAATAGAAATCAAGTATGAAATATATTAAATTTGCAATTGATGCACATGTATGATGTAAGGATATATGTATAAAATGTGGATTGTATCAAGATTAAGAACTCTATACATAATTTCAAGATTGTGAGTTGAAGGCGGTCAAGATGGAAATCATGAAAGAGGCTATTGTTGAGACATGAGAACCCTTTGGTAAGCCATGATCTCCCTAGAACATGTTGTGTTGTGGCAACACAAGCCAGAGGGATGCCTCGACAAAGAAACTCTGAGGGATGCCCCAACTGTAAGGCTCAATGAAGTCTCTAAAATTATTCTTGTGTGAGAAAGCCTTGGAAAGGAAAGGTGGATCACACAAAGAAATGTATAGTAGATAAGGGGATGCCTGAGCCTAGGCCTGGAGGGTGAGTGACCACAAGGAATAAGGAACTTTGACAAATATCATACACTATTGATTGGGATCATGAACACAATGGGTATGTCTGAGAAAAACAGTGAGCCAAGAAAACACGACAACCATGTGGATACAAATCCATGAACTACACAGATGAGTATTGTGCTAAGTTATGAAATTTTCTTGAATTTTATACAACAGAAATATGTTTTCGTATGAAAATTGTGATTAATGTGCTTGATGTCTAAGAACTAGTGAAGACAGGTGAATAAGGCCAAGAGTATGAAAAGGACTTGACCAAGAAAGAGGGTCAAGACTTATGAAGTAGCTGAATGAGAAAGGCATGATAAGTGTTACTAAGAAAGAACACCGAGGACAATGTTCCTCTTTAAGGGGGAGAGGATTGTAACACCCATGTTTCCCCCAGCTTGTAATTAATTATTAATTAGGATTACCATGTTTTGGCATGGGAACAATGTAAATGTATTATTGGTTGAATTTCCAATAATTGACTATGGGGGTGAAGCCTTGAAGTACTAGCCATGATATCACTAGAGGAAAGAGTGAGGGAAACTATGGAGAAGGTTCATTATGTGTATGACCCCAAATTTACCCTTGTTGGGAATAACAAACCCTCTTCGGATCCCAAGGAAAGAAATTGGTTAATGAAAAATGACTGGTGGTTGAGCAATCAACCACCCCCATGAATGGAAGCATGGCCTAGCTGAGGAGATAAGAGACTATCAGCTCGATGTACCACAGAGTCTCGTAGACCCAGGATGTTATGATTTTCCTTATAACAGAAGGAACAAGATAGGAAGGAGAACCTTCCCAAAAAGGAGGGGCGTGCGTGCAAGGAAGAGAGAATAGACATAGAAGAGAACACATGGAGCTCTCCAAAAGATGATGAACAGAATGCTATGATCTTGATGCCGAGGTAGTGTTTGATCAACCTCGTTGAGGGAGTGATAGAGAAAGATATCTATGAGAGTTTGCATAGAATAGAACCTGAGAAGAAGTTGAGACAAAGAAGGAATCCCTCAGAAACTGTGAGAGTTCCCTGGTGATATCATGGTTTGGCATGAGGTTGGCTAGCATGCTAAGAATGAATGCCTCTGAGCCTATGGTTGGGTGGAAAGGTGCACACCCAGAGTCAGTGAGTTCACTGCAAAATGTAATAGATAAGTATACTCATACCCTGTGTAAATTGAGTTGTAACTATGAAATAAAGTTGGATATCCTGTGAATGTTTAGAGATGTGCATGTTTGCTTGATGGTTGTACTATGTTACTTTATATTTGGTATGACTGTCTTGGTTTGTACACATAAATTTTCAAGCCCTGTAGTGGCTCAAGTTAAAAAAATGAACTGTGAGTTCATCGACCTTGGGCACAGTTTCACGTGTGCGTGTTTACATTTCCAGTTATTCTAGGCCTCATGGATAAGGGAGTTCATTAGGCTCAAAAGAGGTAGCATGAAGGTGCACAAAGCCTACACCAACTATGTATGAGTGGAGAACTCTCTAAGTTATAAACTCCAGAAGAAACACAAGGAGCGACGCCTCATTTCATTTGAGGTACCAGTAAGTGTTGGATTACTAAGAGGGGGATGAATCAGTAATAGCATAATTATAATCATTTTTCTCCAAATAATCCAAGTGTTATATCAATGTATAATTACTATCCAATAATGAGCAATAATAAATTAACAATCACACACATACACAATACACTAGTGCTTTATGTGGAAACCCAAATCGGGAGAAAACCACAAAATGCTTTATCTTATATGTATTGAAGAATTACATTCATTGGAAGCACCAAATTCCTTTTTTTTCTAGCTGCAACTGGAAGGAGGCTCCAACCCCCTATATTCTTAGGCTACAACCTGAGGGAATCTCCAACTCCCCAATTCTCTGGCTACAACCATAAGGCGGCTACAACCCCCTATGTTCTCCAGCTACAACTGGAAGGTGGCTACAACCACCTGTCCTTGCCTCGTCCAACCACCCTGAAGTAGAAGTAGAATGATGGAAGCACTATCACACTATCACTGTGAGATATACCACTGTAAACATGTACCTATAAACCTAAACCATGCATCGACCTGTACCTCAATCTGTAATCAACCTTTACCATAAACAAGTGCATCAACCATGCACCAACTTGTACCAAACAATCTGTAATCAACCTATACCATAAACAAGTGCAACCAAATATGCACCAAGTATGTACAAATCATGTGTCAAGTACTCATCAACTATGACTCATCAATATGTACAAACATCATCAACTATGCACCTCATGTATGTGCCAACTCATCAACTACTTGTCTCAACCATGTACCCAACTTAAACCTCAACCAAAAGCCCTCATTCTTTTCATCATCCAAATATGATTTGTAAATATATAATAGACCTAGTGTATATGATCACGTACCTTCAAAGCATCCTTAACTTTAACAACAAGAGACTAGCATTTTCATCAAACGTTTCTTTAGTCTCACAAGACTAGTTTTGGATTAGTCAACAACCCTAACTTGAAATAATCATAAATTTGTACCTGTAATGAATAAAGATATGAAACTGATACACAATGTTCTTCAGTGTGTTTTATGCAATTCCCCCATGTTTCACTACTTGTAACCTCTCAAAAAAGGAGTTATGGAAAACATGGCACACCTTGTTGAATTCTGGCTTATTCTAGAGAGCAACCTTGTAGAGCACTCCCCACCCGGAATATTTGTTGAATTGATATGAAAATGTTAAAAAGAATACTATAGACTGTAATATAACAAAAACATTTTGTATTACTCAATTTGGATCTATCATGAAGAATTTACGACGTTTTTACCCAAAACACCTACTTTTGACTAGTTTTAGGACTATCCACAAACCTTATTTTCCATGGAGTGTAACTCCAAAAATACAACGACCCACAAGCTGAATTTTTTACCAAAGATACTTGGATATGCATCCTCAATGGAATATCAATTTCACAGTATTAATCATTCTATAAAAAAAAGTTATTGCAAAAATGGTGAGATGACCTGAACAAAACATACCTTAGAAAGCATCATCAAAAGAATTTATCCTTCCTTGAATTATGGCCTTCTTTTCTTCACTTTCCTCAAAAATTAGGCTTAGATATCCTTTGGTTACCTCATAAACCTATAGTTATTCAATATTATCAAGTGTGTCTTAAATTAGAGATCCTTTCCTCTTATTTATACTCTCCAAGTAGCTTCCTTAAAAACATTTTCTAGGTCACTTTGCCCACTTTCCTTATTTTAGGGTTAACCCACTTCTAATTTCTCCATTAAATTTATTATTGAATTAATTTATTTTGTATTCACTTTGAATTATAGTACACTCATAACTTCACTTTATTATTTACCTTTTAAAATCTATTAAACCACTTTGACTACTTTGACCTTTTGGGGCTTCTAGATGACATATGAGGGTCCTCCAACTTCGTAAGGCCATGACTGTCAAATCGTGAGGTATTATGTGACGTTCCACATACCACCAGAAATGGAATGACATGTAATATCTATATAGAATAGTATTACCTAAAAATATATCAAAACTCATACCATTATCCATCAAACAAACTTGGGTCCATTACCCAAACCTGGGTTCTCCAACTTCTCATGGCCATAACTCTCTAACCGTGAGGAGTTATGTGACATTCCACATACCACTGGAAATGACATGAAAATAAATATCCATATAGGATAGTTTCACTAGAAAATTCACTGGCAGTCATATCATTATTCTACAAATAATCATGGGTTCTCTAACCATACTTGTAGGATAACTCAATCCGCAAAGCATCTTCCCGTGAGGGATTTCACCATAAGGGTACCACTTTGGAGTTCATCCATTTCTACTTATTATCAACCATGAAAAGAGAATAATGAGTGATATTTACATCAAACAATCTTGGGTCCATTACCCAACCTTTGTGCTGCGGGGATTTATTCAAGGGTTGACATCAATGACAACCAACCTTAATCAACAATCTCCCCCTTTGGCATTGATGGCAACAATCTGATGCAATACTGAAATCACATCAATCATGCTCCCCCTAGAACCATACCTCTATCCTCTTCCTTAGTCCTCTGCATCTGATAAATCTCTCCCCCTTTGTCATCAATGGAAAAGGTATCTTTCCATCCGGGGTTGCTCCCCCTAACTAAATTGTCCTCTTATGGTGCTTCCTCGTGTAAATCTAAGACATATAAGATAAGCATTCAAAAATAATTCATTTTGGAGTAGAAATAACTCTAAGTCTCTCACGAAGATATCAAAGGATTCCTGTGGAAGTGGTTTTGTGAAGATGTCTACCACTTGTTCTTTTTTTCCCACATACTCAACTCTGATGTTCTTTTCTACAACCTGCTCCCGTAGAAAGTGATACTTTATTGGAATGTGCTTCGTCTTGGAGTGCATCACTGGGTTCTTTTAGATACTGATGGTCCTTGTATTATCACAATAGATTGGAATGGGCTCATCATACTCAAGCTCTATATATGTCAGAGTTTGTTTCATCCAAAGAACCTGTGTACAACATGATGTTGCTGCGATATACTCTGCCTCGGCTATAGATAAAGATACTTATGATTGTTTCTTTCTTAGCCATGATACTAAAAACTCACCCAAGTAGAACATAGATCCACTGGTGCTTCATTGGTCATCAATACAACCTGCCCAATCTGCATCTGTGTAGGCAATAAGTGATAGATCCTTTCATTTTGGATACCATAATCCAAACTCTTTCGTTCCTTTGTGATATCTGAAAATCCTCTTCACTGCTAACACATGTGACTCCTTTGGTGCTACTTGAAATCATGCCACCTATCCAGTTTCCTACATTACATATGGTCTGGATGTTGTCACATATAGTAGGCTACCAATCATTGACATGTATTGCCTCTGATATGTAGACTTCGAATCATCATCTTTTCTCAACTTGCAACTGGTTTGCATGGAAGTGATAACTAGTTTGCGATCTTCCATTCCGAACCTCTTTAGCATTTCTCTAATATACTTGGTTTGAGAAATAAATATTTCTTGGTTGCTTTGATGTATCTGAAGTCCCAAAAAGAAGGATAGTTCTCCAGGTAACGACATTTCAAATTCATTCTGCATATCTTTTGCAAATTTCTAGCTTAACCTGTCATCATCACTACCAAAAATAACATCATCAACATAAACTTCAATTAATAAAATGTTACCTTCACTTACCTTGATGTATAGGTTACTGTCTGCACTTGCCTTTCTGAACCCTGCCTGCTACAAATACTTATCCAGTATAGAGTACCATTCTCTAGGAGCCTGTTTTAGACCATACAAGGCCTTCTTTAATTTACACACATAATCTATGTTCTCTGACAACTGAAATCCTTCCGGTTGTTCAATGTAGACTTCTTCTTCAAGTTCCCCATTTAGAAAAGTTGATTTTACGTCCATCTGATATACTTTAACATTTTTGGAGCATGCATAGACTAAAAGCAACCGGATTGCTTCCATTTTGGCAACTGGGGCAAATGTCTCTTCAAAGTTGATTCTTTCAATCTGTGTATATCCTTTACATACCAATCTAGCTTTGTTCCTTGTAACTTGTCCATCTTCATTTAATTTATTCCTGAAAACCCATTTTGTGTCGATCACATTCTTATTCTTTGGTCTTGGAACCAGTTTCCAAATGTCATTTTTCTCTATTTGATCTAATTCTTCATTCATGGCCTTATTACAAAATTCATCCTTTTTGGATTCTTCAAAACAGTTTGGTTCAATTGTAGATAAGAGTGCTAGGTGTGTTTGTTCTGGTGAATGGATTTTTCTTCTAGTCTCAACTCCTGCATCTTTGTTTCCAATAATCTGATCTGAAGGATGATTCTTCTGTACTCGTTTGCTAGGTGTCTTTGGAGATACTTGCTGAACTTGCTCTTCTGTTTCTGTTAGATTCTATTCATTTTCCTCTTCAGTTCATCTTCTTCTTCTTCTTCTTCTAAAAGTTGTTCCATTGATTTTGGTCTGCTTGTTTCATCAATTGTTAGGTTGATGATTTCTACAATTTTGTTCAATGTTAGATTGTAACACTTGCATGCTTTCCTTGTACTTGAGTAATCGACAAGTACTCTTTTGTCTACATGAGAGTCAAACTTTCCCATTCTACCATCTTCTCTTTTGATGTAGCATTTGCTTCCAAAAGCTCTGAAGTGCTTCACATTTGTTGGTCTTCCTTTCCATAGCTCGTAGGGAGTTTTATTAGTGTTGTTTTTGAGCATTAATCTGTTTTAAATGTGAACATCTGTATGCACTACCTGTGTCCAAAATATATTCATCAATTGGAATCCATTAACATTTTTTGATCCATTTCTTGTACTGTCATGTTCTTTCTTTCAACAACTCCATTATGTTGAGGCATCCTAGCAATGAAGAATTGTCTTTTTATTCCATGACTGCTGCAGTAGTCCATAAATTCCTTTGAAGTGAAATCTCCTCCATTATCATATCTCAGGCATTTGATTCTTGAATCCATCTCATTTTCAACCATTTTCTTGTAGATCTTGATGTTTTCAAATGATTCTGACTTGTTCTTGAGAAATAAAACTCCAGTCATTCTTGTATAGTCATCAACTAATAACATAAATTATCTCTTACCTTTTAATCCCTTTGTTGTATTTGGTCCAACTAGATCAATATGCACAATTTCCAGTGGTCTTGTTGTTGAATATTCCTTTGATTTGAACCTGGTCTTTGTTTTCTTTCCTTGTTGACAATGCTTGCATAAAGTGTTGGTTGGTTTCGTGATCTGGGGCATTTCTTCGACTGCTTCTCTTTTGCCGACTTTGACAAGGTTATCAAAATGCATGTGACCCATTCTTTTATTCCATAGCCAACATTCATCTTCCTTTTCTAGACAACACTTTTCATTTCCAATTTCACTTAACACATAGATGTTGTTTGAAGTTCTTGCAGCTATACCAACCAATTTCCATGAACCTTCTCTTCTTATCTCACACTTTTGTGAATCGAAAGTAACTTTATGACCTTGTTCACACATTTGACTCACACTTAGAAGATTATGTTTCATATCTTCTACCAGTAGAACATTTTGTGCCTTTTTATTCTTGTTCCCAATTCAGACTGTGCCTTCTCCAATGATTTTGGATGAATTATCATTTTCGAAGGAGACTGATCCATTTATTTCCTTTCGCAATGTAAGAAATTTGTCTCTATCACCTATCATGTGTTTTGAACACCCACTGTCAACATACCAACCATGTTTCTTTTGCTTAACTTGTAGAGCGACTGTGCATTCTTCATTGCTATACTGATCTTTCTTTCTTATCCATGTCATTTTCTGAGGTTCTTTTCTGTGACTATTATTATTCTATTGAGGTTCTTTAGGAGGGACTGTCATTCTACAAATTTTGTCCACGTGTCCAAAATTGTTACATTTGTAACATTCCACTTCAATGCTCAAAGATTCAAACCAGTTGTAACTTCTTCTTTGTGTTTCACTAGATCTTCTTGAGTAACCCCTTTGTGTATGAATTTCAAAGTTGTTATTGTTCCTGTTGTTAGCTCTTCAATTCACAACTTTATGTCCAAAATTATCACATGAATAACATAAACCAAAAAATATAGTTTGATACCTGAGAGTTGAAGATATTCTGAAATAATGTGCTCTTATGAATCCTTATTCTTGTTGAGGCCTATCTGTTTGTTGTTGATTCTGAAATCTAAATCTTCTCAGTGGAGGAGTGTTTCTGTAATCTTCCCTGTACATCTTCCTATCCCCTTTGATTGTTTCTGCATAGCTTTTTGGATTTGTTTCTTGCTCTGTTGTTTTGGAGCTTGATCCCTTTTCTATCTGATTGTATCCAAGTCTAGACTTGTCAAGATGAGATTTTTGACTGTTGATAATGTCATCCAGAACTTTTGAGCTATTCTGCATATTTTTATTTTGAATATCCTTTCTTAGTGTGACAATCTCTGCTTCCAAGTTTCCAATGTTCTTGTCCTTTTCTTCTAGTTGTTCTTTGAGTGCTTCTTCAATTCTTTTATCTTCTTCTATTTTAACCTTCAATCTTGTGATCATTTGTTCTAGTTCTTGAGTGTCCTTTTTCTTGTCTAGTTCTGCTTGTAGTTTCTTGTTTTTCTTCTTTTCTCTTCTGATAACTTCTATGACAGACATTAATTCTTCTTGATAGTCAACTTCTTCCTATTCAATTTCATCTTCGACTTCTTCATATCCTTCTTCAGCTTCTTCATATTCTTCTTCGAAGTCTTCCTTGTCAGAATCTATTACTAGCATGAATATAACTCTTCCTGTCTCACGGTCACTGATTTCATCTTCATATGATGATGAGATGTCTTCTTTGATGCATAATATTTTCTTGATATCTTTATTTGTAGTTCCTTTGCATTTATATGTGTTTTCCTTTTGATTAACCTTCATCATTTCTCTTTTTCTTATGAGGAAATTTGTTAGAAAAATGACCAATACCATCACAATTAAAACAAATTAAAGGAAGCTTACCTTTATACCTACCATTGGTTCCCTTGTTCTGTCTTTTGATGAAGTTGGTCATGTCTTCATCATCTTCCGATATGTCGCTGCTGCTACTATATTCTTCTTGTTCCTTTTTATTTTTCTTTGATCTTTTGGATGCTTTGAAGGCTGCTTCTTTTCATCTGGATTTTCCTGTTCAGTTCTCATTTCATACGCTGTGAATATTCCATGCAATCCATCCATGCTTATTGAGTTCAAATCCAATCTTTCTTCTAGTGTTGATATATTAGGGTTGAATCTCATAGGAAGAGATCTTAGTACCTTTTGAACAATTATAGATTCTTTGATTTATTCTCCCAATCCTATTGTTAGCACCAGGAGTCACTCCTGGATTGTAGCAGGAGTAATCCTGATACCCATTAGCTTATATGTCACAGGTTGTTTATAAAGGGTGGCCGAATGGGAGTAAACTCAGAACAATATCATTTTAACTCAGAAAACTGGGTTGGAAATACAGAGCTAGGTGAGGTCTTGATCTAACTTAGGCCAGTAAGTTTGTATAGTGGTGAGTAGGTGGAGGAAAAACATGAGAGGAATGAAATTTTTCTCTGGACATTTGGTCTTCCAACAACCTTTGGAGGAAAAGTCTCAGATATGAGATCCTCTCAGATCCAAAAAATTCAAGAAACTTAAAATGCTACAATAATCGATATAATCAAAACTACATTATACAGTCATTACAACACCCAAATATATCATCCATGCCCAGGATTTAAGAGTCAGAAGAAAAGAGTAAGGAAGAGGTTGGCTACCATTAAACAAGAAGTCTCAAATATCAGTCTATAACTAGAGAACCAGAGGCCTCACTAAAAATTTACAATTGGGAGCTTAGCCCTACCATCCATACTAACAAAATGGGAAAAATGCCTACATATACTTAGAACTGGCTCTGTTGTCTAAAATGCGATCATGTCATGCATTTAAGTCTTTATGTTGACAAGCTTCTCTAGCAGGCTGCACATGCAGACATTGGTAAAACTTCCCATGCAGTGTTCTTATTGGACACGATATCTATCAGTCCAGACTGGTAGCCTACACCTGCACTTTGTCCCTCTCTGGCCTTCTATTTGAGGTAGGAGATGACGTCTCACCCACCTTCCTTATTTGCATTAACTTCTACCTCGGGATCAGAGAGGCCCAAGTCAACTCTACACTTGGACAATGTGGCGACCTTCCCTTGGTTGTTGCTGCTTCCTGGAATGCTATGAGGGCACCCTATTGATGGTCGTGGATGAGACTCTTGGCGGGGACGATTATGTCAACATCGTGAAGGTGAGACAAGGAGCGCCCATGTGTTAGGACCACACAATGTACCTTTTCACATATATGTTTTTCCACTATTACACTCTTGATCACCCATATTTAAACTCATACTATCACTTTATCTGATCATTCCAAAGGTATACAACGTCCCTTCTCATAACTATACGTTTAATCTGTTTTGCATAATATTTTACATCACTCTCGTACTTAACCATTGATTAGAAATGTATAAGTGTTCAAACGACAGATTAGCATTTGAAGCCTGTTGATAAAACACAGAGCTGTTACACAGTCCAGAGCCGTAGATGCTGAAACATAGAGGAAACTGCCCAGGATCGCAGATGCTAAAACACAGAGCTGTTACACAGTCCAGAGCCGCAGATGCTGAAACACAGAGGAATCTGCCAGGACCGATGATGTTGAAACACAAAGGAAGCCGTTACAGTTAGCGGTCAACAACAACTCTAAAGCACCAACCATCGCTCCTACATGAGAATGCTGACACAGTCAAGAGTGCAATTCCTGTGGCTGAAACGACACGTGAATTGCGATGCTAAAATAGCATCAGCAGCAACGAGAAGAAGTTGTTACTCCAGCCGTAACAACAATACCTCATTCAGTACCTGTAATAGCATTCTGTTGCGCGAGACTAGGACATCCTATTCTGGTTTAGAAAGTCGATCCGACTAAGAATAGGACTCAGATACACATTGTAATTTCTAATCAATTGTATCGAAGGGGTTCCCTCTTTAAATAAGAGGAAATCATAATTTGAAGGGATCCAAGTTTTTGTATTGAGAAAGCTTCAGAGAGAGGGACGTATTTCATTTCCAGATTGTAATATGATATTTTGATAGATGAATAAAAGACTGTTTTGAGTATCCTTCTCTAGCCTTCTCGTTTCAGGGGAATCTTGTGAGAAGGGAGGGCCCACCTTCTTCACAAGATTCACCCATTAGTTTTATAGTGTGTTAGTATAATTTCTGTTTATGCCTTGATTAACTTTCGTCTTGCTGAAACACTACTTTTTATGAATTCTGTTTTGCTGAAACACTACTGAACTCTGTCTTGTTAAGAACTTTAGTTGATTGAATGTTATACGAGTTCATAATCATTTTTCATTAGTAGTCTTGTGTGATTATTCTATGAGGTTTGCTAATTGGAGACTGGATTAAGGGTTCCTACTTAGAAAGGAAGGGATTGGAAGGTCCTGTTCTCTGTAGATTTCAATTATTTCTGCAAGTGTGCTAATCAGAGACTGGGTTAAGGATTCCTACTTAAAAAGGAATGGATTAGAAGGTCCCGTTCTCTATAGATTTCAATTATTTATGCAAGTGTGCTAATCAGAGTCTGGGTTAAGGATTCCTTCTTAGAAAGGAAGGGATTGGAAGGTCCCGTTCTCTGTAGATTTCAATTATTTCTATAAGTGTGCTAATCAGAGACTGGGTTAAGGATTCCTGCTTAGAAAGGAAGGGATTAGAAGGTCTTGTTCTCTGTAGATTTCAATTATTTCTGCAAGTGTGCTAATCAGAGACTGGGTTAAGGATTCCTGCTTAGAAAGGAAGGGATTAGAAGGTCCTGTTCTCTGTAGATTTCAATTATTTCTGCAAGTGTGCTAATCAGAGACTGGGCTAAGGGTTCCTGCTTAGAAAGGAAGGAATTAGAGGGTCTTGTTCTCTGCTAGATAGAGTTAGCCTTCTACGCATTAATGTTTTCATGAAAGTGTGTTAATCAGAAACAAGGTGTTGGAGTTCCTGCTTGGGAATAAGGGTCTTGTTCTCTGGTTACAAAATAGTTGTTCTTTCCTATTGCAATTGTTATTTTTATGTAATCTAGGATTCTTTTGATTAATCTCTAAAGATCTGCAATAGGTAGGTTTCTTTCCTGTAATACAAGTCAGAACTTCAGTTCATTCAGGGCAAGTGTGATTAATATAGTTTCCTTTACTACAACTTTAAGTTGCTTTTGGAATTGAGCATATATAGTGCGTGGTTATATTCAAAATAAACAGACTTCCCTGGGTTGACAATTTATGTATCACTTGATTGTTTGAATTAATTAAGCAATTATAGTGACCAACATTTTGGCGCCGTTGCCGGGGAAGGTAGCTATAGATTTCAAAAGTACTTATGATTTTATTTTTTTAGATAAAAAGATTGCATGAAAGACCCCAAAGACACTAACCCTACAGGTGGCAAGGGAAAAGGAAAAGGAGGAATAAAGACTTACATTGACGAGATCATATCAAAGTCTGAATCTGCTTCTCAACGACCAAACCTTCGGAAACAAAAGTCCCAGCCTTCATTCCAAGCAAACTTTTAAACAGGGAAAGAAATTTGGAGTCCTGAGACAATCCAGAAGCTAGTAGGAGACATTAAGGATAGAGCAAGTGTAGCAGGGGAGCAGACAGAGGAAAACATGGATGAGTACAATGAACAATTGAATCATGAAGAACAGGCAGGTCCTGAAGGAGAGGTAAATGATGAAAACTCTTTCTCTACATTAGGATTTCCTATTGGCAATCTCCCTAGAGGAGTAGCCCCCATGAAAAACATTCCACTCTCAGCATTACCTAATTTTCATGGTTTATCTTCAGAGGATCCTGATGAATTTCTATTTGAGTTTGATATATTATGCAAAAGTTATGATTACGTTTCTAATGCTCAAAAACTAAAGTTATTCCCAGCAACACTAAAAGGGAATGCACTAAGATGGTTTATGAGTCTTGGAGGCCATGTAATCACAACATGGGACCAAATGAAACAGAAATTCCTGAACAAATACCAGGACTACTGTCGAATGAGAGAAAAGAGGGAGGATCTATTTAAGATGATGCAGAAAGAGGACGAGAATCTGGAAGACTTTGTAGAAAGGCTACAATACAATCTACAAAGATCCAGTCATCCCAATGTAAGTAAGGATATTCTCAAAACTATTTTATTAAAAGGAGTAAGGGATGACTGTCTAGATATGTTGAACATGCTTGGAAAAGGGGACATATCTAAGGAATCATACGATGAAATTGTTAATTTATGCAAAAGATGTTCAAGAGGAGCTTCAAGAAATAAATCAAACAACATAGACACCACATTTTCAAGAGTCCAAAAATCAGCCAGTGGGGGAGCAACAAGAGCCGAGATAGGTAATTTACTTGAAGGTTTTAAAACTGAAATGTTAAGCTCTTTTGCCTCACAAATTGATACCCTGCAAATTAAGAAAAAGAAAGCAGAAGTAGAAGCAACCTTGTCCATCTTTTGTTCTCAATGCAGAGATAAGCACCCATGAAGAGAATGTCCATTGGAAAAAAAGCCGATCTGCACCATCTGTGATAAATATCATGATACCCAAAATTGTCCATCTTTACCAGGGATCAAGGCAGTATTACAACCAACGAACGAAGAATCTGAAGCTGTCTATTTGATGACACAAAGGATACAATGGAAACCGTGAGGACAAGGTATGAATCCTAACATGCCATTTGCATCTTCTAATCGTTGGAATAATTATTCTTCTTTCAATCAAATGAGTTACCCCCCTACAATCAAATGAAATACACTAATCAAATGAGTTACCCACCCATGCAATAAACTTAACCACCCATGAAACAAAATAACCCCCCCTTTGTTGATCCATCAATGTGGACCCCTTGGCCTCCACAACAGCAACAACCATATCAGAACCAATGGAATCAAAATTGGAGAGGACAACCCCCCTTCCAAAATCAATTACCTCAATCGCAATTCCTACAACCACTCTCCTTACCAGCAGGTACTCCCCCAAACAATCAAACGATGAGACCCCAACTACCTGTACAACCTAACCCTAACCCAAATAATAAAGTTGTGCAGTGCATTGATATTTATAACCAGCCTACACTTTCTCTTCTCCCTACGCAATGCAACGATATTCATCTTCGATCTGGAAGAATAGTGGAACCTACCATAGTTGATGTTACCTCTTCTGATAAAGAGGAAACAAAAGAGCATGATGTACCTGAAAAGGTACAATCATCCTCTAACAATGCTGCTAAAACAACAACACCACTATTTCCTGAGTGTTTAGCCTTAACTAAAACGCCTAAACCACCAGCCTTTAATCTTCTAGGGGAATTACAAAATTTATATGTCAAAATTCCTCTGCTACAAGCACTCCGAGACGTACCAATCTATGCTAGGACAATGCGAGACATCTGTGTTAAAAATCCTGGTAGGAAAACTAAGGATCCCCTTACAGTCCACGTTATGGGAGACTTGTTTGCACTAATGTCAGGTAAAACTCCCCCAGTTAAATATGGTGATCCTGGCCACCCTACCGTTACAGTACAAGTTGGAAAAATGATAATCCCTCGATTCCTAGTAGACCTAGGTGCCGCTATCAATATCATGACTCTGGAAACCTTACAACTGCTACAATTACAAAATGAAGTTAGAGATACCCCAACTATCCTAGAATTGGCTGATCGATCCAAAATTAAACCAGAAGGAGTCATTGAAGACCTCAGTATCTCTGTGGAATCCTGGAATTATCCAGTTGACTTTACTGTTCTACAACCCAAAACAAAGTTGGGGGGCCACCCTCTAATTCTGGGTAGACCTTGGCTAGCCACAACAGATGCTTTTATCAGCTGTAGGTCAGGCTCAATGACAATTTCAAATGGTTATGAAACTAAACATCTTACCCTCTACCCTCACGCTACACCCCTGGTTAATAATGATAATTTTGTATGGGTAGATTTTGAAGATCAACCTACTCAACCCCTTTTGACTATCGGACAAGATTTAAGCCTGAAAGACTCTACTGAGGATGATGTAATTAATAATTTCATTTGTGAACCCTCCTTTGTGATTCCATAAACTCATAATCAACTAACTACACTGCTGGAGTCTGATAATCAAGAAAACCTCAATTCGGAAAGCCCACCTTAAACATCTAACACCATCTCCTCCAAAAACATACTAGTGGAAATTGAACCTGGCAAAACATTGAATATAAACCCTAATTTGACAGATGTTGAAACACAACAGTTAATGAAGTTACTTCAGGAAAATAAAGAATCATTTGCATGGGATTACACAGACATGAAAGGAATCTCTCCTGAATTATGTACTCATCGAATATATATTAAGGAATATTGTCGGCCAATCTACCAACTTCAATGACGAATGCACCCAAATTTAAGAGAAATCCTCAAGGAAGAACTTCAAAAATTGCTCAATGCAGGGTTTATATATCCTATATCAGACAGTGAATGGGTGTCCTCGTTGGTAATAGTTCCTAAGAAAAATGAGAAATGGAGAGCATGTGTGGATTATAGAGCCTTAAATAAAGCCACTCAGAAAGATCACTTTCCATTACCATTCATTGATCAAGTGTTAGATAATTTGTCAGGGAAGAAATTTTTCTCATTTTTAGATGGTTTCAGTGGGTATAACCAAATCAAAATTGCACCTCAAGATCAAGATAAAACCACCTTTACTAGCCCTTAGGGAACCTTTGCTTATAGAGTCCTTCCATTTGGACTATGTAATGCACCAACAACCTTCCAAAGGGAAGTTTTAGGAATCTTTTCTGATATGCTTAGTGACTCTATGGAAATATTTATGGATGGCTTTACTCCTTATGGTGTTTCTTTTCAGGAATCACTGGAAAACCTTGAGAAAGTACTTAAACGATGCATACAAGCCCAACTCTCCTTAAGTACAGAAAAATTCCATATGATGATGAGTGAAGGAATAGTGCTTGGACATTTTATCTCATCTCAAGGAATTCAGGTAGACCCATCC
>ML780218.1:53864-79862 GCA_009831015.1 Picea engelmannii | reverse complement strand
ATAGTGCTTGGACATTTTATCTCATCTCAAGGAATTCAGGTAGACCCATCCAAAATACAAGTCATTAAGGATATTCCTACTCCCAAAACCCAAACAGAGGTAAGAAGCTTTCTAGGACATGCTGGATACTACAGAAGATTTATCAAGAATTTTTCCAAAATAGCTTCTCCCCTGTTTGTATTACTGATGAAAAATGCTGAATTCAAATGGACTAATTTTTGTCAAGAAGAATTTAATACACTTAAACATCAGTTATCTACAACTCCTATCCTTAGAGGACCTGATTGGACACTTACCTTTCACATATCCTCCGATGCTTCAGATACTGCTATAGGAGCTGTCTTGGGACAGGAAGAAAATCATCTCCCTTATGCTATATATTTCATCAGCAAGAATATGACCCCTGCTGAACTCAATTATACAGTCACTGAGAAGGAATTCTTAGCATTTATCTATGCAATTAATAAATTTAGACATTACATTACTGGCTATTCTACTTTTGTCCATACTAATCACTCAACTATCAAATACTTAATGAACAAACCTATCACAAATGCTAGAGTCACTAGATGGCTACTATTATTGCAAGAATTTGATATTACAATTGTAGATAGACCAGGAAAAGAGAATGTAGTTGCTGATTTCCTTTCTCGATTGACACCTGATGATGATACCCCAGTAGATAATTCATTTCCTGATGAATATCTATTTGCAGTTTCTGCTCACTCACCTTGGTATGCAGACATTGCTAACTACTTGGTTGTAGGGAAGTTACCACCACACCTATCCTACCGAGAGAAAAAAAGTATTATTCATCAAAGTTCTCGGTATAGTTGGATAAGTGGGTACCTTTTCCATACAGGAGATGATCAAGAAATGCGAAGGTGTATTAGAGAAGATGAGGTGTATGATCTATTGAAAGCTTTTCATGATGGCCCTTGTGGAGGGCATTTTGCTGATAAGAGAACAACACATAAAATTCTCAGGATGGGGTACTATTGGTCCTCACTCTTCAAAGATGAAAAGAAATATGTCGAGGCATGTGATAGCTGCCAAAGAGTAGGCCAACCTAATCATAGAGATGAAATGCCATTAAACCTCCAGATAGTACTTGAGCCATTTGAAAGATGGGCCTTAGACTTTATAGGACCCATCAACCCTCCATCCAATCAAAAAGTTTATATAGTGGTCTGCACAGACTACATGACTAAATGGGTGGAAGCCAAGGCTCTCCACAGAGCGACCGAAGAAGCAGTTATAGATTTCTTATTTAAAGACATCTTCACCAGATTTGGACTACCAAGAGAATTAGTTACAGATGGAGGACCTCCTTTCACTTCTCATGGGTTCAAAGCCACCCTTCAGAAATATCATATTCAGCAGAGAAGGACTACAACATACCACCCCCAAGCCAATGGATAGGTGGAAAGAAAAAAAAAAGTAATAGAAGCCATTCTCACAAAAATAGTGAAGGAAAACAAAAAGGATTGGTCCTACAAGCTCCCGGAAGCATTATCGGCCTACAAAACTACCTAGAGAAATACTACAGGATTCTCTCCCTATGAATTAGTCTATGGAAAAAGTGTTGTCTTTCCAGTGGAATTTGAGATAAAAACCCTAAGGACTGCTTTAGCTATCAGCCTTAATTTAACCGATGCACAAATAGCCAGGTTGCAGCAGCTTAATGAATTGGAGGAGAAAAGATTAGATGCCATTCAACAAACAACCATAATTCAACAGCAAAGATCAAAATGGCATGACAAAAATATCAAGAACAAGTAGTTCCAAAAAGGTAATTGGGCCCTAATGTATGATTCCCGGTTCAAAGAATTTCAAGGGAAACTGTGTACAAGATGGCTTGGACCTTACAAAGTAGACACTGTTTTCCCCAATGGAACATTAAGGCTCCTCATAATCGATGACTCCAAAACTCCGTTACTTGTAAATGGTCATCGGCTCCGTCTGTACCAGTGCCCTATTTCTAAAGAAGATTTTAAGGCCACATGCATGGCAGATGCCCATTTCCTCTTCGTAGAGGGGATTTCTACCCCTAATTGGAATTAATTCTTTTAAGTTAATTTCTTTAGTATTAGATTAGATTAGATTTTATTTTACTAATAATCCCTGTCAAGAAATACCATGTTACAATATATTTTTGCAGATTCTCGATCGAAGCACAGGCTACTAGGAAAGGATGATCCTACTTCAAGAAGACAAGCTGCCTCCGATGATGAAACACCACCGTTCAACACTCTTAACTTTCCTCCCGATGTTGAAACACCATCGTTCAACACTTTGAATTTTCTCCGTTATTGAAACACCACCGTTCCTCACTTTTGACTTTTCTCTGTTGCTGAAACACCACTGTCAGCAATCCGTTCCCTTTCCTTCATTACTGAAGCACCGCTACCACCAAACTCACACCTTTTCCTCCATCACGGTTCAACAACCTTTTACCACTTTTTCCCATTTCCTCACCATCCTTCATCAACGAAACAACACCGTCCAACAATTGTTTCACCTTTTCTTTTCTGTTGCTGAAACACCATTGTCAGCAACTCTTCATCATTTTTCCCGATGCTGAAACACCACTGTTCAACACTTTTGACTTTTTTTCCGATGCTGAAACACCATTGTTCAACACTTTTTGTTCCCCCTATTTCCAAAACACTACAGTTCGCAAATTCCTCACATTTTCTTCAACACCGTCCAACAATTGTTTCGCCTTTTCTTTTTTGTTGCTGAAACACCATTGTTAGCAACTCTTCATCATTCTTTTTCCCGATGCTGAAACACCACTGTTCAACACTTTTTTCTCTCCCTACCACCAAAACACTACAGTCCGCCATTTCTTCACCACTCTTCATCGACGAAACAACACAGTCCAGCAATTGTTTCGCCCCGTTTTCTTGTTGTTGAAACACCATTATTCAATAGTTCTTCATCGACGAAACAACACCATCCAACAATTGTTTCGTTCTTTTTCGTTGCTGAAACATCAGTTTTTCAACATCATCTGTCAGCAATATTTTACACCCTCATACTATAGTTCATCCTTCTAGTCAGCAAACCCTCGACACAATTCGTCTATTAGATCAAAAATCTTCGCCATGACCACTGCAGGACTACCATGGACAGGCATGATATTTTGTTTGCAGAACGAATCAAAAGGTAAGGAGAGGTATGTAAATTCTATGTAATTCAGTTAGGCTATAGTTAATGAGAAGATTCTAAGTCATTATGACCATTCAAGTGAAATCATTATTAGCCGCACTTGACGGGAGGGGAGGACACATCAAATCTGCGATACCATCATTTCACACGAATTCACCACCGCCATCCCTATTTCACCACCCTTTCGTGCATTCAACCACCATTCTTGCATAACGTCGCTCGGAAAACTCACTCTGTGCAGAAGCTGATACTCAAACTCTTTGATGTTGTATCTTACCGAGCTGGTAGCTATGGGAGGATCTATCATATGGAACGAGCCCGCCACCATAGTGTTGTTAGAACATTATCTAGTAGCTTATCAAATCTTCCAGCAGGCAAGATGGCTCAATTACTTTCAGAGACTTCAGGGGTATAATGAACAACAGGTCCTGCAATTCGCCCAAAACTTTCAGGACGACCATTCTTTCGTTGAAGGGGTCTGAATATCAGTAACAGAAGAAGATATAGCATAGGTCTCAAGCTTCCCTATCGACAACATTCACATGTTCAGCCGTAAACATATCATTCGGAATGCTCAGAAGAACTTCTTCCTGCCAGAAGAACGAATTGAATTTAAAGGCAGGGGTGTTCAACTCAGCTCATTGCCACCCCCATGGCCGGAAGTCGCAAGATTCATCAAACATTACCTAACTTGCGAAGGCCGATATCAGGTAGTTTATCAGCACAACTTTCTTCTACTATCTCATTTAAGGCATAATAGATGGGTCAATATTCCTTATTATTTGCTGGGTTGTTTCAAAAATATGGCACACTACTACAGAAAGGCTAAAGATCCCACCCTTTCACTCACCCACCACCATCTTGTCCAATTGCTCATCCAAAGGGGTTTTGCTCAACAAAACCTTCCACTAAATAACCCACCCATAAACCTCTAAGGAACTGCCAAAATTCCTGAAAATTCCCAGGAGCAGCAACCGCAAAACCCCCCAGACTCCCCCGAAGTACCCAATAGCCCACCCACAGAACCAACCAGTCCAATCAATTCCCCTACCATACCAAACCCACCGCATACCTTACTAGAATCATCCACTACCGCCCTTCATATTCTTAGTGATGACTCTGAACCAGATAATTCCTCCCGCCCCATCATTGAGGAAAGACCTTCACGAAAACGAAAACAAACTCCCCTCTTTCCATCCTTCTTACGAAAAAAGTGAACAAGAGCCTCAACAAGGCCACCCTTTATTACCACTACCCTAGACCCCCCACCTATTCAACTGATACCCCGTACACCTCCAACCTCCCAAATCCCAGGATCTTTGCCTATTCCACCCATGGGCACTGAAACACAAGAACCAGATGCCCAGGATGTTGTGACATCATTTGTCTCAAATAAAGTAGCTAAAACACAAGAACCAGCTACCCATTCACTGGCTGAAACACAAGAACCATCCATAGCTGAAACACAAGAAATAGCTACGACTGAAACACAAGAACTAGTTGTTGATATTGAAATTGAGTTACAGGAATCAGATGCCTAGGATGCTGCGACATCAGCTATTTCAAATAAAGTAGCTTAAACACAAGAACCAGCTACCCATTCAGTGGCTGAAACACAAGAACCAGCCGCTGACATTGAAATTGAGTTACAGGAATCAGAGGCCCAGAATGTTGCAACACTACCCTCCTCAAGTAAAGTAGCTGAAAAACCAGCTACCCATTCAGTGGCTGAAACACAAGAATGAGCCGCTGATATTGAAATTGATATACAGGGATCAGAGGTTCAGGGTGCTGCAACTTTACTTTTCCTACACCAAGAAGCTGAAACACAAGGATCAACTCCCATTCCTGCAGCTGCTCCACAACAACCAGAAGCAACAATGGCATCTGTCTTGCAGGAAAACGAGTTTTTAAAGTCAGAACTGGAAGCATATAAGCAGGAACTAGCCAGGGCAAAGGAAGCATATGAAAAGGAACTAAATTTGTACACCTTAGCCCGTATAGAAACCTTGTCAGAGGAAACTACAGAGAGCCTGTGTAAAGAATATATGTGTTGCCAATGTGGGGATATTTACTATCAAGCAAGCTATAAGGTAATTCAAGTCCCAGTGCCAGGAGCAGCCCCTACTCCTTCACCTTTTGTAGTCAAGGAAGAACCTGCTGAAACACAAGAACCAGCAAGCCCTCCCAAGCTTAAGACTGAACCCTGCATTGCAACAAAAGAAGCCCCTACCTTTGTCAAAAAGGTTGTACAGACAATGCCTATGGAGGAATTTACACCTCCCAACCAGATCAATCTCTCCACTTTTAGGGAACAATCTACTCAAACCTTACCTCATCCCACTACTTCCAACACTGAAACACAGACTCAGCTATGGGATGAGCAGGCAACAATACAAAAATGGAAGAAAGAGTATGTTGAAACACGGGCCAAAAACCTACAAGTGCACAGACAAATCTGGATAAATCATACTTACTCAAATTAGGAAGCATTAGAATAGACACGCCAGGAAGCTTGTGACCTTAAGAAGCATAACAAAGAATTGAAAGGAAGATTGGCCCTGGTATTTGATTTGGTACAGAAGCTATTGGCCACAAGAAAGCCATCTTGCAACTACTCCTTATTCCTTATGGAGCGACTCACATGGTTTCAGATCAAATCCATTATAGAAGGTAAACCCCATGCAGTACTACACCCAATAGATTTTGTCAAAACGTTTGTAGCAGCCTCTACTAGGGATCAACACCTCCTCTGTGAGGCATACTTTCATAACGAGGCCATTCCCGAGAACAAGCTGCTAAACATAAATCCCTTTCTTGGGGACATCCAAATTCGAGCATTCACTTCCTTTCTTTATAATCAGATTTTGTGGCAAGATGACTTTTTGGCTGCTAAGCACAATGAAGATAATCGCCTCCTCTGGATAAGACCAGAACCACAAAAGGCAGCTACCTTTGTCACAGAATATTATGAGTTCTTAAAACAACCAGGGGTGACTGAACATGTTCAACAACTACAATCAGAAGTGCTCCAGGATTGTCAGCACATCATCAGATCCATAGAGATTCCTTCCCTCCATGCAAATAACCTGTTTTGGCAGCAATCCATGGAGAAGAGACAAGAACACAATCCTTTTAGCCCTGCCAACCTTGAGGTAGCAATTTCCAGGATACCTAACTACATCCAGTGTGTTCGGCATTGTGCTGAAAACTGGATAGGGTACCAATTTTATTTTCCCATCCTCTGGTTGCCAATAGAAAGGTATCAAATCAGTTATAAGCTGCCTAAGAAGGCAGAAACAACAGCATGGCAAAGATTACAGTAGGTCCAAGGGTTTAGAACGCCAATGGATAGTACCTCCCACAGTTACTGCTTGAGTAACTTACATGCTCAGAGTCAGTATCCAAACTCTGATTCAGAGTGAAGTTGCCTGAGGACACACAACACCTTGAGTTGGGGGGGATGTTAGGACCACACAATGTACCTTTTTTCCTATACTTTTTGCCACTATTACACTCTTGATCACCCATATTTAAACTCATACTATCACTTTATCTGATCATTCCAAAGGTATACAACGTCCCTTCTCATAACTATACATTTGATCTGTTTTGCATAATATTTTACATCACTCTTGTACTTAACCATTGATTAGAAATGTATAAGTGTTCAAACTGCAGATTAGCATTTGAAGCCTATTGCTGAAACACGGAGCTGTTACATAGTCCAGAGCCGCAGATGCTGAAACACAGAGGAAGCTACCCAGGATCGCAGATGCTGAAACACAGAGCTGTTACACAGTCCGGAGCCGCAGATGCTAAAACAAAGAGGAAGTCGCCAGGACCGATGATGCTAAAAAAAAAAGGAAGTCATTACAGCCAGCGGTCAACAACAACTCTAAAGCACCAACCATCGCTCCTACATGAGAATGCTGACACAGTTAAGAGAACAATTCCTGTGGCTGAAACGACTCGTGAATTGCGATGCTGAAACAACATCAGCAGCAATGAGAAGAAGCTGTTACTCCAGTCGTAACAGCAATACCTCATTCAGCACCTGTAATAGAATTCTGTTGCGCGAGACTAGGACATCCTATTCTGGTTTAGAAAGTCGATCCGACTAAGAATAGGACTCAGATACACACTGTCATTTCTGATCAATTGTATCGAAGGGGTTCCCTCTTTAAATAAGAGGAAATCATCATTTGAAGGGATCCAAGTTTTTTGTATTGAGAAATCTTCAGAGAGAGGGACGTATTTCATTTCCAGATTGTAATATGATATTTTGATAGATGAATAAAAGACTATTTTGAGTATCCTTCTCTAGCCTTCTCGTTTCAAGGGAATCTTGTGAGAAGGGAGGGCCCACCTTCTTCACAAGATTCAACCATTAGTTTTATAGTGTGTTAGTATAATTTATGTTTATGCCTTGATTAACTTTCGTCTTGCTGAAACACTACTTTTTATGAATTCTGCTTTGCTGAAACACTACTGAACTCTGTCTTGTTAAGAAATTTAGTTTATTGAATGTTACACGAGTTCATAATCATTTTTCATTAGTAGTATTGTGTGATGATTCTATGAGGTTTGCTAATCGGAGACTGGATTAAGGGTTCCTGCTTAGAAAGGAAGGGATTGGAAGGTCCTGTTCTCTGTAGATTTCAATTATTTCTGCAAGTGTGCTAATCAGAGACTGGGTTAAGGATTCCTGCTTAGAAAGGAAGGGATTAGAAAGTCCTGTTCTCTGTAGATTTCTATTATTTCTGCAAGTGTGCTAATCAGAGACTGGGTTAAGGATTCCTTCTTAGAAAGGAAGGGATTGGAAGGTACTGTTCTCTGTACATTTCAATTATTTCTGCAAGTGTGCTAATCAGAGACTGGGTTAAGGATTCCTGCTTAGAAAGGAAGGGATTAGAAGGTCCTGTTCTCTGTAGATTTCAATTATTTCTGCAAGTGTGCTAATCAGAGACTGGGTTAAGGATTCCTTCTTAGAAAGGAAGGGATTAGAAGGTCCTGTTCTCTGTAGATTTCAATTATTTATGCAAGTGTGCTAATCAGAGACTAGGCTAAGGGTTCCTTCTTAGAAAGGAAGGAATTAGAGGGTCTTGTTCTCTGCTAGATAGAGTTAGCCTTCTACACATTAATGTTTTCATGAAAGTCTGTTAATCAGAAACAAGGTGCTGGAGTTCCTGCTTGGGAATAAGGGTCCTGTTCTCTGGTTACAAAATAGTTGTTCTTTCCTGTTGCAGTTGTCATTTTTATGTAATCCAGGATTCTTTTGATTAATCTCTAAATATCTGCAATAGGTAGGTTGCTTTCCTGTAATACAAGTCAGAACTTCAGTTCATTCAAGGCAAGTGTGATTAATATAGTTTCCTTTACTACAACTTTAATTTGCTTTTAGAATTGAGAATATATAGTGCGTGGTTATCTTTGAAATAAACAGACTTCCCTGGGTTGACTATTTATGTATCACTTGATTGTTTGAATTAATTAAGCAATTATAGTGACCAACACCATGTGGTCAGGTGAGATAGGTGGAGGGTGACATAGAAAGTGCGGGTGACGGAAGGTGTGTGCACTATGCTGGGATAGGTCAGAGGTGCAGTGGAAGGGGGTGATGATGTGGGGGTAGATGTGAGGGTGTGACAGTAGATGGGATGGGACCATCTTCCATGGAGGACGTGAGCGGCAAGACACTTGGCAAGAGATGATAGGCGAGAGTGACAAGGGGCTATGGCCCAGGGATGAGTGGAGGACAGGTGTAGCATAACGAGATGGGGAGTGGGAGTGGAGGATGTGATGGGCAGAGGTGAGAGACGGAGGGGAGATAGATGTCAGAAAGAGGTAGGAGCGGTAAGTGGAGGAGGTAAGTGGTATATCGGAGGTGGGGTAGGTGGTAAGAGGTTTTAGGGGGGGGGTGTTCGAGATCATGAGGAGGCACCACGATAGTGAGGGGCCCGCGATATAAAACCTCCATATCAGAACCCGNCCCCCCCCCCCCCCCATTAAAGGAAGAACAATGGGGGAGGGGGGTAGAATTGAATCTGTGTCATAGATCTGAGCATGCAGATATAAGTTGCTCAAATCCACACACCTCTTAAAATAAAGTGCCTGATCACAAAACTTAGGATAAGTGGGTTTTTATCCCACTTCTTGTCATTCTTTTTCCATGGTGTACATTCTGAAGGAATAACACCCCCTTTACCAACATACGTGATAACATTAGGCTCCATGGGGGATGTCTTGCTCCCTGTGAGATGACAAGATCTCTTCTGCAGTTTCAATGCCTTACTGTTGGGCTATGGAGTCATTTATTAAAACTGAAGAGACAAACAAGAAAACAATATTTACAAATACAGGAGAGCCACCTGTAGCTCAAATAAAGAACTTCTTTAGAAAATGCCCATTTACAAGGCCACCAAAAATTTCATCACCCTCCAAATTTTGCAACCTGTAGGTATTATTTGGAATTGTCTCAGAAACTTTGAAGGGCCCAATCCACAAGGATTTGAATTTGGTGTGCTTTCCTTTGCCCTGCCTAGGTGCGTCCCATTTAATCACTATATCTCCCAGCTAGAAATATTCTTTCCTTTCCTTCCTGTCAAAGGTTTTCTTGATCCTTTACTGACGGTCATGAGCTCTTTTGATCATATTAGCAGGCTCTCCTTGATAATCCTAAAAGAATTTTGCTATAGGTAGAGCCAGCTAAGAGGGAAAAACAACTTATGTCCCATAAACAGGTTGGAAAGGGGAGATACCTGTGGATCTTTTTGTTGTCACTCAATCAACCCATAGAGCGAATTTGAGCTTTGAATCCCATGCCTTCTTCTTGTCTTCTAACAGCCTTTTAATAAGCTTGATCAAACTTTTGTTAGAGGAATCTTCTAGTCCACTCCCTTGGGGATAATAAGGAGTGGAGTGAATTAATGAAATCTCAAACTACTCACAGAACTTGATCAAAAGCTCAGACTTGAAATATGTAGCATTATCAGTGATAATTCTGCTAGGATAGCCAAACCTTGCTAAGATATCCTCCAGGAAACTGATGATTACCTTGTGTGAAGCACTCCTGGCGGGGATGGATTCTATCCATTTGGTGAAATAAACTATTGCAATTAATATCCATCTGTGTTGACCACTTGAAGTAGGATGAATCTCCCCAATGAAGTCCAATCCCCATTGTTAAAAGGGTGCTGAAGCTACTAAGGATTTAGTGGCAAGGATTTGAGCTGTTGCTCTCCTGAGAATTTTTAACATTTGATCCAGGCTCTGAACTCTTTGCAAACATCAGTGAATAAAGTGGGCCAGTAGTACCCATCCCTGAGAATTTTGTAGGCTGTGGTATTCAAGAAATGATGTCCCTCACATAGGCTGCTATGAAAATCAAACATAATTATTTGGGCCTCCTGTGGATCCAGACATCTCAGAAGCACTCCTAGAGGGTCTTTCCAATACAAGACCTGGTCAATAAGGAAATATATGATTGTTGATCTTTAAATCTCTTTCCTTTCTCTTCCCCATTCCATCAGGGGGCTTTAATTTTTGCAGAAAATATAATATGTCTCCATACCGAGTGCATTTTGCTAATGGAAAGTTGTCTTGAGAGATTTTGTTAGACAACTTTGCCTGCTAATTTTCTGAGCAAGCATTGGCGAAGTTAAACCCCAAGGATTTAAAATTAGATTCATCCAACAACTTGTCTAAACCTTGACCTTTAACTAGATTGGTGGTCTTCATTTCCATTTCAAACTCAAGGATTTTTTCAATCCATTTGCTCCTCTTCCCATCTATGTCCAGCTAAATGAAAATGTCCTTAACAATAGCTGAAGGGATATATGCAATAATCCTTGAATGAAGGACATATATCCTGAAATCCTTGAGGGCTTTCACCAATGCATAGGATGTTTTCTCCATGATGTCATATCTGATCTTTGCATCCCTCAATGCCTTACGAAATAAGGAGATAGGCTGCTCCAATCCCTCAACATTCTTCTGTAGTAAAAGAGTTGCCACTATATCAAATGAAGAAAAAGAGAAAATTCGAAAATATTTAGAGTACTCAGGACTGATAAGCACATGCGCTTCAGCCAATGCTTTCTTAATATGGATGAAGGATTCCCTGGGTTCAGCAGTCCATTTTATTTCATTCCCCTTCCTGAGCATGGTTGTGATATGCTTCACCAATTCAACAAAATTTGAAACAAACCTCCTTCGAAAGTTAATCTTGCCCAGGAAATAATGGACCTCTTTCCTGGACCTTGGGAGTGACAAGTTTTGGATCACCTCCACCCTGTTGGGGTCAATTATGACTCCCTCAGTTGATACTATGTGCCCCATTAATTTCCCTTCTATCATGGCAAACAATGATTTTTTGGGATTTAAAGAGAGACCAAACCTTCGGCATTTTAAGAAGACCTTTCTTAGATGATAGCAGTGCTCTTTATTAGATCTGGAGAAGACTGTTATGTCATCCAGATAGATGACCACAAATTTATCTTTTTCTCCAATGAAGGCTATGACCATGGCTTGCTAAAATGTTGCTCCCGCGTTCATCAATCCAAAAGGAATTTTGGCATACATGAATGTGCCCCAAGGAGTGGTGAAGGCTGTATTTTCTCTGTCCTTAGGTAAAACAAGTATTTGATTGTAGCTTGAAAAACCATCAGTCATGAAAATTATGGATGCACCTATTACCCTTTGTAATATATGTTCCATCTTTGGCAAGGGGTAATTGTCCTTCTTTGAGCTCCCATTCAGATTTCTGAAATCGACATAGAGTCTAATTTCTCCACTTTTCTTTCTCACTGGGACTAAATGGGCTACCCATTCTGAATATCTTAGGGGGGAAATGATTTGGGCATCCAACAACTTCCTTAACTCCTTCTCCATGATAGGAATTAACATAGGATTTATCTGTCTCAACTTCTTCCTAAACTGTTTGGATTCTTCCTTCAATGGGATCTTTTGCTCTATAGCGTTGATGTAATATGTTTTGAGGTATTCATAGGTCCAAGCAAATACATCATAAAATTCTTTTAATAGCTCAATGTACTCTATCCTCTTCTTCTTTGACAAGATATTAGACAACTTGACAAACTTTGGCTTCTCCTCTATGCCAATATTGCACTCATCCACATCAACATCATCCTTTGATATTTTTCCCTTTACTGCCACATCATTTCTATAAAAAATCCTTTCCAAAGGAACTAGTCCTTTGGGGATGTGATTTCTAGGTAGCTAACCAATATGATGATCGACAATCTTATTCAGAAAATCATAAGCATAGGGATCAGCTTCAGAAACAAGGTCTTGAACAATGTGCAATGAAAATAATTCCTCGACAGTCTCCAAGAATCTTTTGATTTCAAGATCATCCTAAAAACACTTCCAATGTTTAACATTATCAGGTATGGAGGGCATGTATTTCACTTTTGTATCATACTTGAGATTGGGTGGCAGAGGGACTCTGAAATTGCTCGCTGAAATAGCTAGGGAATTAGACACAGTGTTTTCCCCTCTTGGAATAAATGATATATTGAAAGCCAGGAAAAAACTGTCAATGAGGTCCCATACTTCATTTCTATAGCTCCTAAGCCGAGGATGTTTGGCCTGATAAATATTTCTGATCTATTGAATAATCATCTCAGCATCACCAAACATAGATATTTCTTTAATCCCCTTGTCCTTTTCAGCCCTTAAGCCCAAAACAAGAGCCTCGTAATCTGCCACATTATTGGTAGCTTCAAACTCTAACTTATATGACAGAGATATAGTTTCTTTAACAGGGGAAACCAAAAATACCCCATCACTAGCACCACATTTAGAGGAAGCTCCATCAAAGAACATTTTCCATATAGAAGTAAGTGGGGAAGAATATTCGTGGGGGATAATTGTCTTCTTTCTGAGTCGAAGAGGAGCCTCAGGGGTGTTGGTGAGCTGCAACAAACTAGATCCCAAATCAGTATCCAGAGCAAAAGTAAAGTGATTGGTGGGGTCTGCCTCATCACTGATGATGTAGGCCAGTTGAGATTCTCTGCACAGTCTTCTGTGCTTCTCTCCAAATACTAGAATGGTAGCATATATGAGGTCCATTTGTAGTGTTCCCCCAAGCCTTTTAATCCAATATCTTGACAATATTATGCCAAATTTGGGAGGTACATCAACTATGATGATATCCATGACCGCACTTTTCATGGGCAGCTGGAACAAGGTTACCACCAGTTCTTTGATGACCCCAAGACATTGCACCCTCCTTGAATCGAAAGAGTACAAATCATGATAATCTTTTGTGACTTCCAACCTGAGTTCTTCCATGACATTTTTGGGCATGAGATTATGCAACACCTTATCATGTATGTTTGGTGATGTGTATAAGGGAGGGGATGAGTCATCTCTATCTTCTATCATAGGACCCAAGATGAATGCTAGCTTTTCGTCTTAGAGAGTCATTGAGTCTGTGGAATGGCAGAATGGTTCGTGCTGCAGTAGCTTAGAGATGGACCTTTTGAAATCTTCATGTTTGAATATCTCTGAAATGGGCACAGGAATTATGATTTTTTGAATTTCATGCTCAAAGTTAAAGGAGGAAGGAGATTTCAGAATTTCTCTCACCTCTGGGACAGGTTCTTTGATTATTAGCGAGGGATTTTGAGTTTTCCCTTCCTTGGTGCTATCCATTGCATGCTTGACAAGTTTCTTTGCTATGAGAGGTTGATCAAGGATACCAGAATTCCCTTCTTTCTTATTTGACCGGAGGTTATATTTATTGGGAATGCTACTAGCTTTCTCCCCCTTACTCATCTCATTTATCTGAATGCTCATGATGGACTCCTCATAGGAAGATTGAGTCAAATGGGGAAAAGGGGAGGTGTCTCCAATACAGTGAATTTCAGGGTCAAGATCTTCTTCTCCTCTCTCCTCATCAATAACAAGGTTGTTTTGGAGAGGAGTTTGGATTTTCCGATCACTTCTATATCTGTCTCTTTGCTCCCTTGGCATGATCTGAGGAGCATTGTTGTTCGGCATTCTAAATTTGCCTCTGTTATCAATGTTTTGGGGATTTATGTATGTCTGCTTCCCTTCCATTTTAATTTTCTCCATCTCTGTAGATAGAGACTTTACCATCTTGGTCAATTCATCTACTTGAGTGTGAGCTATAGAAGAACCAGAGGTCGAGGCCTCAGATCTCCCTCTTCCCTTGTCTCTGTCAGATTTTCTTATGAGCCTATTAACTGCCAACACATTGGATTATACTTCCAGGGATGCATCTTGCATGCTAGCAAAGGAATTATCTCTTATTTCTCTGATCAGGGGGCAACAATCAGGGTCAAAGGAAATAGCATAAGTGATTTTGGCAGAGGCTTCTGAGGGTTTTATTTCAGCAGGGATCTTATTGTACATCTTATTGAATCTCTTGGAGAAGTCAGAGACAGACTCTCCTTCCTTTCTCTTCAAGGACCCAAACTCTTTCATATAATACATGAAATATTTTTTATCTCCCCACTGTCTCACAAAGGCATTATCTAGAGCTTCAATCCCAACAATAGATCTAGGGGTTAGTCCCCTAAACCATTTCCTCACCTCACCATCAAGACTTTGGATGAAGACCCTAATCCAGACATCTTCATTTTCAATATTCAGGTTGTCTTCATAACTGTAGAATGAAACAAGGTTCTCTTTAATAGTTATGTCCTCCTCTCCAATGAATTTAGGCATATACTTCAAGTAATATCTAGCAGGGAGAGGATTCATGGGCTGAGGTAAGACTAGAGGGGAATACCTCACAACCACTATGGAATCCATTTTGTTTATAGGGGGATGAGCACCTGCCATAGGGATATTAGGTGGAGGAGAAATAGGGGGAGAAGGGTTTCAACCTAGGGAGACTGGAAATGAGCTTGCAGGAGGTAAAGGTATCAACAGAGGATTTGAAGAAAATGCTACAGGGATTAAGGGAACAGAGGTTGGTGTGGGAACAACAGTAGCAACAGTAATAGAAGAAGGGATGGCAAAGCCTAGGGTGGGAAAATATTCTGAATTCATGGGTCTAGACCAGGTAGCAATGTTGGGGGAGATAGGAGTGACAAATATCTCTCCCTCTAATCCAAGACCAGGAGGAGAAAACTCAACAGCAACACTCCTAAAATGTAAAAAATGAGAAAATCCAACAAGAGGTCTGATAGGACACTGATAAACAGATATTGGAGTCTCAAATAGAGGGAAATGGGAACTATTAGAAATTCCCGGTTCGACAGTAGAAGCTCCTTCTCTGAGGTCCTTTCCCTTTTTGATAAGTTTCTCTAAATCTTCTTCAGGTGTTTTCAAGGGAAACTGATGGGTAGACCTCATGTGCCTGCCTCTGGAAGCCACAACTGAAACAATAGGTTCTCCAGTGGAGTCATCACAAGGGAGTCGCCAGGTGCATAGTAGCAATATTGGAGGGCTATGATGCCTGATGCACCTTTAGAATCAGAGGCTCAATGTCATTCAATCACGGGGAAAATCTTCAACTTCATCCCCGACAACGATGCCATAAATGTTAGCACCAGGAGTCACTCCTAGATTGCAGCAATAGTAAGCCTGATACCCATCAGTTTATATGTCACATGTTGTTTATAAAGGGTGACTGAACTGAAACAGTAGGTTCCCTAGTGGAGTCATCACAAGGGAGTCACCAGGTGCATAGTAGAAATATTGGAGGGCTCTGATGCCTAATGCACCTTTAGAATTAGAGGCTCAATGTCGTTCAATCCTGGGGAAAATCTTCAACTTCATCCCCAGCAACGATGCCATAAATGTGAGCACCAGGAGTCACTCCTGGATTGCAGCAGGAGTAAGCCCGATACCCATTAGTTTATATGTCACAGGTTGTTTATAAAGGGTGACCGAATGGGAGTAAACTCAGAATGATATTGTTTTAACTCATAAAACTGGGCTGGAAATACAGATCTAGGTGAGGTCTTGACCTAACTTAGGCTAGTAAGTTTGTATAGTGGTGACTAGGTGGAGGAAAAACAAGAGAGGAATGAAAGTTTTCTCTGGACATTTGGTCTTCCAGTAGCCTTTGGAGGAAAAGTCTCATATATGAGATCCTCTCAGATCCAAAAACTTCAAGAAACTTAAAATGATGCAATAACCAATATAATCAAACCTAAATTATACAGTCATTACAACACCCAAATGGATCATGCATGCCCAGGATTTAAGATTCAGAAGAAAAGAGAAAGGAAGAGGCTAGCTTCCATTAAACAAGAAGTCTCAAATATCAGTCTATAACCAGAGAACTAGAAGCCTTGCTAAAACTTTACAATTGGGAGTTTATCCCTACCATCGATACTAACAAAATGGAAAAATTGCCTACATATACTTAGAACTGGATCTATTGTCTGAAATGCAATCATGTCATGCATTCAAGGCTTTACGTTGACAAGATTCTTTGGTAGGATGCACATGCAGACATTGGTCAGACTGCCCATGCAGTCTTCTTGTCAGACATGATCTCTGTTAGTCTAGACTGACAGCCTACATCTGCGCTTTGTCCCTCTCTGGCCTTCTATTTGAGGGAGGAGACGACGTCTCACCCACCTTCCTTATTTTCATTAACTTCTACCTTGGGATCAGAGAGGCCCAAGTCAACTCTTCTCTTGGACAACGTGGTGACCTTCCCTTGATTGTTGTTGCTTCGTGGACTACTACGAGGGGACCCAGTCAGCGGATTTGGATGAGACTCTTGGCAGGGAAAATGATGCCAATATCATGAAGGTGAGACGAGGAGTGTCCATGTGGTCAGGCAAGATAGGTGGAGGGTGACATGGAAAGTGCAAGCAGAGGAAGTTTTTCACACTGTGTTGGGATAGGTCATAGGTGGAGTGGCATGGGGCAGTGATGTGGGGGCAGAAATGAGGGTGCGACAACAGATGAGATGGGACCATCTGCCAGGGAGGACGTGAGTGACAGGACACTTGGTGAGAGATGATAGGTGGGAGTGACAAGGGGCTATGGCCCAACGGTGAGTGGAGGACATGTGTAGAGTAACGATATGGGGAGTGGGAGTGGAGGATGTGATGGGTAGAGGTGAGAGATGGAGGGGAGAGAGATGTTAGTAGGAGGCGAGAGCAGTAAGTGGAGGAGGTAAGTGGTATATCAGAGGGGGGAAGGGGGTATGTGGTAAGAGGTTTTAGGGTTGGGGTCTGACATCATGATGAGGCACCATGATAGTGAGGGTCCCACGATCTAAAACCGCCATATCTAACCCCCCCCCATTAAATGCAGAAAGGTGGGGGGGGGGTCCAGAATTGAACCTGCACCATAGATCTAAGCATGTAGATCTCAACCACTGAGATCCATGCACCTCTTAAAATAAAGCGCTCTATCACAAAACTTAGGATAAGTGGGTTTTTAGCCCACTTCTTGTCATTATTTTTCCATGGTGTCCATTCTGAAGGAAGAACACCCCTTTACAAACATATGCGATAACACCTATGATTGCATTCATTGTTTCGTCAACTCTTAAGAAGTAGGATGCAATATTCTCATATTCCTTCATTTTTGGTTGTTCGAACCAACCTCTGTAAGTTTGAAGTTTTTTTGCTTTGAATTTTGTATCTCCATAAATATTTCGAAGCTTCTCCCAAATCTCTTTGGCAGATTTACAATGTGCAAATTTGGTGAATACTGTTTCACTGAGACCATTCAAAAGTGCATTTCTAGCTTTGGAATTATTCTGACCAAGTTTCACTGCTTTGTCATTTGTTGGTGGAACTGCTGGTATTGTGTATCCATATACAATTGATTGCCAAATTTCAAACCCCTGTGCTTGTATATATGTATTCATTCTTATGCTCCAAAAAGCATACTTTTTTCCATCAAAGTGTGGTATTCCATTTTAATATGAGTTGGTACTCTCCATGATCTACCTTTCAGTGGTTAAACAAATTTCTGAAGGAACCTGCTCTGATACCAATTGTTGGATTACTGAGAGGGGGGGGTGAATCTGTAATAGTGTAATTATAATCCTTTTTCTCCAAATAATCCAAGTGTTATATCAATGTAGAATTATTATCCAATAATGAGCAATAATAAATGAACAATCACACACACACACACACAGAGTACACTAGTGTTTTACGTGGAAACCCAAATTGGGAGAAAACCATAGAATGCTTTATCTTATATGTCTTGAAGAATTACATTCATTTGAAGGACCAACTTCCTTTGTTTTCAAGATCCAACTAGAAGGAGGCTCCAACCCCCTAGTTTCTCTGGCTACAACCCCCTGTTGGCCCTTAACCAAATTTTGAAGTTACTTGGTCATGTTTGACCATTTTTGGGACTTCGACAGCCTTTCAAATATGGAGCGCCAGACGAAGCAAAGATCAAGGGATCTCGGCCCACTTTCGGGTCCCTTTTTGGGTTTTGGGAATATGTAATGGGAAAGGGATGTCGACCCATGGGTTTACCTTAGGCCCATTTTGTATGTATAAATAAACATCTAGTAAATGGAAAAGGATGGTATTGTATCTATGTGATATAGGCTAAGTGCCAAGAAGGGATCTGTGTGATCGAGAGCTTTGTGCATTCTGTATAGACTTGCAAAGCTTAGTTCAAGTCCTTGTGTGAAGACATAGAAGGATTTGTGCGGAAAGGAAAGGAAGAAGGATCTAGCAGGTTGCACAGATCTTCTGTCTTGTGCGAAGTAAGGGTTTCTACGGATTTGTGCTTGTAACCAATTGGCTGACGATAATATAGAAGAAGAGTTAGTGGACGTATCCCTAGGGTGGGGGTGAGCCACGTAAATCTGTGTGTTATTCTTTGTGCCTTGACTTGTTGTGCTTATCTTTTCTTTTTCTAAGTCCTTTGATATATTTAGATGGATATATTTATTATTTGTTCTTATTAGATAGGTATGCATAGTAGATATGATATGTATGAAGATACTTAGTGTTGAACTACTAGATCTGACCTGTTTACTATTGCTAAGTGCTAAGTTACCTTAGATCTAAGTGACTACTGTGATGCTCTATGCTATCTACGAAGTACAATAAGGACTGACTATTGATGAATAATCGATGCTAAGTGCTCTGTAAGTGATATAATCACAGATCTGTGTCCCGGCTAAGGTTCCAGACATTTGAGTTTTGCAACCACCCCTGCCTCTACCTCAGGTGAGACTTCATCTGCTTCACAGGTGTTGCTGAAAGGGACACTAGTTAAGGCTTTGTTGGTGAGCTCTTATAGCATTTAACCCTGGGTCTTCCCCTGTGCCAACAAATGATTCCATTGTCGGGACCTAAAACTGTGATTATTGGGAACTGAGGAAGAAGAAGCTTTGTGCAAAGATTCATCCTGAAACTGTGGAAGATCTGTGCATGGATTTGTGCCCTAGTGCACAGTAATACAATTTAACTGAAAAGCTTTGTGCTAAATAAATGAAGTACAGATCTGAATAAAAGAAGTGAGATCTGAACGCTTTGTGCTCTAAGAAAGGTAAAAGTGGAAGTTTCTGAAGAAGAGAGGTCAGATCTACAAAAAATAAGTAAGATCTATAAACTTTGTGCTCTAATAAAGGTAAGAATAGTTAAAATGTATCATATCTGGAAGCTTTGTGCTCTATAGAAGTAAAATAAGTGAAAATTTTTGCTTCTAGAGTATGGATCTAGGTATGTTTGATAGATTTTGTCCTGGCTTGAAAACTAGGGCTCTGATAGATGAAAGAAATCTTGATATGAATAGATCTAATAATAATAGTGATAGATATGTTATACATATGCATAGAAAGAATGTTTGGACTAACAAATGGATGTAGGATCCTAGAAAGAATTTTTTGCACACTAGCTACCATGATCCTAGTGCACTGTATAGAAGAAGTTGGGGATCATTTAAAAGGAATATATGATTAACCCTATGTTACAGTTTCAAAATATCGGGACATCTAGCTAAGGAATGCCTTGGTGGAAGATCTAGTTTCCTTTGTTACAAAGCTTTGGACCATGAAGTATTGGATTTCCCTAGAATGATTTCTAAGCTCGAAAGAATGAATATGAATGAAGAAAACCCTAAGGCAGATCCAGAAATAGTAGAACCCTAGCAAGAATCAGAGAAGATATTGTTGCAGATGAAAGATACCTTGAATGATCACCAACATGTTAGGCTACCAAAGATCTTTAAAGAAAAAGAATGCATTGAAGAAAGAATAGGAGACTTCGACATTCACTCTTTCCTTGATGAAGAAACACCAGTGAACATTATGCCATAAAGAACTTGGGAAGACATAGGGAAGCCTGATATGACCCCTTCATTAGGAGGAATAGGACTATTCAGAGGAAAACTAGTGAACCTATGTGGAATGTTCACATAGATATCTATGAATGTCAATGGAACTTCAATAGAAGATGATTTTGAGATTATCAAGTTTATTGAGGATAGCACCCTGTTTACTATGTTACTTGGAAAACCTTGGATCGAAAGAGATCAAGCCAGAAAGAAGGAAGAAGAAAATGTTTTACAACAACAGAGACAAGAGATAAAATATTTCATGACCAGAAGGATCGCACAGTTGATTGAAGAGCGGGAGAAAACATCAAAGATATTTGACACTAGAAGCCAAGATGTCAAAGTTGCAAGAACATTAGAGGACTCACAGAGGATTGAAGTATTTGTCTCAGATATAGATGAAGTATTACCCCTGAATCCTAGGAAAGAATCTCAGCAATGTGAAGTGCCTATACCTAAGCAAAATAAGAATTAGAATGGGAAAAGAACCACCGAGACAAAGCTCATGGGGAAGAATGCTAGAAAGCTGAGTAATAAGAAGGCTAAGATTGAAAGGTTATAGCAGGTTCCCGAGGGTACCTCACAAAAGGAAAAATTGTAGAATTTGAACTTCAACGAGATATCAGAACAATGACATAGGCCACTTAGTCGTGGTGAAGAAATATAGTTGTTAGAGGTTGATATACCAGTTCAACTGTCGCTCCAAATGGATAGAAAAGCATTGATGCCTCATCACCAGAGCATCGGACCACGCCATAACATACATAACACGAATTAATGAGGCTCATACCCATTGCAAAGAAAACCGTTGCCAAGATCGCCTATTTATCTCGTTTCTCCATGACCGAAGAACACTTTTTCCAACTGAGAATTTGAAGCCCACATACTAGCAAGTGTATATAGTGATCATCGCACCCTCGTTGTTCATTCCTGAGCAGTGTCTGAGATCATTGTGACCATGATAATTTATCCTGAGCATGTATGTCCGAAGAGATTAGCGTACTTGAAGAATATGTGAAGGAAGTACTCATTGATCTTAGGACCGAGAAAATCATGTCGGAAAGAAGGATGTTTACAGGTGTGCAAGCATCATTAATAGGAGGAGTCCAAGCTTCTCCATTGACTGCTCGTGGAGCAGGAACTTCTAGAATTGCGACCGAGACAAGAATGAAACACAGAGACAACATTGTGAATGCCAAGATGATTTTGAGCATTTTACCTACCTACCTACCCCCTCTAAGTAGTGCCATCAATTGAGACAGTGTGCCTAGATATTTTGACTATGGTTTGGTCACAGAGTACCTCCCAAAAGGGATACGTGCAGTTCGATTCGACTAGGATAGCTCGCAACGTTGAAGTACAGTGACTTCAACCTTGGCAACAGGAAGGCTTACAACATTCTCTCCCCGCACAAGTATCTGACCAGGACTAAAGGAAAAAAATTGAATATTATCCTACAACCATGGACCCAGAACCTCTCACAATCAACACTAAATGTGATGAATATCCCACACTTCAGACGACATCAGGAGGTGAATTCATGTGTAAAGTTGTTATTGTCATGCTATCACGGAGGTTACTTATGGTCGAACCGTTGCATCACTGTGGATCCGACCTTGATCAATTGGATCACAAGGATGAGCATGAAGGGCCCTAACCCATAGAAGTTTTACTCTGGAAAGACCTCAGATCAAGCATTAGCATAGAGAATCAAAGAGACTTAGGGAGATGTCGAGAAGGGCATGTGAGGTTACACGGTAACCTCTATCTAGAATGGCGCAGTGTGCCTCACATGTTAGCTGATCACAGGAAAGATAGTTCACAAGAACTGGCCCACCCAAGTGAATAGATTTGTAGTTGACCTCGCAGGAAAGTGCACGGAGGGACTACAGACGAATTGGGCACAATACCTTGTAAACCAGTTGGAGCTTGATTGCAGAAAAGTGTAATACCAAGGGCATGAGTTCCACTTTAGCTGGCTTCTCATCCTAATCACATTCATTGCATGGGAAATGTCGGAAGGTGCAACCTTCCTCGACATTGAGCCCTTTGAACCTCTGGCCATGAAGTTTTGTACACTATGGTACTCTAATGATATGAACAAGCAATGGCAGTCCAATGTCATCTTCCATACTTACTACAACTAGTTGAAACAAGCCATCCAGTCCGAGCCTTGGATGACCCCGAATACCCTCCCAAGGTTTCGGCCCTTAATGAAGTTAAGCATGGACCGCCACTTCATTTATATAATAGTGTGCGATGATGAGAACAAGAAGCAGTTGTAGTCATATTACAAACTAGCAGAGGAAGACTTAGAAGAAATCACTAAGGAATGGTCGGTGGACCTCCTTATTCCAGCCAAACCTGTGGAGTTGTCTGATGTAGATAGCCCAGAAGTTGCATAGGATACACCCGGGCCAAGCAATATGAAGAATCATGAAGAGGTTCATGATGTAGACAAAACATTTGTGAGGACTGCATCCATTTCACCAAATGAAGGGGGTGATGGCGAAGAGATCGAAGGTGTATAAATTGAACAACAGAAAGGAGAAGTACCACCACCTAGGGACAAACAAGACTCATCGAAGAAAAGGAAGGTTTCACCTTCAAAATATTCCTCCCAGAAGAAACCTGGAACCCCTGTAACCAATATGCAGACTAGCCTCACATTGGATGATTTTAATTTCATCATCGCAGCTGTGAATGATGCTTCACATGAGGTATTAGAGAAGCAGGAGGCAAAGCAGGAGAATATGTATAATCACATCAAGATTGAACTCCAAGGAGTGCAACATGTACTCTAGTCTAGCCGCGCAGTATCCATGGCACCTCTGACAATAGGAATAGTAGAACCAGGAGATGAGACAACCCAATTGCACCAGATCGTTGATAAAGTTGAAGTTGTCCTTCGATGAGCTCAGGAAGAGATAGCGCAAGCCATCCAAGCTTTGACATAGGTATAGGGAGTACTTTTCGAGTAGCACAGTGTTGCCGAATGAGAAAAATTTTCTCTTCAAGCACAGTGGGACAAAGAGAAAATAGAGCTATAGTAGAGCAAGGAGCAGTTGATCGCAGAGCAGCTAGAAGTAAAAGAACTAGTCAGTAGAGCACTTCACTCTATGAACATCATAGAAGTGAAAGCTAAATAATGAATTCCATAGTAGGTGGCATAGCTTGAAGAAGTGATCCAGCAGCTTCAACAATTTATCACAGACCTGGAACTTTGTACTGTGCCTGAGACCCCTCAAGAACTCAGAGACCTAAGAGAGGAAACTGCTTGCAACACAGTTTGTAGAATGAAATATCTAGCCTTGGAGTGCAAGAAGTTGAGATCTAGGAGCGCTCAGACGTATGAAAACCTCACAGAGAATCCATTGTTACAGGCATTGGAGTCACAGCTCCAAGAAGCGAAGCAACATGCAGATACATTATAGGTGCAGCTAAAGGCCTTGTCACCAGTCAAGAGAATGAAGAGGTTTCTAGAGAAATGCATGGCCCAAAAATATATCCACATGATCTAGACCAAAGTGATGGAAGTCTCTCAACAACTTCAACCAATGCAAGAGAAGGCATGCCAACTGTTCAATCAAGTTGAAAGCCAAGGAGTAGAACTTGAACAAGTTGTGAGTGCAATAGAACAACACCTAGAAGGACTAGTCAATGACGCACTCATCCAGGAGTTCATTGAGCAAGAAGTAATAGCATTGCATTAGGTCGAAGCATCTTGAGCCAAGCTCAAGGAATTCGAGGTATAATTTCTCAGACTAGAGTGACTCAGGATGAGTCACAGGTGAGTGTTGGGGGCTTGTTGGCCCTTGACCAAGTTTTGAAGTTACTTGGTCATGTTTGAATATTTTTGGGATTTGGAAAGCCTATCGAAGATGGAGTGCCAGACGAAGTAGAGATCAAGGGATCTCAGCCTGATTTCTTGTCCCTTTTTGGGTTTTGGGAATATGTAATGGGAAAGGGATGTTAGCCTGTGGGTTTACCCACACTTAGGCCCATTTTGTATGTATAAATAGACATCTAGTAGAGGGAAAAGGATGGTATTGTATCTATGTGATATAGGCTAAGTGCCAAGAAGGGATCTGTGTGATTGAGATATTTGTGCATTCTGTATAGACTTGCAGAGCTTAGTGCAAGTCCCTATGTGAAGACATAGAAGGCTTTGTGCTGAAAGGCAAGGAAGAAGGATCTAGTGGGTTGCGCAGATATTCTGTCCTATGAAAATTAAAGGTTTCTATGGCTTTGTGCTTGTAACTGATTGACCGACGATAATATAGAAGAAGAGTTGTGGATGTAGCCCTAGGGTGGGGGTGAGCCACTTAAATCTGTGTGTTATGCTTTGTGCCTTGACTTGTTGTGCTTATCTGTTAAGGTCCTAACCCGCACATAGGTAGATCAATGTATTCGGATGTAATAAAGGTCAATATTAATAAGGCCTTTCAATAAAATAGAATAAGGCGAATGTAAGAAGACCTAATAGAAGCTTATACTTCTAGAAGGATCTTCCTCTAGATGCTTCTCTCAATAGACATATTTAGTATAAATAAGGGTCGAGGGTATGAAAACCCTAGTTTTGAGATTATTGTAACAGAGCACTGCTCGATTGGAGGTTGCCCCCTTGAAGAGGCCTGCGAACATTGCTTTCTGAATCAAAGTGTTATTTCTATTGCTATTGTTATATCATTTCTGTGTATTGTGAAGATTATGCTGGATATTTTACTTTGTTTTTTCCATTTCTAGCATTTTATTTCTGTTCTGCATATTTTATATATCTGGTATCTTGCAAGTGGTATCAAAGCACTTTCCTTGGCAGAAATTGTGGGTATTTTTTTTCAGGGTAGAGACGTATTCCAGCATCTTTAAGCCACAGAGATCTATCGTTACGTGCATAAACCTGCAGTTGAGGGATTCATACACGCAGGAAATACAAGTGGTTCTTAAGCGCACATCTGTTGGCCACCCTTGTAACCCCTGTTGGTACCCCTTCGAGTGGTAGCGCATTAGACAACACCTGTGTATGGATCGGCCTAGATTTCCTGAAGCCCTCTTTAGATAAACCTATCAGTCGTCGGACTGCTATAGTGTCACCAAGAACAACACTCAGGAAGATACTCTCTAGTACCTGGTGTTATCACTGAAGTTTCGTCCGCACAGGGCGACAAGAACTCCGCATCATCAGCACAGAAAAACAGTCATTCATGGCACAAGGATTAACTCCACAGCACAGCAAAAGGGTCAAAACTATGCAAAAATGGCCAAAAAATTAAAAAACGCGATACACCCACTAGGCGCACGCGCGCGCGCAACATCTTCATATTTTGAGCGCATATGCGCGGCTGTGGGGTGAAAAACCCGTGTGCCTGCCAAACGACGAATTTATGAAGCTGGTCGGCCTCCCAAACACTAATGGATCGGCTCCCAAGTCGATTTGACATCAAATCCGATCTCAATCTGCGTGGGGAGGCTGGTCAAAGACCTAATTGTGCCCTAAAGAGCCTCTTTTCACATTCAAAAGAGGTTGCATAATAACCCAATGCTTGGCTA
>ML780218.1:0-33185 GCA_009831015.1 Picea engelmannii | reverse complement strand
TGAGTTTATACTTTAAGGCTGTAAAGTATACCGTCAAGGCATCCGTAAAGGTAAAGGTAATTAAAGGATAAGAATAAAAAAGAAGGGTAAAGAAGAATCAATTTCTTAACTGTCTCTGTCTAGCTTCCCGTTGTTCTTGGATGCTGATATCTCTCTCAATAGAAGCCCATGAATGTTTTAATTCATCCTGGTTAGTCGTTGTTTGCAGAATAGTATTAAATAGGTTTAAAGCAATACCAGTTTAATCTTGGAGACCGGGTTCTATGTTGGGTTGTCTGTTATTTGGGACAGTCATGGGGAGTCAAATTTTATTTAGTTGTGAAAGAATTCGATAAATTGTTACTTTGGTTTTTTAAGAGATGAGAATAGGAAAAATAGTTTTGAAATTCAAAATAATAACATAAATACAGTTGAGGCCATTTCCTGGACTTGAAACAATTTGAGAATCATAAAATAACAAAGAAATACTACTAAAAAATATGAGGCTTTAATCAAGAAAGAATCTCATATTGTAATAGGAAATAAAGAAGAAAACAAGATTTCTAATGAAGTGTTAAATATCATGGTTCAAATGATCCATAGGTCTTAAAATTACTGATAGCAATTTCAGAGGAAAAGCTGTAAATAATTTGATAACCAAATCAATCTAAACTATAAAAGATGTATAAAATAAACTTCAAATTGATCATTCATTAGAAAGACATTGAAAGGGAAACATAGAAAAATATGGTAAACAAGGTTAACGAACACATAGCTATAAGTTGGAAGAATTCAGAATCTCGTCTGTATCGTATATCACAGTGGATTGGAAAACTTTTAATACAATCGACTCTCTCCAAAAAACCTAAAGCCTTTTCTCAGTCTTCTGAAAATATATTTATACATGATCATCAACTATTTTCCCGTTGGTGATTAAACAACTTCCTAAGACTACAGTTACATGGATGAATAATGTCAAACCATTTACATTTCTTTTCTAACTGGTTTATTATTCTAATGATGAAAATATTCAAAAGAGTACTTGTATGTTTGTGTTGACGAAATTCCTTCTTCTTCCTCAAGACAGTGAATACATTTTCCCAAAAACTTCACGAAAACTCTGGGAACGTCTGGTATCTCTTTTGCCTCAAATATGAAGAATCTTTTCTGTAATTCAGGCAAACGATCTTCTATTATCTTCCTTGTGAACTTAATAGTTTGCAACTTTAAGTTCAGTATCACTATCCATTTGTCGATTTCGGTGATATCGATTACCTTAATTTTTGGGATCTCTACCTTCATTTCCTCCAAATCTTCCTTGAACCTTAGCTGGTGCTTGACAATGTTAATCTCTCCTAATAACCCAGGACAATCATTTTTTCCAATATTCAATGAAGTATTTTCTAAGAGATCAAAAATTCCTTGACAATCATCATTGACATCTTTGGTTATTCTTTTATTTTTGGCCATGTCTGCTTCCCACACTTTGAGTATTACATCTCCTTTAACCTGTTCTGAAATGGATAGTTTTTTAATCTTTCCAACCTCTTCCTTTGTTGAAAGGGCTACTACTTTTTGGAAAGTCGTTATGGCTGCTTTCACTTCTCTTTATTTCTGGAGAACATTCTCCAAAGATTTATTTGTTTCCTGAAAGTAATTCTGGACAACTTCCAGATTTAAAAACACTTTCTGTTGTTCTTCTTCTATCTTCAAATATGTTCCCAATACCTGAGCCTGGAAAATTTCAATCTCTACCACTTGATTTGAAATAGTGCTAATCTTATCTTGTAATTGTTTATTTGCTTCTTCTTGCTTTAGGACCTGTGCCTGAGTGACCTGTATTATTTGATTTGCCTCCTCTAAGCTTGTTTTCATTTTCTGAATCTCTTGAATATCTTTTATTCTAGCTTGTTCTAGACCCTTTTTTATTCCCCAACTGATATTTCTTTCGGTTTCTTTCAATTTACCCTATAGCTAAGCTATCGTTTGGTCTTTTTTTTCCAACATAGTTGTCAAACTACCCACAGAATATAAATTGTCGACGCTAAATCTCCCATCGTGCCTGCTATCTCTATAGCAAATTCTCCATCTTTAAGTTTCTTTCCATCTATAATAACCCTATGCTTTTTAACCATCCCATCTCCTCTTGGATGGATTTCCTGTTTCAAGATTGCCCTTCTCTTTTTACTGAAAAAATAATCTGATGAAGTAATCTCATCCCTAGAAATTGGCTCCCGGTCACTGACATATAGAGATCCATTGTGGGGGTTTCCATAAGTGGACTACCTTGGAGTCAAGGAAGTAATGGGACTTCCAAGTTCTATTGATGTTGTTCCTCCTGTCTTTTCTGGAACATCCTTAGGGATTTCTAGGGATGTTTCTAGCTCCTTTCCCTTCCCTGCCTCTGATTCTTTTGTCTGGGAAATTTCTGTGTCTTGTGAAGGTATTCTAGTATCCTTCATCTTTCCTTTAGTATTTTCTTTGTCCTATATATTTGTTTCAAAGCCTGGGGGAGGTCCTTCCTACTCTGGAGGTGGGGTCGTAGCTTCGCCCTGCAAACTTTTGGGTAAACAACTTCGCCTATGGCTCTGGAATGATGGGAAACTAATCTGTGAGTCAAGTGGCAGGGCTTGTACTCTATTCAATACCTCTTCATAGGATTTAACCTCCTTGAATATGTCATCATAAACAGATGTTTCATTCTCATAGGCTTTTAAATTACAATGCATCAAATGTTTTCTTACTAATTGTTAGGGGTCATGCTTTCTGTGTTCAATATCTACCAATTTTACTTCTTTTAGTGATTCAGCCTCTACTTTAGAATGGCCTAGATTCAGTAATGAAAATTTCCCGATATGTAAAGGGAAAGTTGGCCATGACTTCTTCTGAGCTGCCTTTAGCTCTAATCCAATGCCACCTTTTACTATGTGGTGGGCTACCTCTCTACACACCAATCTGTCTGGTAGGAATTTAGGGAGTGAATGAGGGGGAATAGAACAACCATAAACCCTAATGTAGGAAAAATTCTCGTCAATAAGCCAGTCGGCTATTTCTTTAAGATTTTATGTGACTGTATCAGAAATGCGAGGGGGTTAGCATCCAAAAAATATTTTATGCATCGAAATTATAACAAAATGACAAATTTCATAAAATGCATCCTTATCATTTTCTTCCCAAAGGGCAGAATGATATTCATGAATGGGTTCTGGACAGGTTATGTTCCAACTCCAATTCATTAAGGGAAAAGGAGTCACATAGCAGATTGCATCCATAATGTATGCTGACATGTAAAAGGCCACTGGTTGTCCCTTAGATTTTTCAACTCTGTAGTTTGAGATTTCTTGTATTAGGTTATCCGACAAAATCTTACTCTACTTAAAATCATATCCTTTTGAAGCTTCTTCTAAAAAGGGCACCCAATCTGCATGAAAATGGCAGGGATCTTTTCTCCCGAAAATTCTACACAACATAATGGCTACGTAGACCATGTATTCATTCAAGGATGTTATAGCATAAACCCCATGGGTATCAGCCCTAAATTTTGATGGACATCTCCACCAGTATCTAATTATATCAGGATATGTCTGGTCTACCTCGGTGCATTCTTTCCTCTGAAATTATGCTAAAAATTCGGCATTAAAAGTATGTTTAGGATTTGGTGAGAGTTTATACATTACTTGTATATGTTCTGGCCTGAATGAGCCGACGATGACTCCTTGATTGTTTAAGATTATCCTCGTCGGGATATTGACCTTTTCCAGGGCCCAACTGATCATATCATTGTATGCCATGAGCTGAGGGCACGCGGTGATCTTATGAAGCTCTGATTCTGCTATGTCCCTATAGTGATTCTCAAAATCAGTATGAGCATTCTTGAATTCACATTCCAAAAATTCAGAGATTTGAGTCCAAGATTTAATGGAGTCTATAGTGTGTGGCGTGGTGTCAGAGATGATATCTCCTTCCTGTGTATCTTCACTCTTCTTCGGTGCCTTTTTTGATGCCATGACTTTACGTTAAATGGAAAACCTATCACAGAAAAGGAATGAATGAGCTCAGCTGAGTGCTTCTTACGCTTGATAAAATGAAAACACAGACATTCCAATGCTCTTTTAATTCATTTAACAATGACAGGATTGACACAGCTGACAAGAATTCAAGACATTTAATGCGGTAGATATTTTACTGAGATATGCATTAGTACCATGTATCACCAGTTATTCTTTATTTAAAATGGCCGCATTTTGGTGCTTTTGAATTTTAAAGAAAAATCGGAACATTTTACTCAATCGGAAACTGAAACATGAATGAAACCCTAAAAAATGATTATCATTAATCATGCTTTGGAAAAAGGTTAATTTGTGCTAATCATAGATTAAGAGTTAAGATTTTGTTTTTCGAGATTTCGGGGATTGTGTTGTCGAACAGTATATTATCTCGAAATCTGATCTTTGAAATCACTAAATTGCGACAAGGTTAATTAAGACTTAAATGTTTTAATAAAGTAATTGATTGATATTAAGCGTTTCAGGATTTCGAGGATCATTTTGACAAGAAGTATGTCATTGATGAATCCCAATTTCCGAAGTTGTGAAATCACGACGTGTTTAAACATAGGACTTAAATTCATCTTAATTAACTAACTAATCAGGGTTAAGGACAAAACAGAGTTAGTTCGGTTTAACACAAATTATGGGTTGGGATTTCATGATTCATGATTTCGGGGATCGTTTTGACAAGAGATGTGTTATCACTGAACCCCGAATCTTGAAATCGCGAAATGATTAACTTAAGCCTTAAATTTTTGCATTAGAGAATTAATTAATTAGCATTTTAAGTAACTCTCTTTATTTTGGGAAATCAGGGATTGGGATTTCGTGATTCAATTTGTATTGAAAAATATGTTTTTAGCAAACCCCGAATCCCGAAAACTCTTTAAAGTTAATCTTAAATCCATTAGGTTTAAAGCTTATCATGATTAAAATAATTTTATAGAAAATGCGTCGAGATTCTTATAATACTTTTAGGTTTTTTCCTTTTATTATTTAAATAATTGGGTTCTTCGGGAAATTGGTACTGTGCATTTGGGAATGATAATGAAACTTGCGTTTTATGAAAAGCCAAAACCCGAAAAAGGAAAGTTTAGGTCTTAGGGATAAAAAATTTAAGAATTATTTCAACATAGGCTCCAACTGGGGACCTCGTCTCCTTGTTGGGACAAGGAGAACATGTAGACTTAGTGCCTTCATTGGGTTAATGGGGTCAAGGGTTTATCCCTGCAGAAATTGCTAAGGAAGGGGATACAGAGGAAAAAAGAGATTTCATTTTTACTTTTGAAAATCTTTTCAAAGTTCTCATTTGTTGTAAACTCAGTTGTGATCTCATTCATGATCTTCTCCTTCTCATTACTAAAATTAAGTTAGCATTAAGAAGTTCAAAACAATCTTAGGAAACTCAACAGATTTGTGGCTTTCGACTTGCATCAAATGAAGCAAAATTCATATTTTTAATTGGGGAGCCTTGTCTGGACTTGGGATGCAGATTCGGTTTCAAAAAAACTAGTAACTAGAGTAGAGTGGTATTTATGTATGAAAACCTTACAGATACCTTATTTATTGCTTCATTGCCAATGAGCCTGTTCAATACCCCGGTGAATTTATCTGTCCCTTTTTACTGAATTTCCTTTCACCGCTTTGAATTCTAATTATACATTTAACCTCAGATATTGCTTCACTGCTAGCGAGCCTATTCAGTACCCCGGTGAAGTTATCTATCTTTTTATACTAGACGAGGGCAATCATTTAAATGAATTTCCTTTCATCATCTTTTGGACTAGATGGGGGCAATCAAATATGAATTTCCTTTAACCATCTGTCTTATATTTACTTTATGAATATGAAGTGGGGGAAATCAGTGATACTTAATATACTAGGGGTGGTATCTATGTAAAAATTGCAATGGAGGTTTGTCAACCTATTTTGATTACTCTAGACCAACCTTTTCTCAACTTTCAAAACACCTTAGTCTGCAGAGAAAAAGGGGGAGATTAATTCCAGGGGTCTTCCTTTGAGCAAGCTTAAATCCTCAAAAAAACTGTTAAGAGACCTAGGAGACTTAGGATTGGCCTAAGAAATATGAGGACTGGTCTTACTGATTAAGAACTATTTTTCAATTTCAAAAGTTAAGACGTAATCTCTTCTCCCTCTATGGGAAACCTGAAAAAGAAGCTTGATTCAGAACTGAGGGTAGAAAGAGGGGACATAGAACAATCTGGAAGTCGAAAAACAGAGGTCATAAATTAAACCCAACTCTTGGAACTCTCTCTTAAATATTTTTACTTTATTTACCTCCTATCTTGTTCTAAGTGAAACCCTTAAGGCCTAGATTTTGAAAACATTTTTTTTTTTTGGCCTATCAAACTTACGAGATAATTAATGCACTTTTTGATACAAAATCTTTGTTTTCACAAAATAAACTTTGCTGGGACTCACACCTTTTCCTTTCCATTTTCTTTCTCTTTTTGAAATAACATAAAATCTTATCTATCACCTATTTTTGGCAAATTTATCTTTCGCTTTAAGGTTGTTTGTTTGCTGCTTTTACTTGTCGGGCTGTCAGCCAGAATCTTGTGAAAGAACAATATGAAAAGTATCAGGGTTTTAAGGAATTGGATACATTAAGAATTTTGTATCCTTATTTCTAAAAGAGACATAAACCAATTTTATTTTATTTTTCTTTATTTACAGAATGAAAGTAGACTTCCCAAAGAAAATTATGAAATAAAAGACTAAACAAAATGGTATATACAGCGGGAATTCTAGAAATCAATTATTCCATATAATGTTTTAAAAAACGTTCGTTGACAGGGGCGTTTAGGATTTTACCATCCAAATTTTCTAGCAGAAATGAATTCTTTCCTTCAGGAGATGCAACCTTGAATGGTCCATACCATATGTGATCAAATTTACATTTTGTTCCCGAATCCTCCTTCCTAGCATCGCATTTCAAAACCAAATCTCCGGGGAGAAAATTTCTATCTTTGGCTTTATGATCGAATAACACTTTCATGTCATCCTAGTATATCTACAGCCTTTCATCCACTACTGCCCTGTGCTTCTAGGCTTCAATCAACTGATTTATCCTTCTTGTGACAGGGTTTGGTTCTTCCTTCTCATCTTGCCATAGTTTCATTACAGGAAGTGCTAGGTTTATAGGCAACACTACATCTATCCCATATACCATTTGGAAGGGAAAAGTGTCGATAGACTTTTTCGTTCCTATCTGATTTTCCCATAGAGCGTATTTCAAATGCACATGCCAAGACTTTTTATTTTTGCATAACACTTTCTTAATTATACTAATTAAGCTCTTGTTTGAAGATTTAGCTAGACCATTTCCCTGAGGGTAGTATGTTGTGGAGTGACCAAGCACAATATTATATTTTTGGCAAAAATTGACCATAGCCATAGATTTAAAAGCCTGTGCGTTGTCTGTGACTATCTTTCTGGGACAACCGAACCTAGTCAAAATATTTTCTTCTAAGAAATCTATTACCACCGAATCATTAGCCTTTCTCATTGGAATAGCTTCCACCCATTTGGTAAAGTAGTTTGTAGCAGTCAGGATCCATCTGTGTTGAGCACTAGAATGAGGATTAATTTCTCCTATGAAATCTAATCCCCATTACTGAAAAGGAGCTTTTGTTTTGATCGGAATCAATGGCATTGTTGGGAGTTTATGTTTGCCTGCAAAAAATTGGCAAGGGTTGCAAGCTCGTACCTTGGCATTGCCGTCTAAGAAAAGTTTGGGCCAATAATACCCAGCCCTCAAGATCTTATAAGCCATAGCCCTCCAGGCATGGTGTCCTCCACACACTCCTTCATGAAATTGGCTTATGACCTTTTCTGTTTTTTATTCGACCAGACAGACTAAGAGGAAGCCAAGTGGGTCCTTCCAATACATTTTTTTTTTTGGAAATACAGTACTTGACCGCATGCAGCGTCAGCGTTCTGGCTTTGGATGGGGACAAGTCACTTGGGCATTTCAATGTCAACAAGTAGGATACAATGTCCTTGTACCAATTTAATGAAGCAAATTTCTCTTAGATTCGGACTTCATCTATTTGATCCTTAAGTTCATTCACGTCTATCCACTCTTCCTCCCCCTGAGAGTCGTTTATTTTGAGAGCTCTGAAATTGGATTCAGCTAAGAGTTTAGCTAAGCCTTTCCCCTTTACTAATTTTGTTGGTTTTATCTCCAAGTCGAACTCTTGAATTTTGGCAAGCCATCGTCCTCCTTTTCCATCACTGTCTGCCTGAACCAAAATATCTTTTACGGAGCTAGTAGGTACATATGCAATCACCTTAGAATGCAAAACATAGGCTCTGAAAGCCTTTAACGCTTTTACCATAGCATATGCTTGTTTTTCCATTATATTATATCTGATTTCGGCATCTCAGAGACTTTTGCTAAAGAAGGCTATTGGTTGCTCAAAACCTTCTTCGTTCTTCTGAAGGAGTACCGTGGTGAGTGTGTGTTCAAAGGCAAATGCGAAATAAAGGAAATCTTTGAGATAACCAAGGCTTGCTAATACAGGTGCCTCGCTTATAACCGTCTTGATGCGTGCAAAGGATGATTTAGCTTCTACTGTCCATTTCACTTCGTTGTTTTTCCTAAGCATATCTATGATCAATTTCACGATTTCAACGAAGTTTGGACTAAATCTTCTCAAAAATTTTATTTTTCCTAAGAATGACTGAATTTCTTTCACATTCCCAGGAATACTTATTGTGTCTATAGCTTCAACTCTTTTAGGGTCAATTCTAATTCCATCTCGAGATACAATATGGCCCAAAATCTTTTCTTCTTGCATAGCAAAGTGAGACTTTTTAGGATTTAAGGATAGACCAAACCTGCGACATTTCTCAAACATCTGCTTGAGATGTATCAGATGATCTTCATCGGATTTAGAAAAAATAGTTAGGTCATCCAAATAAATAACTACAAATTTGTCATGTTCGCCAACAAAAGCGATATCCATTGCCCATTGAAAAGTAGCACCTGCATTCATCAAACCAAATGACATCTTATCATATATAAATGTACCCCAAGGAGTGGTAAAGGTTGTTTTTTCTTTATCGTGATCGCTAACAGCAATTTGATTGTAACCTGAATATCCATCGATCATCGACATCCTATTATCTCCTACTACTTTTTCTAAATCGTGATCCATTTTAGGTAGGGGGTAATTATCTTTAGAGAGGATTTATTAAGATTTCTGAAATCGACACACAGTCTAATTTCCCCATTTTTCTTCCTAACTAGGACCAAATTTGCTACCCAATCGGAATATCCTAGTGGTACAATTATCTTTGCATCAAGGAGTTTTTTGACTTCCTGTTCGATAACAGGTAATAAGATGGGGTTGATTTGTCGGAGTTTTTGTTTAAAGGGTTTGACACCAGGCTTCAGGGGTATCTTATGTTCGATCACAGAGGTGTCATAGGTTCTTAGTTCTTCATATGACCAAGCGAAAATGTCTTTGTACTTTCTAAGCAACTCCGTGTATTTATTTTTGGTTTATGTAGATAGATATTTGGATAGTTTTACCATTCGAGGGTTTTCTTTAGTTCCTATGTCACAGTCCTCAACCTCTTCAGGTTGGGGTTGTAGGGTGGTTTTTGAAGGGATATCATCTTGATTGAATAATCTTTCCAAGGGAATTAGGCCCTTGGGAATCTAGTTATTCTTGAGAACGAGCATTCGATGATTCACAATTTTATCATGAAACTCTTTAGAATCCTCCCCCTCCTGCATGAACCAAATGGGATCATTTTGATTTTCTTGATCAGTATGTGTTTCTGCAAATTCATCTATTTATTCTAAAAATTTGTGAAGCTGTTCATCATCCTCAAAGACTTGCTAATGCTGTATGTTATTCGAAATCGAAGGTCGATGTCTCATTTGTATGTGATACTTTAATTTAAACGTTGTAGGAGGTGTGAAAGTTGATGCTGCTTTGGCTAATGCATCAACCTGTTGGTTTTCATCCCTTGGGACGAAATGAATATTCACAAAGGAGAAGAAATTCTCGATCAGATCCTAGACACAATTCCTATAGGACCTTAATCTAGGATGTTTGTCTTGGTACTGTTGATTCACCTATTTTATGATTAACTCGGCATCGCCAAAGACTTCGAGTTTCTTTATTTTCATCCTACTAAAGGCTTCTAATCCTAGCACTAGAGCTTCATACTCGCATACATTATTTGTACAATCCACATTCCACTGAAGCCTATATGAAAAGGGGATTACGAATTGATCATCGGGAGCCACAAGGAGTGCCCCAGCTCCAGCTCCAAGGAAAGATGAAGCACCATCAAAATACATCTTCCATACACCAGTGCTATATACATTTTTTTTAATTTCTTCTTTTTCAGTTTTTTCTTCTATACAACTTTCATCTATATCTACCTCAAAATCATCATCAATAGATAATATACAATTTCCTAAATCTTGGTCAGCAATATAAACATGATGATTATTTGGGTTATGTGGATCACCTACCGTGAATGCCAACCTAGTCTCTCTGTAAAGACACATGTATTGTCCTCTGAAAACTGGAATTGTAGCATATGTCATGTCCAGCTAGAGAGATCCTCCAAGCTTGGCACCCCATGACCTAGATAATAGCATACCATACTTCGAAGGGATGTCAGCGACCACTACATCCATAAGAATGCTTTTTGCCGGTATTTTTTACAGACCTACCACCAGGTCTTTAATCATGCCTATGCATTTGACTTTTCTTGAATCAAAAGAATATAAGTCACCATAGGGCCTTGTGATTTGAGACCGATTTTCTTCATAATTTCCTTTGGCATCACATTGTGGGAAGATTTAGAATCTAGCATACAGTTATGGAGTAGGTGGTCAAACAAGGTTAACGTGATATAAAAAGGGGCCATAATGTCTCTCACACCTTTGAAATGTAGACCAAAGACTATGTTCGACTTGTCATCTTCTAAGTTGATGACATCAGCCTGGCTTTCGTCTTCAGAAAAGCTAATCATCTTGGCAATTTTTTTTCTGTATATGGGATTTTTAGCTAGTTCAACAAGGGGAATATGAATTTTGATTTTATTTACTTCGTTTTCCAGATTAAAATTTCCCAGGGCCTTGTCGTTTTCTATGTTTGTGGCCTCCATTCCTTTCTTTCCATATTTTCTTTGTGGTGTGGACTTGTTTTCATTTACAGGAGCCTTTATCTTCATAGCGAGTGTTCCTACTGGCTTCAACTAGATAGGTTGCATGTCAGCGGTGTGAGTTTTTGCAGTCTGTTTGTCAGTAACTTTTGGAGTCACCTCATTAGTTTCACCCCTTGGCAAGATCTTTTTTGTTGGAACAGTTGGGAGACTTTTGTTCCTAGGTCTTAAATTATATTTTTCCTATAGTTTGGCTATAATATCATCTGTGATACCCTGATAGGCCAAATTTTTAGACGTGTCATTGCTAACATTTTCTTCCGATGTAATTTCTTTATTTAAGGATTTTTTGTAATCTTGTCTTGATAAATAAGGTGATTTATTATCGTCGCCAAGATTATTAATATCCTCATCAATCTCTTCAAAATATTCTAGATCTTCCTCTCCAATGAATTTTTCACTTTTGAAGGGGGTTGGGATTTTTTGATCTTCATTTTTAATTATTTTCTGTGGGGCTTAAGGATCAAGATTCCTTCTGAAATCCTTCCTGGGGAAATTATCTCTTTTCGATTTCTCTAGTTCCATTTTTGAGATATTATTTGAAAGTTCTCTAATTACCCTAGCCATCTCATCTATTTTATCTCCTGAGGATTTCCCCGATCCTGAGGGTCCACCTTGCTCTTTGAATTTCCTATTTTCTTTGTTCCCGGTTTCTATTTTTGCTTTTAATTTCCCTGATGCCATCATGTTTGATTCAATCTCAAGAGCATCATCCTAAATTTTCATGAGATCTTTTGATCTCCTTTCTCTCAATAATAAGGCGAAATTGGGATCAAAAGCACCAACAAAAGTCACCTTTGCTGCGGATTGTGAAGGTTTGACCTCAACCAGGATTTTATTATACAACTTGTTGAACCTTTATGTGAATTCTAGAACAGATTCTGAGTTTTTATTTCTAAGGGCTCCAAATTCAGTCAGGTAGTAGAGGTGTTCCTTCCTCTCTCCCCATTTTCTAATAAAAGTTCTTTCAAGTTCCTCGTAAGATCTTAGAGATCCAACTACTAAGGATCGGAACCAGGTCCTTACCTGTCCTTCGAAAGTCTGAACGAGGAGTCTAGAATAGACATCTTCGTGTTCTATTCCGAGGATGTCAGCAAATTGGTCAAAGAAGTTTATATGTTCTTGGGTGGTCAAATCCCCTTCCCCTATAAATTTCAGAAGGATTTTCATATAATTTTCAGGGAGATTATGTAGGGGAACTAGGAGGACAAGAGGAGCATATCTAGCAGCTACTTTAGTGAAGATTACAGGAAGTGGTACTTGACCACCTGCTGGTCCTCCCGGGGCACCACCTCCAGCTCCAACACCTCCTTGTGCGTCCATTGGTAGATTTGAGGCTAAAACTTGGAATGCATGAGGATAAGATTCTTGGAAATCTGGGGAGAAAATCTCAGGAAAAGAGAATGTATCGTATGAGAGGGGAAGTGAGACAGATCTTTCAAGTGTTTCCGAAACATTCAACTGCGTAAAGTCAGGCTGACAAATAGTACATATGGGTAAAAAGACTTGTTTAAGTGATCTTTGTGATTTTAAAATCTTTTCCGGAGACTGACGAGGTCTTCTTATTGTCTGGATTCTTTCTGGTGTTCTTTCAAATAATAGCCAGTTTACTTATCGTGGAGTCACCAAGTGAAAAATAAAGGTAGCCTTAGAAGGTTTTCTATCCTTGTTCACTATCAAAGAAATAAAGTGTCAATGTTGTTCTTCCCAGGGAAAAGATTCGTTTCTTCGTCCCCGACAATGGTGCCAAAAAGATGTTGTTCCTGAGTTTATACTTTAAGGTTGTAAAGTATATCATCAAGGCATCCATAAAGGTAAAGGTAATTAAAGGATAAGAATCAAAAAGAAGGGTAAAGAAGAATCAGTTTCTTAACTGTCTCTGTATAGCTTCCCGTTGTTCTTGGATGCTGATATCTCTCTCAATAGAAGCCCATGAATGTTCTAATTCAGCCCGGTTAGTCGTTGTTTGCAGAATAGTATTAAATAGGTTTAAAGCAATACTAGTTTGATGTTGGAGACTAGGCTCTATGTTGGGTTTTCTGTTATTTGGGACAATCATGCAGAGTAAAATTTTATTTAGTTGTGAAAGAATTCGATAAATTGTTACTTTGGTTTTTTAAGAGATGAGAATAGGAAAAATAGTTTTGAAATTCAAAATAATAACATAAATACAGTTGAGGCCATTTCCTGGACTTGAAACAATTTGAGAATCATAAAATAACAAAGAAATACTACTGAAAAATATGAGGCTTTAATCAAGAAAGAATCTCATATTGTAACAGGAAATAAAAAAGAAAACGAGATTTCTAATGAAGTGTTAAATATCATGGTTCAAATGATCCATAGGTCTTAAAATTACTGATAGCAATTTCAGAGGAAAAGTTGTAAATAATTTGATAACCAAATTAATCTAAACTATAAAAGATGTATAAAATAAACTTCAAATTGATCATTCATTAGAAAGACATTGAAAGAGAAACATAGAAAAATATGGCAAACAAGGTTAAAGAACACATAGCTACAAGTTGGCAGGATTCAGAATCTCGTCTGTATCATATATCACAGTGGATTGGAAAACTTTTAATATAATCGGTTGTCTCCAAAAAACAAAATCCTTTTCTTAGTCTTCTGAAAATATATTTATACATGATCATCAAATATTTTCCCATTGGTGATTAACCAAGTTCCTAAGACTATGGTTACATGGATGAATAATGTCAAACTGTTTACATTTCTTTTCTAACTGCTTTATTATTCCAATGATGAAAATATTTAAAAGAGTACTTTTATGTTTGTGTTGACAAACTTCCTTCTTCTGCCCCAAGACATTGAATACATTTTCCCAAAAACTTCACCAAAACTCTGGGAACGTCTGGTATCTCTTTTGCCTCAAATATGAAGAATCTTTTCTGTAATTCAGGCAAACGATATTCTATTATCTTCCTTGTGAGCTTAATAGTTTGCAACTTTAAGTTTGGTATCACTATCCATTTGTCGATTTCGGTGATATTGATTACCTTAATTTTTGGGATCTCTACCTTCATTTCCTCCAAATCTTCCTTGAACCTTAGCTGGTGCTTGACAATGTTAATCTCTCCTAATAACCCAGTACAATCATTTTTTCCAATATTCAATGAAGTCTTTTCTAAGAGATCAAAAATTCCTTGACAATCATCATTGACATCTCTGTTTATTCTTTTATTTTTGGCCAGGTCTGCTTCCCACACTTTGAGTATTACATCTCCTTTAACCTGTTCTGAAATGGATAGTTTCTGAATCTTTCTGACCTCTTCCTTTGTTGAAAGGGATACTATTTTTTGGAAAGTTGTTCTGGCTACTTTCACTTCTCTTTCTTTCTGGAGAACATTCTCCAAATATTTATTTGTTTCCTGAAAGTAATTCTGGATAACTTACAGATTTAAAAACACTTTCTGTTGTTCTTCTTCTATCTTCAAATGTATTCCCAATACCTGAGCCTAGAAAATTTCAATCTCTACCACTTTATTTGAAAATGGTGCTAATCTTATCTTGTAATTGTTTATTTGCTTCTTCTTGCTTTAGGACCTGTGCCTGAGTGACCTATATTATCTAATTTGCCTCCTCTAAGCTTGTTTTCATTTTCTGAATCTCTTGAATATCTTTTAATCTAGCTTGTTCTAGACCCTTTTTTATTCCATAACTGATATTTCTTTCGGTTTCTTTCACTTTACCCTGTAGTTGAGCTATCGTTTGGTCTTTTTGTTCCAACATAGTTGTCAAACTGCCCATAGAATATAAATTTTCCGACGCTAAATCTCCCATCGTGCCTGCTATCTCTATAGAAAATTCTCCATCTTTAAGTTTCTTTCCATCTATAATGACGCTATGCTTTTTAACCATCCCATCTCCTCTTGGATGGATTTCCTGTTTCAAGATTGCCTTTCTCTTTTTACTGAAAAAATAATCTGATGAAGGAATCTCATCCCTAGAAATTAGCTCCAGATCACTGACATACAGAGCTCCCTCGTGGGGGTTTCCATAAGTGGACTGCAATGGAGTCAAGGAAGTAATGGGACTTCCAAGTTATATCGATGTTGTTCCTCCTGTTTTTTCTGGAACATCCTTAGGGATTTCTAGGGATGTTTCTAGATCCTTTCCCTTTCCTTCCTCTGATTCTTTTGTCTGGGAAATTTTTGTGTCTTGTGAAGGTATTCTAGTATCCTTCATCTTTCCTTTAGTATTTTCTTTGTCCTATATATTTGTTTCAAAGCCTAGGGGAGACCCTTCCTGCTCTGGAGGTGGGGTCATAGATTTGCCCTGCAAACTTTTGGGTAAACAACTTTTCCTATGGCTCTAGAATGACGCGAAACCAATCTATGAGTCAGGTGGCAGGGCATGTACTCTATTCAATACCTCTTCATAGGATTTAACCTCCTTGAATACGTCATCATAAACATATGTTTTGTGCTCATAGGCTTTTAAATTACAATGCATCAAATGTTTGCTTACTAATTGATAGGGGTCATGCTTTATATGTTCAATATCTACCAATTTTACTTCTTCTAGTGATTCAGCCTCTACTTTAGAATGGCCTAGATTTAGTAATGAAAATTTCTCGATATGTACAAGAAAGGTTGGCCATGACTTCTTCTGAGTTGCCATTAGCTCTAATCCAATGCCACCTTTTACTATCTGGTGGGATACCTCTCTACACACCAATCTGTCCGGTAGGAATTTAGGGAGTGCATGAGGGGGAATAGAACAACCATAAAACCTAATGTAGGAAAAATTCTCCTCAATAAACCAGTCGGCTATTTCTTTAATATTTTATGCATCCAAAATATTTTGGGGGTTCGCATCCAAAAAATATTTTATGCATCGGAATTATAACAAAATGACAAATTTCATAAAATGCGTCCTTAGCATTTTCTTCCCAAAGGTCGGAATGATATTCATGAATGGGTTCTGGACAGGTTATGTTCCAACTCCAATTCATTAAGGGAAAAGGAGTCACATAGGAGATTGCATCCATAATGTATGCTGACATGTAAAAGGCCACTGGTTGTCCCTTAGATTTTTCAACTCTGTAGTTTGAGATTTCTTGTGTTAGGTTACCTGAAAAAATCTTACTCCAGTTAAAAGCATATCCTTTTGAAGATTCTTCTAAAAAGGGCACCCAATCTGCATGAAAATGGCAGGGATCTTTTCTCCCGAAAAGTCTACATAGCATAATGGATACGTAGACCATGTATTCATTCAAGGATGTTGTAGCATAAACCCCGTGGGTATCGGCCATAAATTTTGATGGACATCTCCACTAGTCTCTAATTATATTAGTATAAGTCTGGTCTACCTCGGTGCATTCTTTCCTTTGAAATTCTGCTAAAAATTCGGCATTAAAAGTATGTTTAGGATTTGGCGAGAGTTTATACATTACTTGTATATGTTTTGGCCTGAATGAGCCGACGATGACTCCTTGATCATTTAAGATGCTCCTCATCGGAATATCGACCTTTTCCAGGGCCCAACTGATCATATCATTGTATGCCACGAGCCGAGGGTGTGCGACGATCTTATGAAGCTCTAATTCTGCTATGTCCCGATAGTGATTCTCAGAATCAATATGAGCATTCTTGAATTCACATTCTAGAAATTCAGAGATTTGAGTCCAAGATTTAATGGAGTCTATAGCATGTGGCGTGGTGTCGGAGATGATATCTCCTTCCTGTGTATCTTCACTCTTCTTCGATTCCTTTTTCGGTGCCATGACTTTACGTTAAATGGAAAACCTATCACAGAAAAGGAATGAATGAGCTCAGTTGAGTGCTTCTTGCACTTGATAAAATGAAAACACAGACACTCAAATGCTCTTTTAATTCATTTAACAATGACGGGATTGATGCAACTGACAAGAATTCAAGACATTTAATGCAGTAGATATTTTACTGAGATATGCATTAGTACCACGTATCACCAGTTATTCTTTATTTAAGATGGCCGCATTTTGGCGCCTTTGAATTTTGAAGAAAACTGAGAACATTTTACTCAATCGGAAACCGAAACATGAATGAAACCGTAAAAAATGATTATCATTAATCATGCTTTGGAAAAAGATTAATTTTTGCTAATCACAGATTAAGAGTCAAGATTTTTTTTTTCGGGATTTTGAGGATCGTGTTGTCGAAAGGTATATTATCTCGAAATCTGATCTCTAAAATCGCAAAATCGCGACAAGGTTAATTAAGACTGAAACGTTTTAGCAAAGTAATTGATTGATATTAAGCGTTTCAGGATTTCGGGGATCATTTTGACAAGAAGTATGCCATTGATGAATCCCGATTTCCGAAGTTGCGAAATCATGATGTGTTTAAAAATAGGACTTAAATTCATCTTAATTAACTAACTAATCAGGGTTAAGGACAAAACAGAGTTAGTTCGGCTTAACACAAATTATGGGTCAAGATTTCGCGATTCGGGATTTTGGGGATCGTTTTGAAAAGAGATGTGTTATCACTGAACCTTGAATCCTGAAATCGCAAAATGATTAACGTAAGCCTTAACTTTTTGCGTTAGAGAATTAATTAATTAGCACTTTAACTAACTCTCTTTATTTCGGGAAATCGAGGATCGAGATTTCGTGATTCAATTTGTATTAAAAAATATGTTTTCAGCAAACCCCGAATCCCAAAAACTCTTTAAAGTTAATCTTAAATCCATTAGGTTTAAATCTTATCGTGATTAAAATCATTTTATATAAAATGCGTCAGGATTCTTATAATACTTTTAGGTTTTTTCCTTTTATTATTTAAATAATTGAGTTCTTTTGGAAATCAGTACCGTGCGTTTGGGAATGATAACAAAACTTGTGTTTTATGAAAAGCCAAAACCTAAAAAAGGAAAGTTTAGGTCTTATGGATAAAAATTTTAAGAATTGTTTCAACAAGTTGAAAAAGGTTTTAAATTGTACACCCCCCCTCTCAGTATCAACAGTTTTAGGAAGGCGAAAATTTGATTCCCTGTCCCTTATAAATCCATCTAAGGGACTGGGTGTGTTACAAGAATCCAGTTTTGGTAAGGGTTATGATATTATCAAAACGATGAACTATTATAGAGTTGGGGGGATTGGAAATCATGGGAAAGGCCCTTGGTGAGTTTATACATAGTTAAGATAATTAAGGATCTAGGAATGGGGGATAATATGAAGACCTCTTCCAATACAATTTCCATTGATTTGTATTCTCAATTTTTAACTGCTAAATCCACAAAATTATTAATGGAAAATACTTTTAATATCACTAGTGGCATTGATGATGGTGCATTAGATGACTAACAATAGGCGTGTTCCACTGACTCTCCAAGTGCAAATGAAAAATATTTGTCTATTTATTTGGTAAGTGGTGATCCTCCTCCTATAAGAGGAGGTAACGATAAAGAATAAAAGGACAAGGAGGAGGGAAACAATAAGAGAAAAATCCCTTAGAGAAGAGTCATATCATAGGAAGGATCGACATGAATAACAATCTTGTCAATTGATGAAAATTCCTTTGGTCCCTTTATTTGAATATTCTTTAAGTACTTAATTTGTTCATGCTCTGTTATATTATTCTTCTTCTTCTCCCTCATCTTATGTTGCCTCTACATTCTGTGTATTTCCATTGGTTTCCTCTTCTCTGGATGCTCTATCTTCTCCTGCTTCCATTTATTATACTTCAACTCCTTTATTTTCTTCTTCTTCACTAGTAGGAACTTCCATGCCTTACATCTCTTTGGATAAATCGAAGGATATTGTAACTCATGTCCCCATGACTATTTCTAAGGTGGTTATACCTACCTTCCTTGTTATGAAACCCAACTTGGATTTCCTAGTTGTTTTTTTGTTTGATCAAGCCAGGGAACAATAATGGAAGGATGAAAATATATCCATCATTGATCTTGATGCTCAATATTCATGTGGCGTATCCAGACCACCAATCCAGGCCACATCAATGTGTAAAAATATGAATACCAAACAATAATGTACCCACTTCCTAGGTACCTCTAAATTCATCTTCTTGGGAAAACACAAATTTCTGTTACCAATCTTTATTAATCAAGAAACATGTAACCAACACATACAATAATCAAGAAACATGATAAATTGTAAAATAATTGACTAATATGCCATGCACAACAATAAAAACAAGCATACACAATGTAAATACATCTAAGAGACAATTAATACACATCATAATATAATTACACAGAAAACATAGAGAGCACTTATCTTTTCAAATAACTATTCGTCAACTAGTTGCAAATGTTGAACATTCCACCCAACCAGAGACATTGTTGTTCCAAATATCAACAACATGTCACCCTTGATCCAGGGTTATGAATCCATAAGGACGGGTCTTAGGCTGACTCTAGCGCACAACCAACTGTTAAAATATCTTGGTTTTCCCAAGCACACAACAAATCCATTTTTACCATCTCTCTCCCCACTTCATCCTGCACAACCCAAATAAATGAACCCCTTTCTTTTCAAAGCAGTCCCTCAAGCCATTCCACTTATTTTCCAGGGCTCTAGCGCTACTGGTTAGGAAATATCAATGTTATAAACTCCAATGAATATCAGTTATGGATAGTTCTCTCTCTACTTCCATTATTCTCATGCACAGAGACATCTATTCCCTCCTAAAATAATCAATAATTTCTTACAACCAACAAGCAATGACTCCTCTTTCCCCGTAATTCGTTCCCCATGCCTAAACCAAGAGAAATAATGAATGAGGAGTGAAAAATGAGTGAGTAACAATGAAAGGGTGAACAATGAAAATGAGTGATTAACCCCCAAACAACCCAAAAGAGGGGTTTATATAATTACATGCAATTAAGAACTAGATGGCATTCCCCAAGAAGCTAATGTAATAATGTTTTCCCAAATAATACCAATATGGGTAGATAAAATATAATAAAATACTTATCCCCTTTATCCCCCTCTATCGTGGAATCATAGTCCCCTATCTTTGTCCTTGTCTGTCTTGCAGCCATCAATGTATTTTATTAATAATACTCAAAGCATTACATTTCTAGGAAGCCTTTCAAATTTATAGGCACTTTGACTAACATATTGGCTCACTAGCTTAAGTATCATATGTACAAAATAAATTATTAATTCAGGGACTTAAAACCAAGTTATTACATTCCCCTCACCCTTATTTCGACACTGTCTGCATTGCATATAAAAAAAATCAAAATTTTCAAAATTATTTAAAAAGTGGTGGGTACTTTGCCCACATGGAATCTTCATGCTCCCAAGTAGCATCTTCATGACTGTAACATGTCCACTCAACCTTTACCAATCCTATGGATCGATTCTGGAGCACTTTGACCTTCGTATCCAATATGCGCACTAGCTGGACCTGACAGTCTCACTCTGGCTCCACTTGAATGAAATTCCAATCAATAACATGGTTATGATCACGCACATACTTTTTTAGAAAATATACATGAAATACATTATGCACATTCATGGAAGAAGGCAATGCAATCATGTATGCAATTGACACTATTCTTCCCAATATATCAAATGGATCACATAATATAACTGCTAGATTTGTACAACTACCCAACTTTAATGAGATCTTCTTGGGATTCACTTTCAAAAGAACATGCTCTCCAACTTTAAATTGTCTAGATATCGTGTTCTTATTTGCATAAATCTTCTATCTATATTGTGCTACCTTCAATAATTTTAACCATCTGGTCTTCCATATCCTTGAGCAATTTTGGCCCAAGTACCACTCTACTTGTTGGGTTGTACCAACTCATTGGAGTATTTCATTTGCTACCATACAAAGCTTCAAATGGGATACTCTTCAATGAATATTGATACCCATTATTATAGGAAAATTCAACCAAATGAAAGTAATATTCCCACTTATTTGGCTTATCCATTACATACATTCTCAACATGTCCTCAATTATTTGGTTGACTCTCTCCATTTTCCCATCTGATTGTGGATGGTATGTTGTGCTAAAATTCATATTTATACCAAATCCTTTAAATAATACCCTCCATAAATTTGAAGTAAACTTTGTCTCTCTGTCTAAGATAATTTCTTTAGGTATCCCATGCAACCTAGGAATTTCCTTCATGTAAATTTCTGCAATATTAGTTGTTGTATGAGTCATCTTCATTGGTACAAAATGAGTAGCCTTTGTCAATTTCTCTACACTACCATTATTGAATCATGTTTCCTTTTTTTCCTCGGAAATTTAGTAATAAAATCAATGGTTACCACTTTCCATTTCTTCTCTGGAATTGGCAATGGTTGTAGCAAACCCACTCGGTGTATTGATGCAGGAGCATCTCCTTTAAGGTCAACAACGCACACGTGGAGGCAATCATAGGACATCTCAGCAATATTAGAATTTCAAGTCACGCATTTAACTCGGAATTTAATGGGTTGTTGAGATATTTTTGGAGACAACATTTTAAATTGTAACTTGTTTGTAAAGTCTGGAAGGACTATAAGAAACTGCAGATATGGAGTGTCAAATATAGCTGGTAGTAATTAGCAGTTATTGTAATAGGACTAAGTAGGTGTTATTTGTAAAAGTTTGAAATGATAGATTTCAGAATAGGATGAGAGAGCTCACAAACCCAATCCTTAGATATTCTGATTTTGAATTTGTAATGGGGAGATACAAAATAGAGGATGGGTAAGTGTCATAGGAGAGATTAGTAGAGCAGAGTAGAGTAACAAAGACACTATGTATTTTCATTTTTATGAATGAATAGAACAGACGAAAATTGTCCCAATTCCTTGGATTGTATTCATCTCAAATGTGATTGCATAAATGTTATTCTGTATGTATGATTTTTATCAGTTCATTTCATGTATGAGTGATTCGAGGGTGGACTGTATGAATCTGTAATGAACTGGAGAAGTTTCATTTGTTTTCTTCTGAACCTTGTATGCAAGGTGTGAGTTGACTGAGTCTCGAGATGACTCAGAGAGGGAGGTTCAAAGAGAACAAGGGAAACATGAGAATCCAGGTGCAAGGAGTGCATAGATGCTAGAAGTGGCCAAGGTTCAAAGGCACAACACAGAAGAACTCCAGGTGGGCATAAGGTATTTTATTTTCAATAAAATTCCTCAAATTTGAGTTGTTCAAGATCTTCGAATGCAAGGTTTGCATAGGAGATCGAATCTTCAAAGGGATGAAGCTTAGGAAGGATAGTAATTTTGTGCAAAGATCTTCAGAAGAGAAGAATTAAAGGCTGAGGCCTTTGACACTTAGAAAACCTTTTAAGACTGAGATACGGGAAAGCTTAGGAGGAGGAGCATCAAAAATTGTCATATCTAGTGCAGAGGACCAATAACCATCAGATCTGGAGGAAGGCACATGAAGTTTAACATTGTGTATGCAGAGGGGAATGGACTCATCAAAGTCCTGAAAGCATTGGAACCATCTATCATTAGAGGATACGTGGCGAAGATCCAGAAACCATTGGGGTTTCATAACTCAGGTGCATAAGGGTGGTGAGAAACGAGGATTCATGATCGCCAAAATCCTGAAATCATTTCGACCGTTGGATCAGGAGCGATGCATGGTGAAGATCCAGAAGCCATCGGGGATTTGTTTGCTGGGAGATGAGAGTGAAGAATCTCCCAATTTGCCAAAAGGAATAATTCCATGATTTGATCATGACTGTTGATCATCCTAAAAAGATCACGACCATTGATCGTGATTAAGAGTTAAATTTTCCCATCAGAGGGGATACATGGTTGTTGGTCATCATTTTTGCACCGAGGAAATGAAGGAGAAGACCGGGCCAAAATTGCGAAAGGGGATTTTGTGAAAGGATCAGAACCGTCTATTTTGGAGGACGCATGGCAGAGATCCGGAAGTCACCGAGAGTTTATTCACCGAGATTTGGGAGGTGAAGACTCCACAAAAATCATGAAAAGGAGAGCGTCGGGATTTGATCTGGGTCATTGATCAAGTGATAGATCTAGACCATAGATCTGAGAGGTATCAGGTCTCCAGGTTTTAGGGATTTGAAAGGGAAAGGAGGAGCACTGCATTGCGATTCCCCAAATCACTAAAGCTGAAGCACTTGGAGGAGTATCTCTAGGCCATAGGATAGGGTCGTGTGGAGAAGGCTTAAAGGAGGAGTTGTTAGGTCCTTTGCAGGTTTCTACATTTCGAAAGATAGGGAGTTGGGGAGAGATCACATGTAGGAGTCTTGAACTTCCGAAAAGAGAAATGTGCATAGTTTAGAGCCTTGGGTCACAGCCCGAGGTCATGAGAGAGAAAAGGAGTCAACGTAGAGGTATTTGTTGGCTTGGAAAGGAGAAGGGCACTGAAAAGGTGGTGTTCACACAGGGCTTCTCAAAGTATGCATCGGGGACAAAGGGACTTGTGGATCTGTTTGAAGGGTTCCAACAGGAACCAAAGAGCTATTTTGGCTCAGCAGGAAGGAACAATCCAGTGACTGGGAGGTCGCGGACCCTGCCGAAGGGTGAGGTAGGGGGTCTGCATTAGGTAGTATGAGAGATAATATATGATTTTTTTTGCAGACGATAGATAAAGGGAAAGGAGGAAAGTTGGTCTCCTTTGTAATATCAAAGGAATTTAAAAAAAATTTGTTTGTAGGTGACGCAGTGAAGTCATGTCACCTAGAATACGTAGAGCGAATGCAAATATGGAAGAATAAATGAGGTGAATTCGAATGAGATTGGATGCCATGGAGACAAAACAGAGAAGAGCACCAAATCCTGGTGATATCAGTGAAGCTGAGAGCGAAGAAGAAGTAGAAGCCAAAGCACATGATGTAGAGGATGTTGCACAATCTCGCTTGATAAAATTGTTTCAAAAATATGAGCCAGAGAAAGGATAGAGGTACCTATGTATGAAGGCAATTTGGAAGTTGAAGAATTGTTGGATTGGGTACATGCCATGGACAAGTACTTCGATTACGAAGATATTAAAGAGGACAAGATGGTGAAGCATGAAGTGAAAAGACTAAAAGGCCATGCAACGTTATGGTGAGATGAACTGCAAGCCAAATGCAGAAGAAATGGTAAGAAGAAAATTAAAAATTGGGATAGGATGTTAGCCAAGTTTAAAGCCAAGTTTATCCCAAAGGATTACCAAATCAATCTTTACAGAATATTGCAGAACCTGAAATAGAGAGGTTTATCAGTGAAGGAGTACACTGAAGAATTCTACCGACTGGATATTAGAGACGGACAAAAACAGAACGAAGATGAGAAGACAACCAGATACATCAATGGGATGAGATATGAAATTCAAGAGGAAATCATCATGATGTTTGTCAGTAAGGTCGAGGATGCCTATCAAGCAACCTTTAAAGTTGAAGAAAAGTTGGCTAGGAGGCAAATCCAACGAAGCAGAGGTAAGGTAAATAGTAGAGAAAAGTTCTAGAAGTAGAATCCTGAAGATAAAAAACATCATAGTCACCATGGGAAGGGTGGAAGTTCTAAATAAGGATAGCATGGTAGAAGAATTTATTTTCCCAGAGGTAGAGGAAGAGGAAGATCCAGAGGAGGCGTAGTTAAGTGCTATACCTGTGGAAAAGAGGGGCACAAATCTTGGGAATGTCCCGACAGAAAATGAGAAGGTGGAGAAGCACACATTGTTGAAGCAAAGAAGAATGTGGAAGAAAAATCAACAGAAGGAGGAAGAAATCTCATGATGAGGAAAGTTCTTCTCAAACCAAAAAAGAAACCAGATGAACTAATTAAGAGAAAAAGCCTATTCAGAATTGCTTGCAAGTCAAAAGACAAAGTTGCAAAGTGATCATAGACAGTGGAAGCATTGACAATCTAGTATCCATAGAGATGGTGGGAAATATGGAGATGAATAAAACTGCACACCCAAAGCCATATAAGGTATTGTGGTTGCAGAAAGGGCATCAAGTCATGGTAAGTCAACAGTGCCAAGTTGAATTTAAGATAGGAGGTTACAAAGTTGAAATATTATGTGATGTAATTCCTATGGATATATGTCATATTTTATTAGGGATACTATGGAAATATGACTGAAAGGTTATTCATGATGGAAGGAATAATACCTACACCCTAGAAAAGAATGGTAGGATACATATGTTGCTACCCATAGAAGACAAAGAGAAAAAGACAAAAGGTAGTCCAAGCATACTTCTCATGAGTGGGAAGGAGATCTTAAAAGAAGTCAAGAAGGAGAAAGAAATGTTGTTTGTTGTAGTGAGGAAGCCTAGAGTTATCCTTACAAATACTTCTATAGAATATTTGCCTATAGAAATCCAGGAAATGTTAGAAAACTTTGTTGATATAGTCATGGATGAGTTACCACACTCATTGACACCTATTAGGAGCATAAGCCATCATATTGACCTTATTCTAAGAGCTAGCTTACCAAACAAAGTAGCTTATAGGTTGACACCTAGAGAGAATGAGGAAGTCAAAAATCAAGTCTAGGAGTTGTTGGATAAAGGGTTAGTCAGAGAAATCCTAAGCCCATGTGCAGTACCGACTGTATTGATTCCAAAAAAGGATGGAGGATGGAGAATGTGTACAAATTCTCGAGCCATCAACAAGATAACCATTAGATACAGATTTATTTTACCGAGGATGGATGATTTGATGGATTATTTAAGTGGATCAAGCTATTTTTCCAAGATAGACTTAAAGAGCGGTTATCATCAAATAAGGATGAGAGAGGGAGATGAATGGAAAACATAATTCAAGACAAATGAAGTATTGTTTGAATGGTTGGTCATGCCATTTGGTTTGACAAATGCACATAGCACATTTATGAGGTTGATGAATGAAGTGTTGAAAGACTTCATAGGAAAAATTTTCATAGTATATATGGATGGCATACTCGTCTTCAGTAAGACAAAGGAAGAGCACTTAAGACATATGATATCAATGATGGAAAGGTTGCAACAAGATAAATTGCTGATAAATCTAAAGAAGAGTTATTTTATGAAGAAGGAGCTCATATATTTGGGTTTTGTAATCTCTTCAAATGAATTGAAGATGGACCCAGAAAAGGTGAGAGAAATTAGAGAATGGCCATCACCGAGCAACATATTTGAGGTAAGAAGTTTTCATGGGTTAGCAAGATTTTATAGAAAATTTATTAGAAATTTCAGTGGCATATGTGCACCCATGTTGGACACTGTGAAGAAGAAACACAAGTCCTTCAGTTGGATGGAGGAAGCTGAAATTTTTTTCAAAGTGTTGAAAGAGAAAATCATAGAGCAACCAATTCTAGTTTTGCCAGATTTTGGAAAAACATTCCAGGTGAGATGTGACGCAAGTGGATTAGATATTGGAGCAGTCTTGAGTCAAGAGAATAAGCCAATTGCTTATTTAAGGGAGAAATTGAATGATTCCAAGAAAAAATATTCCACATATGAAAAAGAATTTTATGCAGTGATTAAAGCTTTGAAAAAATGGAGACATTATTTAATTCCTAAAGAATTTGTCTTGTATAGTGACAATCATGCTTTTCAATTTATTACTCGGCAAGAAAAGTTGAATTAGAAACATGCAAAATGGGTAGAATTCATGCATAATTTTACTTTTTTTACTAAACACATTGTTGGAACTACTAACAAAGTTGTAGATGCTTTGAGCATAAGAAGTTTGATTGTACAATAATTCTAGGTGGAGACCTTGGGGTTCGAACACCTCAAGGAGATGTATAAAGAAGATGCAGATTTAAAAGAGGCTTGTGGGGCATGCAAGAATCCTTTATTGGGAGATAGAATCCCATGGAATGAATATTTGATTTAGGATGGATTAATGTTCAAAGGGATCCAATTATGTATTCCGAAGTGCTCAATGAGAGACAACCTATTGAAATAAAAAAACAGTGGAGGTTTATCTGGACACTTTGGTCACGACAAGATGTTTGCATAGTTGAGTCACTCATATTATTGGCCAAGAATGAGAGCAGAAGTGAAGAAGTTCATGAACAAATGTAGAATTTGTCAGTATGAAAAAGGAAGACAACAGAATATTGGTTTGTATCAGCCATTACCAATTCGAGAGAGGCCATGGGATGTAATGAGTATGGACTTTGTTTTAGGATTTCCTAGAACTAAAAAAGGGAGCGATTCCATATTTGTTGTGGTAGATAGATTCTTGAAAATGGCACATTTCATACCATGCCAGAAGACAAGTGATGCCACACACATTGCAAATTTATTTTTTAGAGAAGTAGTAAGACTACATGGATTGCCAAGGAGCATAGTTTCAGATAAAGAAACCAAATTTATAGGACACTTTTGGAGAACTCTATGGAATATGATGGGAACTAACTTATCCTTTAGTTTAGCATATCACCCTCAGAAAGATGGACAAACTAAAGTACTGAACAAGAGTCTCATAAACTTACTGAGAAGTTTAGTCACTAAGAAAGGTAGACAATGGGATCAGATTCTGGCACAAGAAGAATTTGCATTCAACAATTAAATGAACAGGAGGACAGGAAAAAGTCCATTTGAAATTGTGTATGGTATACAGCCAAGGGGGATTACAGAATTGAGAAATTTGAATCAAGATGAAGTCAGAAGTGTTGGAGCAGAATATTTTGCAACATAAATGTAGAAACTTCATGACAGAGTCAGAGAGAAGCTACAGGATAGCAGCCATAAATACAAGAGCAGAGTTGACCAAAAGAGAAGAGAAGTTCAATTCGAAATTGGAGATGAGGTTTTAGTTCACTTGAGAAAAGAGATATTCCCAAGGGGAACGTACAATAAATAAAGATGAAAATGATTGGACCATGCAGGATTCTCAGAAAATTCACAGCCAACGCTTATGAGATTGAGTTGCCAGAGAATGTTGGGATATCACTGATATTCAACATTGCAGACCTGTATCCTTACAGAAAAGATGAAGCAGGAGAATCAGATGACTAAAAAGAAATTCCGTGGGAAGAACAATTGCCCACAGCAAAAAAATTTTGGATAGAGAAAATTATCGAACAAAGGGATGGAAAGAAAACCAGGTGAAAAACATACCCTGAGTACTTAGTGAAGTGGAAAGATCATCCAATGGAAGATGCAAGTTGGGTTACAGAATCTGATATCTTGAAGCATGGAAAGACAATACAGGAGCTCATGGACAGGAATCCATAAATTTTTTTAACCAGGGGAGTATGATGCAAGAGCATCGCCTTCAAGGTCAACAATGCACACGTGGAGGCAATCAAAGGATATCTCAACAATATCCGAATTTCAAATTGCTCATTTAATTCAGAATTTAATGGGTTGTTGAGATATTTTTGGAGACAACATTTTAAATTGTAACTTGTTTGTAAAGTTTGGAAGGACTGTAAGAAACTATAGATATGGAGTGTTGCCTATATCTAGTAGTAATTAGCAGTTATTGTAATAGGACCGAGTAGGTGTTAGTTTTAAAGGTTTGAAATGATAGATTTTAGAACAGGATGAGAGAGCGCACAGAGCCAGTCCTTAGATACTCTGATTTTGAATTTGTAATGGGGAGATACAAAATAGAGGATGGGTAAGTGTCGTAGGAGAGATTAGTAGAGAAGAGTAGAGTAACAGAGACACTGTGTATTTTCATTTTTATGAATGAATAGAACAGACGAAAATTGTCCCAATTCCTTGGATTGTATTCATCTCAAATGTGATTGCATAAATGTTATTTTGTATGTATGATTTTTATCAGTTCATTTCATGTATGAGTGATTCGAGGGTGGACTGTATGAATTTGTAACAAAATGGAGAAGCTTCAATTGATTTCTTCTAAACCTTGTATGCAAGGTGTGCATCCCAAACTCAAGGTGTGCATTGATTGAGTCTCGAGATGACTCAGAGAGGGAGGTTCAGAGAGAACACATAAAACTTGAGAATCTAGGTGCAAGGAGTGCACAGATGCTAGAAGTGACCAAGTTTCAAAGGCACAACACAAAAGAATGCCAAGTGGGCGTAAGGTATTTTCTTTTCAAGAAAATTCCTCGAATCTGAGTTGTTCGAGATCTTCGAATGCAAGGTGTGTGTAGGTGATTGAATCTTCAAAGGGACGAAGCTCAAGAAGGACAATACTTTTGTGCACAGATCTTTAGGAGAGAAGAATTGAAGGCTGAGGCCTTCGACACTTAGAAAACATTTGAAGTCTGAGAGATGGGAAAGCTTAGGAGGAGGAGCATCGCATATCATCAGATATAATGTAGAGGACTGATAACCATCAGATCTAGAGGAAGGTGAACGGAGTTTAACCTTGTGTATGTAGAGGGGAACGAACTCGTCAAAGTCCCGAAAGCATCAGAACCATCTATCATTAGAGGATACATGGCGAAGATCTGGAAACCATCGGGGTTTTAGAACTCAGGTGCATAAAGGTGGTGAGAAATGAGGATTCGTGATCGCCGAAATCCCAAAATCATTCCGGCTATTGGATCGGGAGTGACGCATGGCGAAGATCCAGAAGCCACCGAGGATTTTTTTGCTGGGAGAGAAGAGTGAAGAGTCTCCCAATTTTCCGAAAGGAAGAATGTCGGGATTTAATCATGACCATTGATCATCTCGAAAATATCATGACCGTTGATCATGATTAAGAGTTACAACTACCCATTGGAGGGGATATGTGGCTATTGGTTGATGTTTTAGCACCAAGGAAACAAAGGAGAAGATCGGGCCAAAATTGCGAAAGGGGATTTCACGAAAGGATCAGAACCATCCATTTTGGAGGAAATGTGGTAGAGATCCAAAATTCACTGGGATTTTGGTCAGTGGGAGTTGGGAGGTGAAGACTCTGCAAAAATCCCAAAAAGGAGATCACCGAGATTTGATATGAATCGTTGATCAAGTGACAGATATGGATCATAGATCCGAGAGGTATTGGGTCTTTGGGTTTTGTGGATTTGAAAGGGAAAGGAGGAGCATTGCATTGTGATTCCATGAATCATGAAAGCTGAAGCACTTGGAGGAGTATCTCTAGGCTAAGGGATAGGGTCGTGTGGAGAACACTTAAAGGATGAGCTGTTAGGCCCTTTTTGGGTTTCGACATTTCGAAAGACAGGGAGCCAGGGAGAGCTCGCATGTAGGAGTCCCAAATTTCCGAAACATGAAAGGCACATAGTCTAGAGACTTGGGTCACAACCCGAGGTCATGAGAGAGAAAAGGAGTCAACGCAGAGGTATCTGTTGGCATAGAAAGAAGAAGGGCGTTGAAAAGGTGGCGTGCACGCAGGGCTCCTCAAATTCTGTTTCAGGGACAAAGGGACCTGTGGATCTATTCGAAGGGTTCCAGCAGGAACCAGAGAGCTATTTCAGCTTAGCAGGAAGGGACGATCCAGTGACTGGGAGGTCACAGACCCTGCCGAAGGGTGAGGTAGGGGGTCTGCATCATGCATATTCTCAAATTTCACTCTCTAACATTCCATACATCTGGTAATGTAATTAACAACATCCTTCTTCATTCATGGCCAAAATAATTGGATTCTTACTATTGAAATTGTTTTCTGGTAACCATGATTTCCAACATATGGAACATTATGCATTTATTTTAACACCAAATTCCTAAGTTCTTTAGAACTAGGAACATAAGATCTATTTTTATGCATAAGTAATACATGTTCCTTCATATCATACCCTTTAAATTTTTGCTATACATTTTATTTCTATAAGCTTTCTTTTACTCGTATGTTATCGGACAAATCGGTAAGTGCGGACACAAACTAATCTTCCTAACTTCGACAGGAAGCTAGAACAAAACAAGGAAGAATACAAACTTCTCCTTAGATTGCATTTTCATATAAACTAGTTCAGAGAGGGACAAATGGCATACCTTTTAAATGACGTTTGATCCTCGCTAGTGTCGTCCTTGCCACTCCATATTTGGATTTGTGGGATGGTGAACATGTTAAGAAGCACAAACCAACAAAGAGAGAGAAAAATTATATATATATATATATTCTAATGAAGTCTATGTATAATATCAAGGATTTATACAATAAAATTAAAGACACCTTTATAGGGAAGAAATGTATTACTGCATTATATTAAATGAAAGTGGATAATACAACCCATGCCTTGATATTGCAAGGTCCCTTCCATCAGACAGTTAGCTTATGTTGATGGAAAATTGGTATGGATTGTTGGTTTTCATTGATGTCAACCATTAGAGAGTGATATTTTAGATCGATGTCAACCCTTAGTGATTGATGTCAACCCTTGGAGAAAGTCCAATAGAGAATTATGGTAGCACAAAGGTTTGGGTAATGGACCTAAGGTTGTTTCATGTATAATGGTATGAGGTTTAATATATTTGAAGGTAATACTATTATATATGGATAGTACATGTCATTCTAGTTCTGGTGGTATGTGGAATGCCACATAACTCCTCACGATTAGAGAGTTATGGCCATGAGAAGTTGGAGAACCCAAGTTTGGGTAATGGACCCAAGTTTGTTTGATGGATAATGGTATGAGTTTTGATATATTTGTAGGCAAGACTATTCTGTATGGATAGTACATGTCCTTCCATTTCTAGTGGTATGTGGAACTTCACAAAACTCCTCATGGTTAGAGAGTTATGACCATGTGAAGTTGGAGAACCCTCATGAGTCATCTAGAAGCCCCAAAAGGTCAAAGTAGTCAAAGTGGTTTAAGAGATTTTAGAAGGTAAATAATAAAGTGAAGTGATGAGTGTACTATAATTAAAATTTAATACAAAATAAATTATTTAAATAATAAAGTTAATGGAGAAATTAGAAGTGGGTTAACCCTAAAATAAGGAAAGTGGGTTAAGGTGGTTAAAAGGTAACCCCTTGAGGAAGCTACATGAAAGTATAAATAAGAGGCATGTCCCTCTAATTTTAATCACACTTGAGAATATTGAATATATTTAGGTGACATAGGTAACCAAAGGATATATAAGCCAAATTTCAGAGGGAAGGTGAAGTAAAGACGGTCGAAATTCAAGGGAGGATAAATTCTTTTGATGATGCTTTCTAAGGTATGTTATTTATAGGTCATCTCACCATTTTTGCAATAAATGTTTTCTAGAATTATTCAAACCATGAAATTGGGATCTTGTTGAGGAAACATATCCAAGTATCTGTGGTACAAATTTCAGCTTGTGGTTCATTGTATTTTTGGAGTTACACTCCGTGGAAAATAGGGTTTGTGGCTAGTCCTGAAACTAGTCTAAAACAGGTGTTTCCAGTTAAAACGTCATAATTTATTCATAATAGATCCCAATTCAGTAAGAAAAAATGTGTTGGTTATAGTACACTCTGTAGTATTCTATGTAAAAATTTCAGATCCATACAACAAATATTTCATGTGGGGCATGCTTTACAAGTTCTCTCTCTAGAATAAGCCATAATTCAACAAGGTATGCCATTTTTACTATAACTCATTTTCTGAGAGGTTACAAGTAGTTACACCTGGAGGAATTGCACAAAACACATTGAAGAACATTGTGTACTATTTTCAGATCTTTATTCATTACAGGTACATAGTTATGATTATTTCAAGTTAGGGTTGTTGACTAATCCAAAACTAGTCATGTGAGACTAAAGTAAAGTTTGATGAAAATGCTAGTCTCTTGTTGTTAAAGTTAAGAAAGGTTTGCAGGTATGTAATCATATACACCAGGTCTATTACAGAGTTACAAATCAGATTTGGATTATGAAATTGATGAGAAGTAAAATCATGAAGATGGGTAACACTTTTGCTTGTTTTATGACAAAAAAAACTGTATTTTCACAAGTTCTTCAACTTCCGACATACAAAAGTATTTTTTTTATTTACAATTTCACTTTACAGTAAAAACAAAACATGTGAATAATTTTGTTATCTTTCTAATGACTATTTTTCAATTTTTTTTTATCAAGATTTGATATGTCAATTTGACAATTGTTTAACAGTATGTTCCTTAAACATGAAAGGAATGATAATGAGTTATTGTTTTCCACAACAATG